>VWZG01009477.1:2433831-2529744 GCA_013396735.1 Grallaria varia
TATATATATGATGAATCATTCCTGAAGGAAAAATAACACACTTTATGCTGTGAAGAGTCATGGAATTGTTAAGCTTGGAAAGAACCTCTGGAGATCTAGTCCTCTGCTCAAGGAGGATTCTCTTGGTTTTGAAATCCACATCAATGAGGAAATAAGGGTATTCACTCTTTCTTCTTCCACCTTTTTCTGCTCAGATTTTTTATTCATATCTGTTCTTTCTGGCCCACTGTGTGTCTCATGGATGGTTTTGCAGGCAAAATGGAATAGGCAATGATTCCTGTGGATGGCCTGTGCTTGGTAAATTGGTTGCTGAGCTGTGCCCTCAACCTTTCTGTCTCTCCTTGTGGAAGCCACTGATCTGTAGAGTCTTACTCAAAAACCTCACAAACCACAGTGATGTGCAAATCCTTGGAGTAAATATTTTCCAGGGAAACTTGAATGCATATAAATGGATCTGTGATACAGGACTTTGGCTGTGTGATCTCCAGGTGTTGGGAGCAGTTGTGGCCGTGCGAGGATCCAGTGGTGGATACCTGGACACTGTTGCTTTGTAGGATCATAGAGTGGTTTGTGTTGGAAGGGACCTTAAAGACCATCTTGTTCCAACCCTCCTTCCACTAGACCAGAACTCCGTCCAACTTAGCCCTGAACACTTCCAGGGATGGGCCGTCCATAGCTTCTCTGGGCAGCCTGTGCCAGTGAATTACATTTATAAGGCAGTTATAAATCTCGCTTCAACCTCACACATGTTCTTAGGCCTGAGATAACACACAAGTGCAGCATTGTGTGTCTGGCCCGTGTCCTCCTGAGGCCACGCTCCAAATGCCCGGAGGAATTTCACATGCAAACCTTGGATCCCGTACAGATTGTTTGAGCTCCGCTGTGTGAGATGGATATTATGATACAGTTAATCTCTTTGTAGAAATATGTATTATCTCTCAAAATCAGTCTGGGTCCTGGAAGGTTTGGGGAATAATAGGTAATCTAATGCATCACAGATGAAGCAGCTGCACATGGAGAAGAGTTATGTCATTGTTCCTGTGCACCAGAGGGTAGAGGAAGAAGAGGTCTATCTCCAGACAGATCAGTAGTTACCTCTGAAGCCTTGGTGTCCAGATGCCTCTTGGAGGCTCCGGTGCTGTAGCCTGTGGTGTCTGAACTACCTCACCACCGCCACGAGGCCGGGAAAAGGGAAAGGAAGGCCCAGGCGGAGATGATTTGTGGGAATGGTGGCGTTGAGAAGCAGTGGATTGAACACGGCACCGCGGCGTTCAGAGCTGAGGGGGTTGTCCTCACAGTGAGCAGCAGAGCGGTTGTTTGGATTGCCTTGGGAAGTGCTTGGGAAGCAGAGCTGGATGGATGCAATAATCAAAGAGTGCTGTTTGCCTCTTGAAATTTTAATTGGACTTGAAATAGGTGCAGGGATATAAAGTGAATTAGAGACGGTGGCAAACTGAACTCCTTTTATATCTTAAACGCTGGTCTGTGCTTGGGAGTAAATGGTCGAATATTGAGTTAACTAACACATAAATTACTATCTTGCTTCTTTCCTGTAAGTTTTATATGACAAAAGTGGTGTAGTTTGGAGAGGTGTAGTATTTTTACTAAGAGATCAGTCACAACAAAACTTCTGAAGAAGGCTTAGATCAAAAATTGTTTGCTTTTTCCTATTCAGTTTAACTGAAATTAATTTTTCAAAATACATTAAATGAAAAAAGGGAATGTAAAAAGCACATCCTCTTTAAGAGATTTTTTTTCCTTCATTCTAACCTCTCTTAGAGGTACATCTGAAATCCTCCTACTTCATAATAATTGAAATTGTCTTTTTAATAAAGTTGTGTGCCATTTCCCACTATTTAGAAGTAAATGATTCATGCATTTGGCATATTGTACCAATTTAATCTCTTTTTTCTTACCTGTAAAATTATAGAAAAGCTGAATGAGTTGCTCCTCAGAGTGATTTTAGTCTATTTTGCCCATATTAAGATCTTAGAGACATAGTGTTTTCCCACCTTTCCTTAGAGAAGATACTTTAGAGACAGTTTGTCTGGATGTTGAATTTGTCTTCTGTTATCTTTGAAACTTACCCAAATTTACTAAAGTTTCAACCTTTTGGAAGGTTTCCATTGCATATTCTTAGTAGGTAAATCATCTAAGGATTCTGTCTGCGGCAGGAATGTGCTCCATTGATCCCTCTAGGATCAATGCTTTAGGAATTGGACAGGACTTTGTTTGCAGGTGTTCTTCCTGGCAGCAGGTCAGCAAGTTAAAAATTTCCCCTGCTAGTATGAAGACAAGATGCAGCAGCTGATAGGGGTACAAAAAGCTGAAAGTTATGCAACTTTAATTTAATACTGGAGTGCATCCTGCTAGACCGTAGCATTTGATGTCTTCTCAAAATTGTATGGGTTTTTTTTTAATTTCTTAAATTTAATATGTAACTAACTGTATCTGTGTCTTGCCAGGCAAATATTTTTATTGTACTGTATTTTATTTTTTAAAATCACCGAGTTGCAAGTTTTTAGTCAGCTCTTTCTAGAAATGTTGGAAATGACATAAAATACAGGTTTCACTGTGTTTCCATCAGGCATAACTAGAAGTTATTCAGGAAATAAAGCAGCAACAGTAGTTCTTTAATAGATACTATTGTTGAACTGAAAATAACCATGTCAAAGCTGGGTCCAGACTCTGCTGTATAGAATAGATAATGTAATAACATAATCTGTAACTTGTATCTTTACCTTCTGAAAAGACAAGACTCATACTTTGGCAGTGGAGTAAACCAGATTAATTTTTCCATTCTTCCCTGCGTGTCAGTAATGTGAGTTTCCATTCTGCACTCCTTTAAACCAAGTCCCAGCACTTTGTGTGGAGGTGCCGTGTGTTTCACCGGCTCGACAGGGCTCCAGCAGCTTCTCCGAGCTCCCCAAGCTCCCTGCTCGTGGCTCGGCAGAAAGCAAGCTCCATTTTCATTTCTCCTGCCATTCAACAGGAGCCCCTTTCATGTCTGAAAATTGAAAACGCGTGTTGTTCGGCGTGGTGCGGGGATGTGTGTGTGTGCCCTCTGGCACACCTGCTTTCAATTTCCTGACATGAAAGCATCTGCCATCAAAAGGAGAAGCAAAACAATTTCTCTCTGACACGCTGCTCAGAGGCCCAAGCTCTGCTCAAGACCTTCCTTGCCTTTGCCATCTTGGTCCCATTGGAGGAACGTTACAAGATGCAGAGCACACATTGTATGGGATGTTCAGCTTGTACTGTGCTGGCTTCTTTCTCCTCTTGTTGTGGTTACTACAAGCATTGAGAAGTCACCATGCTGAGGATAAAACAGTGATTTAATCCTTAGTTTCTTGCATGGAGCTCAAATGAAAGACCAAAGTCTATAGCATGTTAAGGTTTGGATAACCTATGAACTGAGTATGAGTTACTGTTTGGTACAGAAAGCTTAAAATTCAAAAATTAGAGCTCAGATTTTTAACCTTTCCTTTAGATTAATATGCAGTGTGTCCAATAGCTGAAAATTGAGGATGTTAATATTAAAAACCAAAAACCTCCCAAAAATCGCCAACATCTAGTAACTTGGTTGTTGTGGAAGCTGAGGATAGGCTAACTAGCAAATTACTACAGAATACAACTATTAGCTATCAAAAAATCGCTTAGGAAGGAAAAATGTTTTGTTTTAACTCTCACCTTTTATATTACTGCCTCCTCTGATTTCTCAGTTCAGCAACTGGTGGTTGCACAACCTGCACATACCTCTCTGGTGCTGTGCTGAAAAACCCATTGTGTGCATACAGATAAACACTGATTGAAATGCATGGAATGGGCTGGGCCCTGCAGCACAAGGGCTGGTGCTTCACATGCTCATAAAACTGGTTTTTGCTAAGCTTTGTTAATAACTAATGTGAGCAGATTTATGCAGAAAACACTAAAAATTTTGGGCTGAGCTGGTAACTTGAGAGGACTACTGATACATCTATAACTGGTAAGTTATAGTGGGATAACAGAAGAACATGAGACAGTGGGAAAAAAAAAAGATTGTAGATTCCCAGATTGTTTTGTGGGGATCTCATAGCAATCAATGAGGAGTATTTAAGTAGGAAAAGTGAGGTTATTCTCAGAAATTACACATTTCAGTACCTACAGAAGAGAGAGGACCTATTTCATATGTGGTCCACTTGGCACTTTGAAAGAAGCACTGCATTAAAAGCTGTGCTGTGGCATCAAGCAGGAAGGTAAGTGTCTCTAAAAATTAGTTCTCATGTTTCTGTGTGATCTTCAAGTGATTTTCAGGCAGGGGTAGAAGCTTCTAGTTGAAGACATGTTGTTTGGGATCTTTTTGATGAGTTTTGTTTGTTTGGGGTTTTTGTTTGTTGTTTTTAAAATTCTGGTTCTCACCAAGTGTTTTGGTTTGAGTGCAGAATAAGTGTGTTGTGGCTGTCAGGTCTCATCATTCTTTCCTTCCCTTGTCATAGGAGCCTGTTATTGTCATATACCTCTGAAGCATTTAGGCATCTGTTTAATTCTTTCTCTTTAACCTAGCAGGCTAGAAACTTGCATCAAAATATGTCTTTACGTGTATGTATGTATTTATTAATTTTTCATAAAATCATGGAATCATTCGGGTTTTGAGAGACCTTGAAGTTCATCTCTTTCCAGCCTCCAAGCCCCATCCAGCCTGGCCTTGAACACTTCCAGAGATGGGGCAACCACAGCTTCTCTGGGTAATCTGTGCCAGGGCCTCACCACCCTCACAGCAAAGAGCTTTTTCCTAATACTAATCTAAATCTACCCTCCTTCTGTTTAAAGCCATTCCCCCCTCTCCTATTACTACATGCCCTTGCCAGAAGCCTCTTTAAGTACTGGAAGGTGGTGGTGTTCATCCCTCTGAGTGTCTTTGTGGTCTCTGGACTCGCTCCAGCAGATCCATGTCCTTGCTGTGCTGGAGGCCCCAGAGCTGGAGGCAGCACTGCAGGTGGGGTCTCACCAGAGCAGACAGAGGGGCAGAATCCCCTCCCTCCCCTGCTGCCCACCCTGCTTTGGATGCAGTCCAGAAAACACCCATGTGCACATGGCTGGCTCATGTTGAACGTCTTGCCCACCAGCACTCCCAAGTCGTTCTCAGGGCTGCTCTCAATCCACTCTCCTCCCAGCCTGTGTTTGTGCTCAGGATTGCCCAACCCTTGCACTTGGCCTTGTTCAGCTTCATGAGGTTTGCATGGGCCCACCTCTCAGGCCTGTCCAGCTCCCTCTGGATGGCATCCTTTCCCTCCAGCGCCCCACAGCTCTGTGTCATCCACAAACCTGCTGAGGATACCCTCAATCTCACTGTCCATGCCTCTGACAGCACCAGTCCCCAAGGAACACCCACTCATCACTGGTGTCCGCTTGAACATCGAGCTGTGGACCTCAACATGCAGCCAATTCCTTATCCATCCAGTGGTCCATCCATCAAATCCATGTCTCTCCAGTGTAGAGACAAAGATGTTCTTTGGGACATCATCAAATACTTTTCTCAAGTCCAGGTAGGTGACACCAGATGCTCTTCCCTAATCCACCAGTGCTGTAACCCCATTGTAGGAGGCCACCAGATTTGTCAGGCGTGATTTATCCAAACAAATTATGTAGACTATACATTTCCTGTAGAAACATCCCTCCCTTTTCCAGTAGTGATCCCAGGGGAAGCCAGTTAATTATAGTTAGTCCTGCAAACATGGACAACAGCAGTTCCAACAGCAGTGTTTTTGTCATCGAAAGGGTTATGAGGAGGAAACATGGTGTTTGCAAAATACTACTGTGTTAGGAACATAATTTGTTTGCTATATGAAACAGTTATTTCAGGAAGAAGCACTAATTTAACCCAGTAAGTTTTTCCAGCCAGTCATCTCCATTTGAGTCACTCGTGTGTGAAGTCTTAGGGAAGCATTGCTCTGTCATTGCAAAATACTTGTCTCTGCAATATAATGAGCTTCAGGTTACCAGAGAAGTCATCATCATAACTGGGAGAGGACAGTAAAATGATTTAAACTCTGTTTACAGGAAAGTTACTAAAACAAGTGTATTTGAGACTAATGGTTTGGGGTTAGTATTATTCAGTGAAAAACCCACCAAGTATAGCAACAAATGCAGTTAAATGTAGCTTAATATGAGATAGTTAAGCAAATGATCCAGACTTGCATTTTCATCAACTTGTATACATGATTTGGAAATGTGTTTAAGTAGCTTTCACTGTCGTTGGTGTCTTGAGTCATGTTAATACAACTTCTTCAGAAGCTGGCTACTTCAGGTGGTTACTCTGTAAGTGACTGCAACTGTAAATTTGTACCCACAGCTTTATATTGTAAGTTATGAATCAGTTTCCATTACTGTAGCAATGTGAGCATTCAGTTGGTGTCTAGTCCTGTTAGTATCTACAGTTTGAGGTTATAGATCTGCTAAACCTGCAAGACACTTTAGTTCTGACTTGAGATAATAGAAAAGGTAATTCCATTGGAATAATTAGGGTAATTCTTTTTCTCAGCCTTTATCTGGTCAAAGTATGTGAAACACTGCTTAGTTTTTGTGTTCAAAAATAGATGTTCCTCCATCAAAAACTGCAGTAACAAATTTTTCTTTTCTAAAGGGGGGAATTCTTTTCCTTAGTTATCTGTCCCTGCAGATTGCCAGCATGTGATGCGTTGAAAGATTTTTACGTACCCTGCCAGCAGCAGTCACTAAGTTTGCTGCCTTATAGGTTGACATATATATGACAAAAAGAAATGACTTTGTCTGTGGGGATGTAGAGATGTGTGATGTGTTAGTAGGACTGCAAAGCTGCTTTCCTTGTGGTTGATCCTGGCTCGCACCAGTGGGCTGCAGCTGTTTTTAACCCATATTAAGTTTTCTCTCTCTGTGTCTTTTTTTTGGAGCAGACTTGATGTTATGGGAACTCTTCAATAAAGTCATTCTCTTGGGGGATAAATAACATTCTACGTCATGCTAAAAAATGGCCATTGTCTTTTTGATGCCAGTTTAGGAAATACTTTAAAATTGTGAAGTAGTAACATCTGGTTTTATTACTTGATGTGTAGGACATGCATAGGCTCACTCTGGTTTCTGTGTCTCATTTGTTTGATTCCCATTCTGAGCTGAGGATGCTCTATTGCCTCTTGAAGATTATCTCCTAACCAGGACCCTGCTCTCAGGAGCTCAAGAGCTTCACAGTCTTGATTAAAACACTTTTTCCTTTGTGCTCTCAAGAACCACCTCCCTTGACTGTGTAATTGTTGTATCATTTCAGCTCTTGCGTTTACCTCTAAGTTGGTAACTGGTTTTGACTCAATCTGTTTGCTATACAGAGAGTTTTTTTGTCTCTCCGGTGCTCTGATTACATGTAGATTCAGTGCCAAAGTGCCCCACTTAAACAATTGTTGATTTAAATTGTATTAATCAGGGGACACTGCCCGTGAACAGGAGGACGTAACTGAGGACTGAGGTATTTCAACGATTGAAAACTATTGTGATGATTGAACATAGCAAGGCTTTGGGACACATGCACACAGTTTTTCATCAGTCTGATCCCTGGGCTGATTCTCTGATATCAAATGCATCCATAATGCAGGGTTTTTTTGTTGGTTTGTTTGTTTGTGGTTGGATTTGTGTGTGTGTGTGTGGTTGTTTTTTGGGGTTTTTTGGTTGTCTTGGAAATGATGAGTGAGTGCAGTAATTTTTTTCTTCCTTCTGTATTAGCAATTTTTAAAGAACAGTGTTTGTAAACTCACTGTTCATCTAAGGGGAAGGGTATTCTTTGGGTAGCTTGCCATGTTAATTAGGGTTTAAAAGTGGTGAGAAGAACAAGAAACCAGACTGGAGTAGCTCCAAGACAGTGCCAGACCTGCCAAAGTGTGTTTGTGCCACGTTATGCCCAAAGCAGTCAATGCTCTAAACTCAGCTTATTGGGAAGCACAGCGATGAGGGACTCAGCAGGCTGCACTGGAGCCACTTGGGGCTGGGTTAAATTATTAAATTTTGCTTTATGCCACATCTAGGCTGGGCTCAGCCAGTGTCTCACAGTTCTGGGCTCGTTAGTGCTTCCAATAAAGTGGGTGTTATCTGTGGAGACTGGGCTGCCTCTGTCTGAAGCCAGCCTAGTCTTGATGTCCCACCAGTTCCTACCATGTGGAAGCAACTGAATTATTCCCAGCCATGAATTGTTTCTGGAAATTGCAGAGGTGTCTTTATATAGTTCTGTACCTGAATTAATAAGTCTAACTGGATTATAGCAGTTTTTTCTTTTAAATATGGAGCCAGCACAGTGCTTGCATCAACTGTCATGTTTAATGAGAAATACGCTAGAAATTTTTATATATAATTGGGAGTTGACTGTGTTTGACTTCTCTGTTTATATTCTGGTGTCTCATGCAGTTTTAGGCACTGATATACTCTGAAGTTGCAAGTCTGATCAAACTGTAGTCACCTAAATTCAGATAATTTGAAATCATCTTTACATTGTAGCTGTACATTAATTGTGTTTCTCCTCCTTACCTAACTGGGTAACACAGTTAAGCTGGCTCTTGCTTAGACCTCTTCCAGCTGCTTTGTCAGCTCCCTTGCTATTGAAAAATGTCAATAAACTGGAGGCATAATTATTGTAATGACCTTTGTCTGTGTGCAGAAGGTGTCACCAGTGGGTTCTCTTGTCCAAAAAAAACGTTGATCCAATAAAAATGCCTGGTGCCATTTGGCCACAGCGTGTCCCAAAGCACAGCACAGGGATGGAAAAGAGCATAGGAATAAAAATAGCAGGCGTGAAAATGTTCCTGCAGGGTAAGAGTAGCAGTAATGACCTGTTTGTCTTCATCCTCAGTAGGTTACTGGAGGCAGAGGCAATGAATGGTTGTTAGCAGAAGCTTTTTAGTTTCTTAAACCTTTAGAAATTACAGGAACTTCTGTTTGGAGCACAGTGAGCAGCCACTCTGGCAAAAAGGAAAAAAAAAGAATGGGTGAATTCATGTGTTCCTTTGTTGACCAAAGGCTAAATCAGGTGGACTAAACAGAAGATTCTGGCATGCAAAAGGAGTTACTGAAGATGTTCTTGGTTTGAAGAGTTGCATGCAAGGATCATTCCTGAGAGAATGATTAGTAAGTGGATTCTGTCTGGATAAAGATGACAAGCCAGAGATAGACTCGCTGTTTCTTTTTTCTGTACTTACCCTTCGCAGTAGAAATTTCAAGAAAGTTGTGAGGAAAAAAAATCTGACACATTGGAATTTTCATGTGACTCAGTGTCACTCTCTTCTTAAAAAATAAAAAAAATATGGCAGAAACTTGCCGTGTGCATCACTGTGAAGAAACTGTCCTTATTTTACAGAAGCGCAGCCAAATTAATGTCGTGATGTAAATTAATGTCAGAGTTTCTTCACAGTGATAACCTATATTTTGACTGTTCCCAATCTTAATCTTTCTTCAGGTTGTGGAGAGCACCTTGTCCGAACCATACTGGCCAGAGAATGTTCGTGTGCTTTGCAGACAGAAGATGCCCACCAAGCTCTCCTAGAGACTATGCAAAACAAGTTCATTGGTAAGTGTATGGTCCTCGTTGCCTAAAAGTCACTCAACATTGTTTAAAATGCAAGTAACTCCATTAAACAAAATGAAGGTACTTATTTCTGTGATTTCTGGTGAAGTCTCGTGTTGCAGTTGGCTTCAGATTTTGTGTTGTGTTCCATCTGAAAAATGTTAAACTACAGAAGAATATTTTAGGAAATCTAAAGGAGAACCCTTGGAAGTATCTCAATTGTTATGTGAGTCATAGAAAACCCGGAGAGGTTTGAAGAAAGAATTTCCTGCCTGAATCATGGCCTGTGGTGTACAATTGCATATTTTAGAATTGGTGGTTTAGGAGCATTAGTAAAAATTATTCATCATGTTAACCCTTTTAAAAATAGTAGACTTCAAAACGATTTCCAGTTCTAATTAAATGCTTTAGACAGACAGATTCTGGTTTGCTGTATGCACAGTGAAACTGATTTCTTGAGAAAGTGAAGGAGACTTCATTCAAAAAACAGTTGTTTCCTTGATTTCAGAGAATTGCACAATATGTGTTTAGTTTCTTTTGAATGTAGACCTTTTTCTTTCTTCAAGTCACAAGCCAAATGCAAATGTGGAATTCTAAAATACCCATACAAGCTTGAACTTTTGAATGTAGCCTGGATTCCAGCAAGGCTTCTGGGCTATATGTTGACTTGCACTGTCTTTATAGCCCCTAAAATTTTTGAATCTTTAGAATCCACAGGCAATTTTCCCCTTCAAAATTTCTTGTGGGCAACATAGTAGTTCTTGTACGCTGTGTTGCCAAAGCTCATTTTTATGATATTTTAATTAGAACTGAAGAGGGACACATGCATGTCTTTTGGGGGCCCGGGAACTGTTGCCTTTGGTCTTGGCAAGCAATGCATTGCAATTCCTTTATTTATAATTTTGAATCCATGTTAAGGTCTGCTTCTGACAATGTTGTATTTGGCTGTTTGACTCCCCTTCACACTGGAAGGCTGCTCTTTATATTGCAGGCATTTCTAGGTGCTGTGTGTGTGAGAATGCGAAACAGCTTGCTGTGTGTTCCCCAGAAAGATTCTAATCCAAGCAGCAAAAATGCCACTTTTTGTATTTAATCACTCATTCCAGTGCATAGTGGCACAGATTTAAGAATTTGTGTAGCCAAGAGAAGCCTTTAGGAGGATGGATGCTTGTGATACCTTTGCAGGTATTGTATGGAACTGGCCTGACTTCAGGCAGGTTAGATCTTTAGTCCACACTCAAAATATGCTGTGCTGTTTGTGGTAAGAGCACTAAAAGCAAGCACAAATTGTCCATATATTCATAAAATTTCATGTTAGTGCATGCACACACAAAATGGAAAGCTATGGGTGAAGTAATCCATAGAAACTGGCTGATAAAAGACTGAAAAAAAAACCCAACAAACTTTTTAATTGAGGTGTCTTCTTTAAGTTGGTTTGAGTTTGCTGGGTTTTCTTTGTTCTTTTTGGTACCTGTGAGCAAAAATGTAATTCCTCTTTTGCTTTTTAATTCAATCGTGTTTTGCCACCAGTTTGGATAGCAGATGTTTTCATTTTAAATGTTAACTGGCTACTATGTGATACATACATTGCAGTCTTCACTGGAAATGTAAAAATATTTCTGTTGGAGATAAGACCATATTAAATGTTGCTGAAGGTTTTGTCATACCTGAGGCCATCACTTGCAGAGAAAGGGGAGCTGCACAGGCAGATACCAGCGTGATGTCTTATTGCCTTGGGAAAACAGGCTAAACCAAACAAAACGAGGGAAAGTGAAAAGAATGAGAGATGGGATCAAATTAATGCTTTTCATGATAAGAGAATTTGAAAAAAAACCTGCTTTATAATTCCTTTTTCAAGTTTCATGTTTGAATCAGGGACAGGTCTGGCTTGTATTTTCAGAAACTTATCGCTGCAAGCTTTTGTTGCCTGACAGCAGGAATGTATAGTATCTGCTCCCTTGTACTTCGGGGCAGTGCTGATGTGGGGAACAAGAAAGATCCAGCCAGTTTGGTTTTTGGGAGGGTGAGGTGCTTGGATGCTGTGTTTTGATCAGAAAGCATAAAATCTATTTGCCCTCAGCTGTCCCGTGAATGAAAACTGAGGAAAACTTCCAAATCCAGGTGCATCTTGCTGTTTGCATGTGACACAGTACTGAGTTTGTAGCCAGTGGGGTAATTTTGGGAGATCTGGGCAGTTCTGAAGGTTCATAGGTGAACTCCAGAAGTGTGGGTTGGATGAGTGGACAGGATGTGGATTGAGGACTGGCCGAGTGGCAGATCCCAGAGGGGCGTGATCAGTGGCACAGAGTCCAGTTGGAAGTCTGTCAGCAGTGGTATCCCCCAGGGGTCTGTGCTGGGCTCAGCACTGTTTAAATTGTTCATCAGTGATGTGGATGAAGGGGCAGGTGCCTCCTCAGCAAGTTCACTGATGACACAAAGCCGGGAGGAGTGGCTGATACCCCGAAGGGCTGCACAGCCCTTCAGAAGGACCTCAACAGGTTGGAAGGACAGGCAAGAGAGGAACTGTGTGAAATGCAGAAGGAAGAACGCCAGGCACCACTGTGCAGAGAAGGACCTGGGTATCCTGGTGGGCAACAAGCTGTCCATGAGCCAGCAGGATGTCCGGGGGGGAAAATTAACCATTGCTATCTGATTGACAGAGGTGGGTGCTCCTGCCCCTCTCCTCAGCCCCAGTGAGGCACATCTGGAGTGCTCCTCAGGGCAGGAGAGACATGGAGCTCTTGGAATGGGTCTGGCACAGGGAAAGGGGGTGACTGGGAGGCTGGAGAACCTCTCTTAGGAAGAAAGGCTGAGGGAGCTGGACCTGTTCAGCCTGGAGAAAAGATGCCAGAAATGATGGAGCCAGGCTCTGCTTGGTGGTGCCAACCATAGAACAGGAGGCAGCGGGCAGAAAGTGATGCACACAAAGTTCCACCTGAATCTGAGGAAAGAATTCTTCACTGTGCGAGTGACCGCGCACTGGAACAGATTCCCTGGAGAGACTGCAGAATCTCCCTCGCTGGAGATACGCTGTAAACATCCAGAGGCAATCCTGTGCTATGTGCTCTAAGATAATCTTGCCTGAGCAGGGAGGTGGGACCAGATGACCTGCTGTGGTCCCTTCCAACCTGACCCATCCTGTGATCCTGTGGATGCAAAGTTACTTCTGGCAAATACACTGCCACGGTTGAAAACGTGCATTGTGCTTCAAACAATAGGCTTTTACTAAGCTGGGCCCTTTTCTTGTGAATTTTCATAGACAAAGTGCTGGTTGATAGCTGAGGATGTGTGGTGTGATGCAGGATTTCTTGTTGCTGTGAAACAACAGGATCAAGTGGACTCCTTGCTGATGGCATGGATTCTTCCCTTGCTGTCCTTTAAGCCCTACTTTGTGGTCCTGTCAGACTTTCACCAGAGTTATAATGAACCAAGGCTGAAAAAACCCCAGCCCAGAACAAAGCTGAGCGAAGAATGTTTTGTCAGAAGTCAAAATGTGCTTTGCTTGTATGGAAGGGATGAACAGCTGATTTTGGCACTTGCCACCAGATTGGTGCTTCCTGTTTACAGAACTCTCCGAGTGTCTGCAGAGCCCTGGGGAGTCCTTCCAGCTGGGGAATGCCTGGCTCAAACAGGGAGTGCTGTTTGAACAGCAGGTGATGAGCAAACTTATGTCAGATGTGCTTCTCTCATCCTCCCTCGGAGCCAGCTTACTATGGATAATGTACAATCGGTGAGAGAAATTGAATTTAGGTTTTTTTGCAAATCAGGTGGGCTCCATATCTTGGAGCTTGGTTCTCAGTTGAAGAATGGTGTTCTGTAAACACAAATACCTTCCAAACAGGAGAACAGAGGATTTGGTTACTCATCATGCCTTTCAAATGCAGCCAAGTTTGTGGAATGTAGACTTAGAGTAAATGTTTGTGTCATCTCACTGGCGGGAAATCTGGGCTTTGAACAATGGCAGCGTTACCAGTTGTACTTTAAAGCTTCTTATGAAGTATTAGAAAATAATGAGCTGAAAGAAGTAGTTGGAACCTGATATTTGTTCTTTCCTTAGCAGAAATATATTTCTCTATTATTGTGTTTTCAAGTTGTGTTTCAGTTGACAAACGAGCAGAGTCTGCAGGAAGTAACAGCAGAAAGATAACACTGACACTTTCTCTTTTAGAAATTCAGTGTCAGATTCCTCTCTTCTGAGCAGGAGTTCGGACAGCCTAGGAATCACAGAATATGAATTTCCTGATTATTAGTTATGGGGAGGGAAATGCCTCATACTTTAGCAGTTACAAGACTGCCATTGGCTGGGATTGCACAGCACTGTTGTTACTTTACATTGTGATGCTGCATCACTCTTAGCTTTGTAGTATCCTTTGTGGTTTTGTAACAGGGGAAGCAAGCTATGGAAGGGTTATCATGCTTCTCCATGACACAGAGGAAAAGATTAGAGAAGGGAATGAAGTGATCCTGAAGTTTCATATAACCTGTTTTATCCACCGTGAGTTTGTGTTTTCACAAGTTTGTATTTGATGTCAGACAGAATTGAATAGTTCTCTTTGTTACCTGGGCAATAAAACCATCTGGAAAACTGAACACAATGTGGGGATGTTACACAAGGGTTTGTCAAGGTCCTGCCAGTGCTTCTCCATGTCAGGAGCATGGTATCCTCAATTATTGAATTTCTTAAAATCTTGCCTGTAAAGTTTTAAAGTGCAGGTGCTTTGCCTTGCAGCTTTACAACACCTATTTAGAATTTTTAACTTACTTACTGTGAAATACAAAGATCTTTGATTTCAGACAGCTTGTGCTTAAACACTTAGCAAATAAAGGCACATGAAATTAAAAGCAGGCTTCCTTTAGTGCTTATTCTATTCCTCTAATGTTTATTTCAGTTGTTAACCGTGGAGTTTAGTGGGACACAAAGCAGAAGCAGAGTGGCAAACAGCTTCACTTTCAGCACGTTCTGTACACAAAACCTACCAAGTGTAGGTGATCTATAGATTGCTGTGCTGTAATGTGAGGGAAAATGAGACTTTTATCAGGACAACAAGGTTTAGAACTGTTTTGAGGTTTTTAGGACTGCCTCTGTTAGAACTGGGGGCTGCTGAAGCACTGCATTGCTTACACCACAGCCAGTGCTGAGAGCAAAGTTTTAAAGCCTTTGAAAGCTGATGTAAACATTGAAGCTGGTAATGGTTTCTCTGCTGTGGAAGGCTCTGACTGTAAACCATCTGATGAACAGCTGGGTGAGTGTAAATAAAACACTTCTTTTACAGCTTAGTGTTGAATCCGTACTAGAAGGGATCTGTGCAGTAGCTGCAGAGGGGGGGAAAGGCGCAGGATCAGAAGTGGAAGGAATGAGAGAGGTTGAACTGAGAAGAAATGTCAAAGGGAAAATGTTCTGTGCTTGTAGCTGTAGTTCTTCCAGAATGTTGAGGCCATTATTTGCCTTAACGCTGTGAAATCTGTAAGTTCTGTCCCTGGTCAGCAGCAGAACCTGGGTTGTGGTGCTCAGTTCTGGTTGCTCTTGCAGAACTTGATGGGATCAGTGAATGTGGAGTTGCTATGAAGATGTTTTCAATTGTTCTAGCTGCGTATTAATAAAGTACAAAATATATAAATATAAACTTGGTAATGCTTTCTGTGTGTCGGGTGGCAATAAGAGACTAGTTGAGCTTGGAAGGAGGGAAATGTGTTTTGTAAAATAGAGTTTTGTGACTGGGGGAGGTGAAGTTTAAACCAAAACTAAGGAAATACGGGTTTTGTTTGGGTTTTTCTTACCCCTTTTCTCTGGTGTGGCCAGTCAGTGCTAACTTTATTAGTTAATGCTGCAGCTGAAGTTTTACTTTGGGTTTTTCATGCCACATTCCTCAGTGGTGTGCCAGTGTAACTGGGAAAGGAACAATGACTTCCCTGAGACTTCAGATAGTATTAAAAGCCCCACAGTTTTTGTAGTTTTTTTCATTGGCAAGCTATTAGATCAAAGATTTGTCTGGCAGTTCTATTCCATTGCAGTAGAAAGCAGTATTTTTGGCTAGTAGGCATGTTTTGATTTTATTTTAGTAAATTTTTAATTTTTACAGCAAGATCTATCGTTCTGAAGAGCGCAGAGAGAGCAAAGATGGTGTAGGAGTGTGGGAGCCAGATCACTTTTTCCTTCTAATGAGGAACCATCCCGCCTTTAATATGCATGGCAGGATTTCAGTTGCACCTTTCCTCTTCCTCTTGAAATACTAATTAAATAGGATGTATATGAAAAAAAGTCATTACTTATATTGTTATTTTTTACAGAAGTCTGCACTATTATTTATTTTTTCTCAATGACTGTAGCAAAATGAGTTTTAGTACTAAATTAATGAAATATGTTCTTAACCTTTGAATTCACAATGTTTTGAGAATACTCAAATTAATTCCAGCATACAGTGCATGGATTCTGTTTAGAAACAAAGTATAGTACTGCTTTTGTACTGTTATTTTTACAGATTTAATGATGGATGCATAGCATTCAGGTGTCTGGAATTTTGGTTACCATAGACCTACTCATTTTTACTGTATTGCGGTGTTAAAATGCACTCTTTAGCATAATTGTAATCCTCAGTAATAACTCTGCATACCCAGAAAGATCTTTGTTGAAAAAAGTTAATATATTTAAATCCCTCTTCTAACATTTTTGAAAAATTGCTTTAATTGGAAAATAAAATACATTCTCTGGTTTAAAGAATGTGCTGTTCAGTGTGTATTTAATTTGGCTTAGAGGCTGATTTTTAAAGGGAGGAGAAACACTCTGAATGGACTGTAGTTAGAATACTGTAATGTTATTGCTGTAGTCAAATGGATTTTACTGACACTGCTCTGAGGTTGTTTCTGCTGGTATTTGGAGATGAAAAGAAAGGATATGTTCTTTTTTTCAGATGTCCTCCACCTTCCCAGAATATTGTTCATTCTGCAGGTGATGTTAAAATGGTGTAGACGATCCAAATTGTAGAAGATCTGAAATACTGCTGTGTATTTTATCTGTAGGAGAGAGAACGCAGCCCATCATCTTTGCTTTGTTTGCAGAACACAAATTTTAAGATGCCTGGTTCCATGCTCCATTCAAATCACCCCCTAAAAGTCACTTTAATCATCTCTGACTTTTTGGGATTGATAATAACACTTCCATGATACATCATCATTGAAGGAAGTCTTGGTTCAGAAAACAACTGTGTGCATATTTAGGGCAATACAGTGCACACCATGTTTGATAATAAGTAAATCAATCGATAAATAAATGCTTTTTACGCTGGCAGAACTGGGGTTCTCATGACAACAGTTGTGCTGTAGAGGTTGGATGAACTTGTAAGTTTAAGACTTTCTTTTGTGCTTGAAGCTCAAGTTTTAAATTATTTATTTAAACCCTCTTTTGAAATAAGTCTCACAAAACACATTCTTTGAGTGATTGCTTTTTCTCAGTGTTTCACTGAAGGTGGATGCTTTTAGTTCTTGCAATGAAATCCCTGTAAAAATGAAGGAATTCTGGTAAAAATGCAGCGTTCCATGTTTTGCTGCAGACTCTCTAAATGGAAAGAAATATACTGCCAAGTCTTCTCTTAAGGTTTAAAAAGAGCTTTTGCAAGTTAGTCAGGTTAGTGAAAATTTGTGATGATGGCATGTAGTTGACAAAAATACTGGGGAAGTACGTGATTTGCTTATTTACAAACTTTTCTTTCATCTGGTCTTTTCAGAGTGGGGGAAAAAGAAAACCCCTTTAAAAAAGCGACTCACCAAAAGCAAGCATTTGCAGAACACGACTTCAGTGGCCCCGAGTCTGTAATGAGCAGTTGCTGTCTGGTTTGGTGTGCGTTCAGTGTAAGGTTAAGTCTGCAGACCAAGTTCAGGTTAAGACATTGCCTTTGGAGTACCTGAGCTTCTGAAGTAAAGGTTAAACAATGCATGTCTCCTGTGAAGAAAACCACTTTTTATTTTGTTGCTATTTGTTTGCCTGCAGAAATCACCTGACGTCAGCCAGCGCTTGGTTAGGGCAGTGAAAGCACAAGGGGCATAATCAGCACTTGGAAAGCACGGAGTGAAAGTTGTGGTTTAGGTGGTAAAACTCTTTGCAAGTTCCCAGGCCTTGCATTTGTATTTTAAGCAGACGTATTTTCCTGGTTTGTTATCTATTGCCTTATCATTGCCTGCATTCTTGGGTCACAGGGATTTGGTCACAGTTCTGAACGAGTAATACAGGGGGTGTAACTGGTGCCGTGCACAAAGCAAGTGATGCTTTAAAGATAATATCTGTTTGCATTGCATCAAATAAGACATTACTTACATTTTTATTATTTATTTATTGTTTTCCTGCAGTGTGGGCTTCTGTTGTAATGACCACCTTGTGTCGCTTTTGAATGTGGCTGCTCTTATGTTGAAGGAAAACACGATAAAGCTTTTAGTTTTCCTTATGGCAAAGCTTGAAGTTGGTTTTTATTGGGCTGTTGTGTTGTTGTTATTTGCATTAAAGGAGTCATTTTAATCATACAAATAGCTTTGGGCACATTAAAGGACTCTGATGAGAAGATAATGCTCTAAAGTTCTTGTGGCCAGCAAATTACAATCTCTGTACACTAGACATAGAATACTAATTTATTTTAAAAAGTAATTGAAAAGAATTGTAAGAAATGCCTGTTGCAGTCGTATGTTCAATTTTGAATGTATTGCACATTTGTGACCAGGATCTCTATGGGCTTAAGTGCAAGAATTTTGATTAATTTCGTTGCTCAAGACATTTGAAATTGTATGTAAATTACACCATTGTTTCCACCTTCAGAACTATAGGAATCTTGTTTTGAATTACAAGCCAGAGAAAGAATACTTAGACTTGATTCAGCTAACTTTAAACATTTCCCAGTTTCTGATAGATGTTTTGTATTGTATGTCTTAAATTAACAACAGAAGAGGCAGTCTAGAAAGTAGGATATGTTTTGACTTTCTGCTAATACTCATAAAACAGGAAGGAAGACAGCATAGCACTTTGATGGGGTCTCTGTGTTGGGGGAAATGAATAAACTGTAAAAATTACCCAGAATTTGCCCGATTTCTTTTTTTCATGTGTGTCTGTCTTTATATTAATTATAGTACATAAAGAACTAAATATTGAGCCATTTTTTTTTCAACTCGACACTCCATTTTTCATTGGTGTATCTTCCTTGCTCCATGAACAAATGGCTTTGCACTCACACATTCAATTTCCACTGTTTTATTCCATGCAGCGCTTTTACCTTTTTTTTTTTAAATTATTATTATCACTGCTAGATGAGTAGATTACAATTTAGAAAATCATCCATTAGAAACACTAGGAAAAATCAGAACTGATGATTTTGTAAAAGCACTTGTTGGCTTGTCCATAAAGGGGGAAGGCAGAAAGCCAAATTAAAAAAAACCAACAAACCACCCAAGAAACTGTTCCTATTGCCAATAATTGACCCCCCAAAATTTCTCCCAGGTTCCCCTTTTCTAGCCAACGAAGACGGTGTGCTCGGAGGGGTGATCGTGCTCCGGTCCTGCCGCTGTTCAGCGCAGCCTGAATCGTCACAGGAAAAGCCAACTTTGCTGGGTAAGAAATTCTATTTCATCTTTCCTCGAGCTGGGGGCTAACTCAAAGTGGATGGAAGGTGTGCTAACAACTGTTCACCGGTGTTTTAAAGCCACAGGGAAAACAGAAAGGACTTGTATTTGAAATTTTAAAAAATCTGGAGAGCGAAAAAGGGAAAAAAACCAAAGCTAATATCACTAAACCTGTGAAAAAGTGCCTTGTTGTGACTCATTTCCAAGCAAAATTGTGATTCACAGGGTTCTGTAGGATCCTTCTAAAACCGTGGCATAGAAATAATGGTGGCCTGTGGCAAGGTAGGATATGTTCCTCCTAGGAACAATTGCATTTTTAGCTGGGAGTGATGCATGGGACTGTTTACTGCTTCTCGGTGGCTTGTAGGCTAAAAAGGCTTTCTCATTTTGCAGGAAAAATGCAAAAATTTGGAGGTTACACTTAAAATTCGGAAGGGAAGCTGTTTTATGGTTAGAAATCCTTTGCAATGCCCAGATGAGTCCCAGTTACCATTTGCACCCAACAGGAGTATTTGCTGCTGATACTGAGAAACTGCTTTGCCTCCAGCAGCAGCTGGCTGGTTAAAAAAAGGGCTTTAACAGCCCCTCAGCCCTGTTTGTGACCTGGAAATACAACCCAGAGAGAGTAAAACCCCTTTAAGGGAAGGAGTTTGGGAACTTGGGATGTAGGAATTACTTCAGGATGACACTCTGTGGTGCTCCTCAGATGTGGGCACGTGTCGTGCCATTGGGTCACATCGACCTGTCTCGGTTATTTGTGTGTTCTGTAACCAGAATTTAAGTGTTCTCCTTCATGCAATGCTCTGCTTTATTATTAGTTACCCAACTGTGACACACCAATCTAGTGGGAAAAGCATCCTGCAACAGAGATTCTGTCCTTAAAAAATGAGTTAACAGAATGAAATTACAAGTTGGATTGAATCGGAACAAACAAGATCACCTTAACCATCAGTTTCTTACATTTGGAAGTGAGAGATCTATTTCCATTAATTTTTGTCATTCATGTAAGAGTATATGTTCTATTAATGAAGTTTCGGCATTCTTTTCCTCAAAAATTAATAAAGAAAATTCCCATATGTCGTGCATCATAAATAAAGACTATTTGTCCATTGATTTTTGGTTTTCTTTCCACTAAAATAAGATTCAGATAAACTGTAGCACAGCATTTCCTTCTGTACCACAGAAATTTCCTGCCTTTCAGTGTATGGTGAGTTAATGTATGATTAAACATACGTAGTATTTGTGTTGTTTGGACCAAAAATAAGTTGGTTAATACTGAAAAACTTAGTTTATAAAATAAAAAATTCTTATGTCTTTATTGCAGGGATGATATTTTTTGGTTTTTTTTTTAAATATTGCAACAAATTGCAAGGAAGCTTCTGAAGGCTTTTGACTAACCTTTGGTGAAATCACTCATGAATCTCTTACAGGAGAGCAAAGCACAACCCTCGGTGGAGTTCATTTTTCTTTTATGATGGTATCTACAGATCTGTCAGAATCTTCCAGTCTTGCCCGGCTTGTCCTCCCTTTGATCTCCTGCTGGGGTTAATTGCTATGCAAGGAGAAGTGGTTCAAAGGAGGAGTGTGCTCAGCACGCCCTGACCTTCAACGGCCGCTGGGAGGAACAGGGAGGAGGGAGAGTTTTAAACCCAGCTAATGATGCTTTTTGCAGTTGCTCTCAAAAGAAATAGTTGGATATACCTATTTATGGCATCTTGTGTAATTCATCTAAGACACCACCTGTAAATCCAAAGGAAGAATTTATACTTCAGTGCGTTTTTTAACCCTTTTTACAGAATTCTGTGTAATGCCCTGAATTCTGATCAGCTGTTCTTTCTTTCTTTTCCCCCCTTCCAAATTAGGTACTTAACGAACACAGAGAAAAATGACCATAGAGAAAAGAGCATGAGGAAAACAGTGTGGCAATTTATACAGCTCCAGTGGCTGAATAGTGTATGAATAATGTGCTTTTAGCCTGAATTTTGTGTTGCAGCCACTTAGGAGTGTGTTGGGTGTATAAAGATACCTCTGTATGTGTCAGGGAATTAAAGATCACTGGAATGAGCTGATAAATCCAGCCACTTTCAGACTTCAGGACAACACCTTGCTGCATTAACAGGTATCAACAAGGCATGTGAGCAGTGATTAGTTTTCTTAATCATTATCACTGCAACCACAACAGTTGGTCTTTTGCATTTCTATCCGAAATCAGCTGTGAGTGCAGTGCCAGAGAGCTGAGGCTCTTTAGCTGGTGCTGGAAGTCCACCTGCTTTGGTAGGGAAGACAAAATCAAAATCATCTTCTTTCTTCTCCATCTTTCTTTTCCTCTCTTACCTTTGATGCTCCTTACACTTCCCCCAAAGGAAGGAGGTGATTGCATCTGCTGTTGTTGTAATTCAGGATGCTTTTGGCTCCAGGTCTCCCTCTAATTTTGCCGAGAATCTTCCTCACTTCCTGTGCAGTGTCACTCTGCTCCCATTAGATGCCTCTCCTGCTTTCTCTGCAGGATAATTTGGCTTTCACCAGGTATCTCTCCTGCCTGCTCTGTATTTTCAGTTCCCATATTGCAGACTTGACTACTTCTGCATGTTTTCCTGGGTCATCCTAGTGCAGCTATGCCACAAATCTCCGTTTACCTACTGGGAGTTACATACCGTGTATATATATTTATGCTCAGTTCTGTGAAAAAAAAAAAGCTTGTTATTGGTTATTCTGTTGATAGTATGTCAGTTCTCCAGAATCCTTGTATGCCATCTGGGTTTATGCTATTTTAGTGTGCTTTTGACCAGGCTCAAGGCAAACAAATGAAAATTATACCAGCTTTTACTTTATGGGTGGAACAGGCCTTTGCTTTTAGAAGTTGGTCTGGTGTTTTAACTGCAGTTGCAGTTGGTTTATTTCTCATCTTGGAGGCTCCACATCAGTGGAGTAATGTTCTCATTTTGGGTATTAGTTCTGCAGCGTGTGACTGCAAATTGTGCAGGAAAATCTGCTTTGTCTGATAGCTGTTTCTTTATGAGATCGAATTATTCTGGTAAGTAGTTTTTGTTCTTGGTTTGGTTTTTGTCTTTGCCCAAGCGGTATTTTAAGCTGTATTTGTTCCTCAAGATTCCAGTCTTGTTAAATTACATCTTATATTTTAAACCAAGGCGGTTTTTTGTGACTTCTTGCATTTTCCTTTGTAGTGGAATTTCTGTGGAGCCATACAACAGAGAGCATGTGTGTAGGATATATGTCTGCACAGGATGGCAAAGCTAAGGTAAGCCAAGAGGGATAGGCTGTAATACAGTAGAAAGAGTGGAGAACCTAAGGAGAATTTGAATTAATAATAATGAAATAGATAAGACATTTCTCTCTTTCAGAGGATGGAAAAATAATAGGTGCATAAGCAGTTAAATGGATATCAATTGGGCATTTCTAATTCCTTTTTTTTTTTTTAATTGCAGCAGTGAACAACCCTATGCTAACATACGTTTCATGTCAGGATAAGGTGCCACAAACACACGTCCATTCCCTCTGCTGACAGTAATTGCATTTGAATAACTTTATCCAGCTTGATTCAGTTTTACTGGCTATTTAGGGTGGCACTGTGTTTTTCTGTGGGCGTCTTCCTTCAGATAAAGCAATTGCCCCATCAAGGAAGTTATAAAACAAACTTGAAACGATTTCCCAGAATAGTCTCCGTGAAAAATAATTTGGGTATTAGCACCCATGTTTTCAGTTTCTTCGGGCCTGATAATTTATTATTAAGGAGAAAAATAATTGGTTAAAATTGAATTTAGCAATGGCAACTGGAAAATTCCTTAACATCAAGATCAAGGAGTAGGGACTAAGCAAGTGGATGAGCTTAACAGGAATAGAGCATTGAAGGGAAAAAAGAGCAGGTACTGCATTGTGGCCAAGAGGGCATTTAGGAGAGGTGTTTGGGCAATGAGAAGGAACATGGAAGAAGCTGCAAGCAGAGACACAATCATAATTTCTATAGACATTTACACATGTACAGCCGTGAACATTCCAGACTGAGAATGAACACTCAGAACTAGTTAGAGGAAGTGACAGGAGTGGGGGAATGAGCTAGAAGAAATATCTGCTGAGGAAGATAGCTCAGTCATGGAGGGAAGAGGACTGCAAAATCCAAGTACTTCTCTCTCTTAATTTTCTTTTTTTTTTTCTATTTTCTATATTTCATTTGAGATATAAATCCAAAGGAGGATGTGAGCAAAGTAGTCAAAGAATGTACAAAAGATGGAAATCAATGTTAAACAACAAAAAATGGTGTAACCTGCTGTTTGAAGCACTGGGAATGGATGAGTTCATCCTCCAGCAGTAAAATGTGTAGGAAAGAAAGAGAGGAATGCCCCAAAAAGACAAGAAAGAGAACAAGCAGCTGGTGAAGGATGTGCTGGGAGAGGTGTTAGTGAAGTGTTTGCTTTCATAACTTACGTACAATTCTTTCCAGATAACTATTCATGGCAGAGAGTCTGGTTTTACTTCTTTTCTTAGTATTTACTTTTTATTTGAAAAAAGTCCAAACTGAAGCTTCAAGTTCTGCCTGAACGGAGAGAAACTAAAGCAAGCTCAGTTGCAGATGTTATACTATTGGGCTAGTTGGTTTTAACATCAGTCCTGTGTTTGCAGTGAAAGAAGAACTGTGAGCTGTGGAACGATTCCAGTGTGCCCACCTGCCTCTGCCTTGCACTGGGAGGCTCAAAATGTTAGTGTTTCTTCCTGGTGGTGTCTAATTAATAACTAAACGCTAAATATGAAATCTGCCTGGTAATGAGTACTAGCATGACAGTGCCATGCCCAGAGATGTTTCCCTACTCGCAGTTGCAACATTTGACATCTGGTGTGCATTGTTTTCATACTGCTGGTAAATTCTCCAGCTGGTAATCCTGATTGTGCTGACAGACACAGCTGCTCTTCTTGGTTCACTTTTAAATTATGTTTTTGACCTTCATTGAAGAGTTAATCCTCCTCCCTTTCTTCCTCCTTTGAGTCTGTGGCCACAAATGCTTTCCAGAGAAAAACCGCAAACGCTTTTGCTGCTGACTTCTATTGATCAAAAAAAGTCTTCTGTCATAAAAGCTGGAATTTGGTTCTGCTACAACTAGGACTAAGTTATAGATGGAAAACTGGGCTTGAAATAGAACACAATGTATTGCAAGTAAAAAAAAAACAACTCTGTTCTTTAATAGAGTCACTGTTTTGGTACAATTAATTTTGAGTGCTTGCCATGAAAGAATAATGGGATAAGAATCCATAAAAGTATAAAATATCACTTGTTTATGAGGACCATAACAAAATGATCAAACAGCAACTTGTAAGGAGACATTTGCTTTACTGTTTTTCTAGGGTGGTAAAGACCTTCAGGTTTTATTTCTTTCATCAGCCTGGGACTCGAGTTTTATTCTTAAATCAAGGGACTGTCACAGTGGCTGATTTTGGACTGGTTTAATTTAATGAACAATTTAATGAAAACAAAAGCAAGGCTTTTAGAAAGTGAGAAGTCTTTTTAGTGTCTACTGTTGCAAATGAGACTAATATTAGGATCTTAATTATATAAAGGGGTATATACTAAAAGCAAAAGGATCCCCCTTTATAACCATTAACTCTCAGCAGCTCCTCAAAAGAACAGAGAGATGGGAAAGTGGAATGGGAGACTCCGGGTGGTTTGTACATCCCGACCTGCTGGTGCTTCTGGATTTTAGCAGTGTGATTAGCAAGTACTGATTTAGGAGCATCCTTGCAACGGGGGTTTGTTTCTTCCCAGTTCAGGCAAGGCTGGGTTCTGCAGGTGGGCGCTCCCCTCCAACCCACACAGCCTGAAGTTCACTCCCCGCCGTGGAAGGGCTGAACCTGCAGGAGCTGTGTGACAGTTTGGCACTGGGACTAACAGCTGCTTGATTCGAAGCATACTTTCTGAAAAGGTTTCCAATATCTTTTTTTTGGAAACCAGTTGCCTGGAAAAGTCACCATTTCCTGTTGGGTTAAAATGCTTGGTTGAATGTTGCTGTAAAAATCCTGCGTAGACTTGCCAGATGAACTAAGCTCACACCTTTCTGCTGACACAGTCACCTTTGGTTGCGTGGCCTATTGGCTTTTTCTTGATGCTGGAGGTATTTCAGCTCTTCCAGCACCGATAGCTCTGGCAATGGCGTCTCCAGCACCTGCACAGTGGATGTCCCATTGGCTTCCCTCGGATTCCTGTGTCCTTGAGCCCTTACCTTGCTGCCACAAGCAGCTAATCCAGGCATATCCTTGAAGCTTCAACTGGAGTCTTTCTCTTGTTCTCCCTTGGACACAACCAGCTTCATAATCACTCAGTGCCAGGGTTTGTCACGTACTGGTTGTGGAAGAACACACTGAGCAGCTCTGACTCTTTCTGTGCTTCTTGGGATTAATCTACACCACCTTTTGCTTTTTTCCTTTTTGTGTTGTTGATTCATGAATTACTTTATCTGAATTTAAGGTCTTAGACAAGCATTAGTCCTTTTACATTTCCAGCCCAAACTTTCTTCTCTTTCTGAGACACTCGTTAGTCCTCAGAATAACCTTCCCGATGTTTGGGAGTTTTTTATGGATCCATAATAGATCCAGTAGCTGATCAAGAAGGTCATCCTGTTACTGGAGCTCTGCCCTTTTCAGGGATCCTCTGGCATCATTGAGTTCATCAGTTCCTGTTTTCCTGGGCTGATGAGGTCACATACTGAGAGTTTAAGTGATTTCGTTGTCACCACTGGGACAGCCCTGACATCTGTGCTGCTTCTTGGAGCTCTGTCCATCCTGCCGTGGGTGATGTGCAGTATCTGAGGTCTTGACAGCAGATGTAGCATTCGGTAGAGCAGTTTCGGTGTCAGTTTGCACAAAGGGCTTGAGCACCTTCTGCTGTGGAACTTGGGATGGGAAGAAATCGAATTCAAGTTCCTTGAATTCACCATAATGTGATTTTTAGGTGTAAGTAGGGAATGTTGGTGGTGGCTGATGTTTTTGTTTGAAAATAGGAACTTCCTTGCTGTGTTTTCCTTAGTATTTGAAGTCAGAGTGCTTTTTTTCCAGTAAAAGATCCAATCTCAATACCAGCAAAGGGCAGTTTTAGTCATGTAATATGTGTAGGTATTCGAAATAATTTGTCAGCTCACTGTATTTCTTAGTATATATAATTTTGCTCTGTGATCTGTGTGTAAATGCTGCAAACTTTTGCGATTATTGTAAACATTGCGATACTTTTGAGATACCCTGGTAGTTCAGCCTCATAGGTTTTAGTTTCTCCAACAGCTGGATGACCTAGACAGTGAATTTCTGAAAATCAAGTTGGCAGTATTGAATGTGCTCCAATCTGGTTGCCAGTTTAAATCTCTCTCTGGCAGTTCTTACAACACGGATTGCTCAGCTTTATGTTCTGGCAGGTTTTAATAATGCAAAGCTACACGTGCCATGTAACAGTAAGTGGAGAGGGTTGCATTTTGCTGTATTTGAACACACCCATCAGCAGCCCTGCTGTCCGCACCAAGTGTTGGGGTTGCAATATGCAACCAGGAACTTCTATCTTTGGCAGGTAATTTAATTTTCCAGTGCCCTTTTCCCGTGGAGGTGTCAGATTTATGCGCCTTTCCTGACGCTGTAAAATTTAACACAAGTCCTCCCCTCTGTGCTTGAAGTGATACACGTGACAAACGCTGGTCGTAGGGATTGCTGGTGGATTTTTGAGGATGAACTTCTGTATTTTGCTTTCTGAGGGAGAGGTCTGTGAAAGCCCTTTGTCAGGAGAAGGGCAGCCATCCAGCGCTCGTTGGGGTGAAGAAACAACATCTTGGAAGAATCCTAATTCTAATTTGAAAACGAGTGGAAAAATTTACTGAGCCTGTTTGGTGAGCAGAAATACGAAGTCAAATAATTCAGTCATTCATTGCAGACTACAGAGACAGTCTTTTAACTTCATGAGACAGGAAAAGTATATGTCACTGTTATACTTATTTTCTTTAATCTGCACTCTTGTCTAGAGACCGGGGAATCTGTCAGAGATTTTTGTTTGAAAAGAACTCTGTGCATACAGAGGAGCATCCAGTTCTCCCATAAAAATAAGCTTTTTCTCCTTGTTGGGAATAACCTTCAGTGCTAAGACACCAGCTAAAGTATTTGGCTCATAGACCTTTATGGACATTATGGGCTCAGAGATGAGAAGATAAGTTTAGATTTTTGGGTTTCATTCTTGCATAAAGCCAACAGTTCTGGAACTTTCCTCATAGTTGGCCGACACATTTTATAACAGAGCAGGGAAGATGGGATTGTGTATTCAGGTATGCAAATACAAATGCAATAACCTGCAATTCAGGATGGTACAAATCACATCTGAAGGTGCATGGCAGTGTTTAGAACATCCCTACAAAACCCTGGGACGCTGAGCTGAATAGATGATGGGTTGGTACTGTCCTCATACATCTATGAGTGATTTAGTTGGATACTTAAATGGTTTATAGCAATACATGTAGCCCACAGAATGAATCTGAGCTTGGAAAACCATTAAATTCCTAAGCAACCTGTATGTGGAATGAGTATTGTCAGTGCCAGAAGCACCCCATCAGCATGTCTGTTTTTCTGCCAATAAAGACAGTCTCCTGGAGCCTCTCTTTAATTTTATTTTTTCCCCTTTATTTCTTTATGGAGATTTCACCAAATGGGATATTCAGATAGCAGCAGCAGCACCTCCTGCTGTCACACTACAGGTGTACGTGCTGGAGAGGAGCTTCTTGTACTCCTGTGTTTAAGGAGCAGAGTTGTAGAGAGCAGTTTCCTTAAGGATGTGATGTCCTTGGTCTTTCGTTATAGTTCATCTCACTGGTGTAATGAATGGAAAAAGTTTGTTTTATAAATTATTCTGTCTAAAGCACATCCTGAGCGTGTAATAAGAGAGCTAAACACATGAAATACTCCCTAGATTTGCTTGAGAACTCAATGTGCTGCCATCTGGTAGTTGTACTCTGTCCTCTTGGCAGCATTTGATTGACTTCAGCTTTCTCATGCTGCACTGTCTGTCTTTTGCCTTGAATTTTATATTCGTTTTACTTTTTATTTATGCTTTTGATGAAAGAAAAATGTGACAAACTAATATTTTGTATGGATAAAAGGAGGAGACTAGCTCTTTAAAAAAAATCTTTTTGATATTAGTTGGTCTTGAAGTTGTTTCACAATCCTTGTATATGAGACATGAAACAATGTAAGTCTTGGCACAACTTGTATTTATTTAGTGGAAAAAAAGATATACCAGAAATCGGGGTCTGAAGGTTGGTTAGCTTGTTTGTGCTTTATGGAGGGGTGGGAAACAAAACCAAGCGTTTCATCCAGCATTTGCCTTTTTTCCTACTGCCCCTCCCCAACCTCACCTGTCTCTGGGAAAGCAAATCAAATCAGGATATTCCTGGGGCAGTAAAATGCCTATTTATGGAGCTGAAGATAAGAATAGCCTGTCGTTCCTAATCTACCTTTCCTTGGCATATGGTTTCCTCAAAGAGAGGCTTCCATGAAGCTGAGCAGAGGATTAATTCAGGAAAACTATTTATTTTCCTTTTTTTGTGCTCTCAGGCACAATTTCTTTCAGGTGTGGGTCCATTCAACTTGTAAAGCTGACAGACCAATTGAGTTCAATTAAAACCTTCCCACTGTTGCTCTTTTTAGTTTGCTTTTTTGTTTTTATGATTTTTAAAATCTAAACCTAATTGACTATACAATCTGGACTTAATGTAAAGTGGGATATAAAAACGTAGCAAACTGCACAAGTAAGTTCTGTGGTTCATTTAAAAATATTAAGCGTTCTTTGATGTTTCTTTTTGTTTACTGACGTTTGTTCTTATGGTTAAGAACAAGGGAGATATAATTGTAAGAATTCACTTGGGAGTTTTCTGAAGTTGTCTTGACATGGCAATGTTATCCTTTCAAATTACTTACTAAGTAACATATTTTAAACACTATCATCTTAGATCTGGTTTTGTTCTACATAAGGTGAAAGTAATAAAAAGTAGTCAGTGTAAACCAGCATCTGCATTTACTCCACTGTACCAAGTATGCAAATAAACGGGATGCAAGGAAAGGCCTTAAGAAAGGTTTTGTTATATGTGGTTTGGGTGTTTCTCTAAATGCAAGTGTACAGATGCTGGTGTACAGTGGTTTGGGGGCTTTTGTATGGAAAATGTGTTTTTCCTTTTGTAGGAAATGAGGTTTTGTATAGGAAATGTGTTTTGGACGCCTGTTTAAGCAGAACTACTTGCTAACGTATCGATAGATAGTAACTGCCTGTTATTCCCTCTAATTATTTTGCTTTCCTTGCTCAAAATATTATTAGGATTGACTTCTTGGTTTGCTTTAATTGCAGCATCTCACTAAACAACCAGTGGCATTCTTCCTCTGAGGAAACTTGATACTGTGTCCCTCCAACAGTGTCATCCTATCCTACTTTTCATTTAGAAATATTCACAGACCTGGAAAAATGTCTTGGACCTGTCAGTCGTAGAAATTAAAAATATCCTTCTTCCACTTGATTTTCTTTATCCCCCCCCCCCCNNNNCTTTAAATTTAGGAAATAACATTTACAAAAAAGTGTCTGTTACATTTTGGGGGAAAGGAACAGATTTGAAGAGAGTCTTTTCTTCTTGCAGTGGTAAATCACAGTTGCGACTGAAGTTGTTCTGAAAGTAGGAAGATGTTCATGTATTAAGCAGGAAGGCCAGAGATCAAAGTTTTAGCAGCAAAATAAAAACACTGAAATGTTTTTAATTAAATCTCACTCTGTAATGTAACTGAAAACAAGACCACCTAAGAGCACACACCAGGATACCCTTATCAAGAAGGGAATGAAAAGAAGCTGCCTTTGAGACACGAAATGTCTCTTCAGTGCAGTGAACTGTGGTTACAGTCCTAAATCACTTTCTCCTCATCAGATGCAAGTTATTCTCACTGAACTTTCACATCAGTACTTTTTGTCACAGCCCATTGCCTCGTTGCAAATTACACATTTTGCAATGCTTCAATCTTTTAAATGGGATAGTGTAAGTACAAACACTTAAATATGTGGTGGGCTGCACTTGCAGGAAGCTGTAATTTCTAAATTTCTCTGTTGTGAGCTTTATACCATAGTAGGAATAATTTCTAGTTCCTGATTTAATACAACATCAGTAGTTTTCACAGCGTAAAAACATGCAAGGGGGATAAAAAGTGATTACTTTTAAGAATGACTCCAAGTATCTTTTCATAAGTGGATGCTTTTGCCCATCAGTAGTAAAACATACCACAGTATATAAAGGACCATTAACAGATTTTTGGGGTCACTGAGTTACAACCCAGTTATAAGCTGAAGGTTTGTGTACACAGTCACACACACAGCCACTTTCTGGCTAAAATATTCCAGAGCCATCTCAAAGGCTTTTAAAACTTCTCCATGAAAAAGCTGCAGAAACACAGTTGTTCTTTGGGTTGATTTACTTGATAGTTGGTAACAGGAAGTATTTGGGGTTTTTAAGTGGACGGGTAGGTATTTTATGCAGAGAAATTCCTGATCATTGCAGTACCTGATGCTCTGAAGTGTTAGTTCATCTCTGTGGAATGGTTTGTTGTGTCCAAGGTTTCTCTAAGGTATATTTGTGTATGCAGTGCTAAACTCTTCTGAATCTCCCCAAGAAACAGGCTTATAACCCATGAAATGCCCAAATGATTATTTTGTCTTCACACGGGATATTCCTTCCTGCTTTCAGTGTACTGGGTCATCCAGTTTACCTTTTCTGTGCATCTGTCAGGGCCCTTCTCTTCATGTGTTAAACATTAATGCAAACAGAATAGAAAAGCATCTCGGTTGTTTGCAGCTTTTCGAGTTGCTTTGTAGCTTGTCCTCAGACTTCAGTGATGGAACAGCTTAATTAATTCAATACTTACAAATTTCCTTTGCCCTGCATGATTTTGCCTCGTCCTGGTCAGTAATACTCTTGGCTTTTCCACAGACTCACATTTCAAGACTTCCTCCTGGAGCCGTGGCAGGACAGTCCGTGGCAATAGAAGGAGGAGTTTGCAGACTGGAGAGTCCAGAAAGCAGCTGATCCCTCATTTTGCTGCGAAGAATGTGAATGACTTTTTGTACAATAAGGGGTGTTGGTTTTGGTGGTTTTTTTTTTGTTTTTTTTTTTTTGTTTTTTGTTTTTTGTTTTAACAGATGTTGGAAATTCTGCTCTTGTTTTATACTCTGTATTGCAACCATGTGCACCATAACTTGAGACAAGTGCTGCTGTAGTTTACGTTCTCACTCTGTGAATGGGGATGTGTGCATGTTCACTTCTTCCCCTAATAAAATAGGAACTCTGCCCAGTTGTGCAAAGATCATGTATGATTAATGATTGCAATTTCATTGTTTTATGTTTGAAAAGTAACCAAAAGTTTTTTAAAAAATAATTTAATTTAAAGATATGGTCACAATTGTCATACATGTTCTAAATTTAAAAGAAACAGGCCTTTGATATGGCTCTGTAATTATGCAAAAAAAATAAATATTATGGTTTCTAAGTTTCTCAGTGGTTTAAGGAAATCCAGAGGTGGTTTAAACATGAGTTGTTTGTTTCCTCCCCAGTAAAGGAGGTTTTTTTTTTTTTTTTAATGGTCAAAGGATGGTTTCAGTGAAACAAACTAGAGCAAAATTAAGGCTCAAATTGTTTTTTTAAATAGTGTTATAGGTCATATCTCTTGTTCCCAAGCGAAGATGTTAATAGCTCCAAGCTGTATGTATTACAAAAAGCTATATGAAGATAATGTATCGTAATGCAGTCTTTATGTATAATGGGATATTACAGTGTAAATAAGAAAGCAAAGTTTATGGAAAGATTCAATATTATTCTTCGCTTCTGTTTTAAATCTATTTTTAAGAGAGGTACAGAAATGAACATATTACTGGATGCGAAGTGCAATGTGTATTAAGTGGCTGCTGGGAGGGCTGGTCCTGAGCTTTGGTGGTGGCAGAGCAGCTTCCTCGAGTCCAGCCACAGCATGGGTATTTATATAATTACTGTGTGTAATACGTATGTACTGTGCAGAAATTTACTGTAACTCTTTTGATACCTTCAACAAAACTGCAGTTTTAAAACAGTATGATCCTTGTCTGCCTCTTGAAGTGCTGGCAGCTGAGCTGGTGTTTGCCACCGGCTGTGACATGTGACCCGGACTGCCTGAGCCCTAGAAGTGAGTCCTGACCCACAGCCTCCCACTCAGTCCTTTTTCCTTCACAGTACTGGCAGCAAGAGAAGACTTTTGTAATTAATTCATTGTCCTGATAAGTATGCCAAAGAGAAATTAAAATAGTTCATCTTTTTCCCTGGTGGGTGTTTGAGAATTGAATAGATACTCCACTGTATTCGCTTCATCGGGCATCCTACTGGCCTGTTCTGTAATGTTGTGCCTGCCTATAACAGACATACTTGACTGATGAAATGGTTATTGATTGTAGTACCAAAAGAATAAATTTTTTTTAATAGCCCGTGTTCATTTTCTCTGTTACACTGCAGCATATGTCAGGATACTGTCATCTCCATGTGGTTTTTTGATTGTGACATCAAAGTAGTCCTGCAGTTGAAGATACTTTGATACAGTTCTGTAAATAATACAAAATAGAGGCTTTCCAAAAAGGAACAAGGTGAAATGCACCTGTCTCGAAATAGTTTGTGCCACTTAGGAATTACTGTTTGAAATCGAGTGGTTTGCCTTTTCATTGTCCAACTTTTCCTCATGTCTGGGTAGAAGAAAAGTTGAGAAAAAGATTCTTTTATCTGGAAGATCCCAAGCAAGGTGCAGAGCACAAACTAGGTACAGAGTTCTACTTAAGATGCTTACGAGAAGAAAACTATCTCGGCACTTAGAAATGTCAGTACTGGAGCAGAATTTCCTATCATTCAACTCCTACTTCAGCCAATGAAAGATCTTACACTACTTTAATTATGGGTCTAATTCTGCTACGAGTTCTATTTTAAACTTAAAAGAAGCTTATGAAAAATAAATGCTGAGGATGGACACTACAGTGACGCCGTCTGTAAACGCATGTCCGTGATGAGTAACCATTGCCACTGGCGTAAGCAGATACACTCCAGGAGGAAATTACACACTTGACAGCAATAGCTGGCTAAAATTATAAAGGGAAGGCAAGCAGATGAAGTGCATATAAATACAAACAAGTTGAATACTGTTGATTTTATACTCCAATACACAATTACGTGTCCTGGAGTATTTTGTAGCAGACAGGTTGGTGCCAGAGTAGTCAAGTCTTCAGACATAATAAATTTTGCTGCTTAAAGCTTGTAGTGGCCTAAACCAAACCTGTCATATCACCCATTTTGTGTCTTCTTTTGCTCCTGGACCTTTATCTTTATTCCTGTACCTAAACAGTATGGCCCTGCAGTGGACTGCAGTTGAGCAAGTCACAGAGGAGTGGCTTGTTACACTAAAACAATTCAGAGGTGATGGGAATTCCATTTTGTGTGTTCTCTGCTTGTGAATTAACGTCTGGAAACGCTGTGATGTGAGAGATTTGACTGAGGAGCCAGAGGAGGGGTTCTGACTTACAGAGTTGGGTGACCACAGCCACTCACCTGTAAGGGACAATGTGGAAGATGCTGTGAAAAGGATAAGGAAGCCTAAGAGGGAGTAAAGCTGGTAGTAAATCCAGGATTATTAACAAGGTTGGGGTAATTGCTGTTGTTACTTAAAAGCAGAGTGTAGGAAAAGAAGCCAAAAGTATTGGTAGTTGAGGCATTAGAGGTGCAATGTTTCAGTGACCTGCCAATGGGGGCCACTGTTGCTCAGGTTTGAGCAGAATGATGCTGGATTAGATTCATTTAAAAATGAAAATTTGAAATTCCACTATGGCTTTTTCAGGTTGTTAGGTGAGTCACTTACTTTGAATCAGCAAGATACAGCAAGAGTTCTGGTCATTCAGTGGGAGCAGGATTCATCTGTTCAAAGACACTTGAGTTGCATGGCCAGTTTTTAGAGTGTTGTGGGTGCAAATGACAGGGCACCATCTGCACTCCGTGTGCAGCCCAATTTCAAAAGCATCTCAAGTTTTGCCATTCTAACAGTATTGGGGTCAGTGTAATTATGCGTGGCTGCAGTCCCACTCTGATGCAGCAGAGAGTCACCTTGCAGGTTAAAACACGACTTAGGAGAAGAACCTGGTTGTCAGGGCAGCTTCACTAGCAGGAGAAGGCTTAAGACCGACCTGGAGAGCTGAAGAGAAAGTTTGTACTGTGGCTGGGTAAGGAAGTAGAGGCTCTTGTTGGCAGGGTGTGCAAAGAACGTTCTGCAACAGGGGAGAACTGGATTCAATGTAAAGTGGGTGGAGGGAAAACAAAATTATTTGAAGGAAAAAAAATAAGTGAAAGAAACCAAGAAACCTGGGTAAGAGTTGATACATCCTTCACAGTGCTAAGGGATATTTGAAGAGAAAAAGTGGATTGTTCCCTTACACCTGGTTCATTTTTTATGGGAAAGCTCGAGGGAGGTTTTGCTGCTCTGAGCCCCATGCTGGATTATTCACTCTATTGTGAGACAGCACAGAGATAAGGAGGACTTGTACAATTTTATTGTCTTGGATCCTACAGTGACACAGCATTTATCTTCCGCATAACCTGGGTGATAAATCCCCATTAGCATAATTTAATTGTGTTTTGAAAACAGTAAATGTCTGTCTCGTTACCCACTCCTGCCTGCCTAATGAACCAAATAAAATATGTTGATGAACAGCAGATACTGTGAGACCTGCTTTCCTGTGCCTTTGTGCCTTAACCATCACAACCCCCTTCTCCTCAGAAGTCTTAGTGATACTCCTTTTTAGTGCTGTAAATACCTGCAGGGGCAAACAGAGACCAACTGAGCCCACCTTTCTGGAACAAAACGCCTTTCAGAGTTGTTAAGTGCAGTTTTCAGAAAGCATCCCAGGAAGGGAAGTGTTTGAGGGTGAGATCCTGTCCCCAGTGAGGTCACCTGGAGCTTGGCCATCAACTTCGGTGGAGCCAGGACGTCACCCTTGGAGGTATTAAGAGGACTCAGACATTATGAGTCCCTTAATGCCAGCGCTGGAGGCTTCAGAAAGGAGGCGGTGTGAGATGTTTTGATGACTCACCCTTATTTTTTTGATTATCTGGGAATATCTGGTGGGTGTGCAGGGCTCAGGCAAGCCAAGTGGAGGACCCAAACCACAGACTCCTCTGGGCAAATAATCTGCTGCAGCCAAGCAATGACTCCTCCAAAAGGAGCTCTTCTCCAGCCAAGGGCTCTCAGCATCGTTTTATAATTTAGTTTTCCCAAAGTTGATAATTTCTGCAGCCCTGGTTTCACTTCAGGTGCATGTGTGTGAATGGTTCCGACAAATCACAGCGCAATCCTGAGCAAGGATTCCCTCTTGCTGTGGCTCAGCTTGCCTGTGGCAAAACCTCTGTGCCCAAGGTTAAGTGGCAATAAGCCACGATACCAACCTGGGCTGTAACCCAGGAAAACAAATGCAGTCATATTTGACATTGGACTTTTCCTCCCGGTTTGCCCTCTGGTGCAGATCTTGAATTCACTGTCCATACATGTGTATGACAGATCCCAGAAGGGTCACCAGTTGCTGACCCTTTCCCCTTGCCTGTCCTCCTGATATCCTGCTGCTCCTGCATCCCTGCTCTCCTGGTGTCCGGGGAGGTATGGAGGCTTCATCCTGCGCTTGTGGCCTCGGGATAGGGAAGAGGGTTGAGGACTTTGATCCAACTCCAAGGAGATGATGGGTGGAAGCTCTGTGACATGCCAGTGTGCCCTGGCTTTGAAGTCTGGGATTAGGCTGAGGGGAAAGAAGAAGTCCTGCATGAAGTCCTGCACGATACATCCTTTTGATGTGAAGCTCTGGTGAGTGATGATGTCCAGCTTAGGACTGCGAGGCTCCAGCTGAAGGGTTGTGCTGAGCCCTTCCTCTCCTCTGGGACAGAACAACATCCTCACATGCAGGGATGGAGAAACCCTGGGATTCCCCCATTCTGGGCTATAGCTTTGTTGACAGACATTTTTCACTTTAGCATAGTAAATAGAGTTTGTCTCCTGCTTGGAGATGATTCATCCCTCATTATGCTCAATAATTAGAATTCCCTGCTTGGCCGCTGCTTTCTCCGTGCTCTGCCAAAGTGAGCGGGCTCTGCTCTGCACAGCTCCATCTGTTGGCACCGCGCTGCCACGTCGGAAAAAGACTGGAAAAAATAAATTATTTCCTGCCCCCAAATCCATCTGCAACAAGAACAGCCTTTCTGCTTGGACTGCGAAGGAGATGATGGGCACGGGGCTCTGAAACCAGTGGGGAAAGCTCCTGCATCCCTGGGCTCCCCCGTGTCTTAAGCATCCTCCAAAATCCGGAGGGCCATGTGCCTGCTGAGCAGGCTGCACGAATGGGCAGCGATGACGGAAGCCCTCTGCACCATTTCCTTTCATTTTTCAGCCCAAAATTTGCTGCCTGGCGAGGGCTGATGGGGGCTGCTTTTGCTGGAAGCAGAGGAGGTGGCTGTGGGATCCCATGGAGCCTGCTGCATTGTAAGGGGTAGGAAGAGGCAGGAGCCATTCCTGCACATCTGTCCTGCTGGGAGCAGCTCCATTGCTCCGGGCAGCCACCGGTGAGCAGCAGAGCCAGCGGCTGATGTGCCCTGTGCAGATGTGCACCTGCAGGAGCTCCCTGTGCCGGGGCAGATGTGGGCCCATGGGAGCTCCCAGCTCGCAGAGGGCTCTGCATGGAAACCAGGGGCCATGGAGGGTGTGGGAATTGCTAGGGATGGAGCAGTGCTGTGGGTGACTTGGAAGATGCTATGGATGAACGCATGGGATGGAGAAGTTTTGCAGTCCTGTGAGCGAAGTTTTTTATGAGAAGGGTGGTGAAACACTGGTGGTGGATGCCCCATCCCTGGAAACATCCAAGCTCAGGCTGGACGGGGCTTGGTTGAAGATGCCCCTGCTCGTTGCAGGGGGGTTGGACTAGGTGACCTTCAAAGGTCCCTTCCAACCCATTCCATGACCCTACGGTTCCCAGCGCCCTGGAATAAGCGCGGCAGGTGGCACGGCGCCTGCTATGTCAGCCCTGGCCACAGGAGGGTACCACAGACAGTGACACGCGTTCGCGGAGGGAGCAGCATCCCATCTGGCTGCTCCAGTGCCCGCTCCCGACTAGTTTGGGAGGGCGGGTGTCGCGGCTGGGCAAAGCATCAGCCCCTTGCGGCTCTGGGTATGAATCCTGGGCGGCGCTTTCTGCCCCGCCGGGGATGCACCTGCGGGATGAAGCGCCCCCGTCGCTGTGTGACCCATCGGGAGCGGGGCCGCTTCCCACCCTGCCTTCCCGGAGCGCTCTGCGGATCGCCGGGACATTCGGGCATCTCCCCGGGGGCTCCAGACACGGCGGGCTTGTGTTTGAGCAGCTGCGTGGATGGCACTGGGCAGGAATGAGACTGGGCATCAACCGGGGAGGCTTCAGCCGCCTGGAATTGTCCAAAAGCTGGAGCGATATAAAAAAAAACACGAAGGTTACAAACATGCTCACGAGCAAATAGTTTTCCCTTGTATGGTTTGGATGAGTCTCTGCTTCCAAAATCTGCCTTCCTGAAAGTGTTGTCTTCTCCTGGCTGCTTGTGGGGTGGGTACGAAGAGTCTTACAGAGCATCCAGTGCTTGACAGCAAATATTGGGTGTTTTCAGTATTGATACCTCTTAGATGTGGTCTGACCCTAATGCAAGAAGGAGGCTTTATTTATTTTAATATTTATGTTATATATTTATATATAAATATATAGATATATTTTCTCTCTATATATTCACTCTCTCTATATTTTCTCTATGTTCTCTCTCTATATATATTCTCTATATATATTTTATCTAAATAGTTATCCTTTACCATGGCTGTTATTTGTTTTTAAAATGCCTTCTTTAAGGGACATCAGATGTTCTGAATATCAGCAATCAGTATTCTTTATGATGAGGGTAAGTAGTCTGATTTTTTTTTGGATAGAGGCCTTTTTCCCCTCCGTAAAAAGTGAAAGCAATCTGCCAGCTAAATAAACGCAAACATTTTGTTTCTCATGCTCTCAAACACAGCGTGCAATATGATCCAGCCCCGTTTGTGAAGGAACAGTTCTAGTTACCCAGATGAAAAATTATACTTAAAAGGCAAAACCAAACAAAACTGTGTCGTTTGTTTGCTTATCTTCAGCTCTGATTGTCCTTTGGAGACTGAAGCCTGGCCTAGAGCTGCCATAACACAAGATAAATTGCTTCCATGGACTTCAGTGGGAGTTTGGGTTGGATGATGTGAGGTTGCAAAGCTGTAAAAGCCTCTCAGAAGGACTTGAGCATAACTTGCTCACCACAGAAAAAGTGGGAAATAAACACTGTGGTCAGTGCTTCGGTTTCCCAGATTTTTCTGCCTTGAAAAGGTGTATCTGCTGATTCGTGTTGCTGATGGCCACCCCCAGAGGAGGATGGGCAAGCAGGATTTGAGGTTTCCCTTCCAAGGAGGACACCTCCAGGTGCTCTGTTGTCACAGAATCATACAATGGTTCAGCTTGGAGGGGATCTTTAAAGGCCATCTAGTCTGACCCCTCTGCAATGAGCAGGGACACCTTCCACTACACCAGGTTGCTCAGAGCGCTGTCCAACCTGACCTTGAACGTTTCCAAGGATGGGGCATCCACAGCTCTCTCAGCAACCTGTGCCAGGGCCTCAGCATCGTTATCGTGAAAAATTTCTTACTAATACCTAACCTAAATTAACTCTCCTTTGGTTTAAAACCATTCTCTCCTTGTCCTATCACAACAGACCCTGCTACAACGTTTGTCCTCCTCTTTCTTAGAACTCCCCTTTAGGTACTGGGGGATGCCAGGAAGTCTCCCTAGAACCTTCTCTTCTCCAGGCTGAACGATCCCAATTCTCTCAGCCTGTTCCCATTGGAGAGGTGCTTCAGCCTTCTGATCACCTTCGTGTCCTCCTCTCCAACATGTCCATGTCCTTCCTTGTGCTGAGGATCCCAGGGCTGGATGGAGCACTGCAGGTGGGATTTCACCAGGGAAGAACAGAGGGGCAAAATCACCTTCCTCGACCTGCTGCCCACACTGCTGCCCTCTGGGATGGTTTGGGTTGAGTGTGGAAGAGCATCATCCTGGGAAGAGCAGCAGCCCTCAAGAGGAATCCTTCCCACACTTTTCAAGGCCCTGGCATGTGGCAGACCCAAGATTCACGTGCAGTCAGGAACCCACCTGTGGCTTCAGTATCACACTGGCCATGCAGTGGAGAGTTTGGAGAAGTGCAGTATTCCTGCTTTGGCAGGTGGGATCTGGCAACTGGGGAATCATCAGATCATCCAGCTGGCGGCCGGTCACCAGTGGTGTCCCCCAGGGGTCAGTGTTGGGTCCAGTCCTGTTTAACATCTTTATTGATGATTTAGATGAGGGGATTGAGACCATCATCAGCAAATTTGCTGATGACACCAAGTTGGGAGGGAGAGTTGACCTGCTGGAGGGCAGGAGGGCTCTGCAGAGGGATCTGGATAGATTGGAGAGATGGGCTGATTCCAATGGGATGCAGTTCAATAAGGCCAAGTGCCGGGTCCTGCACTTTGGCCACAATAACCCCATGGAGCACTACAGGCTGGGGACAGAGTGGCTGGAGAGCAGCCAGGCAGAAAGGGACCTGGGGGTACTAATTGACAGGAAGCTCAATATGAGCCAGCAGTATGCCCAGGTGGCCAAGAAGGCCAATGGTATTCTGTCCTGTATTAAAAACAGCGTGGCCAGCAGGACCAGGGAAGTGATCCTTCCCCTGTACTCTGCGTTGGTGAGGCCACACCTGGAGTATTGTGTTCAGTTCTGGGCCCCTCAGTTCAAGAAAGATATTGAGGTGCTGGAGCGGGTCCAGAGAAGAGCAACAAGGCTGGTGAAGGGACTGGAGCACAAGTCCTATGGGGAGAGGCTGAGGGAGCTGGGGTTGTTTAGTCTGGAGAAGAGGAGGCTTAGAGGTGACCTCATCACTCTCTATAACTACCTGAAGGGAGGTTATAGCCAGGTGGGGGTTGGTCTCTTCTCCCAGGCAGTCAGCAATAGGACAAGGGGGCACGGGCTTAAGCTCTGCCAGGGGAAATTTAAGTTGGATATTAGAAAAAAATTCTTTACAGAGAGAGTAATCAGGCATTGGAATGGCCTGCCCGGAGAGGTGGGAGATTCACCGTCCCTGGAGGTTTTTAAACTGAGATTGGACGTGGCACTGGGTGCCATGATCTAGTAAACTGACTAGAGTTGGACCAAGGGTTGGACTTGATGATCTCTGAGGTCTTTTCCAACCCAATCAATTCTATGATTCTATGATTCTATCCTTTGAGATCATCAGACCATCCACTGAGATCCAGCAAAGTCAGACAGAGAAAATCAAACAGAAGTCAGCTGGGTGCCCCAAGAACCACCTCCTGGGATGTTTTTATAAGCCCTGTCGCAAAACTGGGACAGAGAAAGCATCAGTGTCCCCCAAAACAGCCCCAAATTCCGCCTCTGAGCTGAGCTGCCCCAAGCAATTTGCAGCAGCCTTGAGACGCCTTCATGGTTTGAAGCAAAGCTGCTACCAGGGCTTGGGAAATGTGAGCAAGCCTGACTCTGGTTATGGAAAACCTACTAGGCAGGAGTATGAAAAGCTTGCTGGTAAATCATTTACAAGAAAATATCTTGCTCAGCGTGAGGTTTGCAATGAGGGGGTCATATTTAATGACCTGCTTCAAATGTTCTTATAAATCATTGCTTCCTCACCAGCTAAATCACAGCGGCCTCCTGCTCCGTGCGCTCTCCCCCAGAAATGTCACTGACTTGTGAACATGCCGGCGTTGGGAGCCACGTGGCGCTGTGGGATGGAGGGAAGCAGGGGAAACCATCCCAGGGTGGGGGGTGATGCCCATCCCTGGCTCGGCCGTGCATCTCCCGTGTTTTCATGGGAAATGCAGGATTTTTGGGGAGTAAACTCGAGTAACCCAAACGAGCCCGTGTCCCTGGTGCAGGAGCAGGGTCGGCGTTCAGGAGGATAAAGAAGGCGAGTGCTCAGCTTCGGCTGAGTGATGCCTGCGAGTTATGCAGGGAAACTTCTTTCCAGCTCCTTCCTAGACCTCATGCCCCCCTGGGACAGTCAGCAGAGCTTCCCAGTGGGGCCCCCTCCCAGTGCTCCTCAGGCTCGGCACAGTCTGCGGCAGTCAGAGGTGCAGGAGTGATGGCACCCGGAGGGAAAACTCCCTCCCTTTGGAAAACAAACATCGCACCCCTGAAAGGCAACAGCCACTGCAAACATGAGGGAATGAGAGGCACACATCTATTTCTTGACTGTGAATCCACCTTATGATGAAAAGAGACTATGGGCTGCTTTCATCTGTTTGTTTTGCACAAAGAAGTGGGGGAGAAAAACCTCAGGATGTCAACAAAAAGCTGTTGGCTCGTTCCTTTCCTTCTGCTTTTAGATCATGACTTAAAAAAGATAAATCCCTGTGCATGGCACATTCTTTGTCCTTGTTGCCTGTGTGAGAATCTGCAGTTCTGCAGGTCATTCACAGAGATTTGATGGTAACAACGTGCCAGTGAAAGCAGCTGTTTCTTTGGATGGATGTATTTAATGCAATTATGCTTTTCCACTTTAAAAAATGAAAAGAAAGAGCTTTAATCTCTTCAGTTCATAGTAAACATAAAAACCAAAGTGTATTTAATGGAGTACTCTTTTTTAACAGAACTACCTTAGCCAAGGAGGGGAAACAGGCCTTGAGATCTGCCTTCAAAGTAAATGCACAATTTTGAATGAAGATGGAGTAAGAAGGTGTGGAATATTGTGTGACTGGGAAAACAAAACCTCCAGCAGAATCACAACTACCATAAATACAGATTGCTCAGGGACTTACCCTGGCTGGGCTGTCCTGTTCCCCACGCGGAAACCGAGGCCGGTGTTTGCCAAGTCTGTGTACATCATGCTGTGTTTGCCTCAGTCTCCTTCTTTCCCCCCTCCTTTATGCATGAGTAAGAATTTAATTTTAGCAGAACTTCTGGTCGGCTGCTGTGGGCACGTTGGAGGAAGGAGCTGGTATTTTTATTCCTCCGTGCGAACGCAGGGAGGTTTGTCTGAGCTCAGCTGGCAAGGCCACCCTCGGGCGGGTGGCACAAGCCTGGATTGCGCTTCCCAGAGAAGTTATGGAGAGGGGAATATTCGGAGTCACCGTGCATGGGCAGGCACGCAGCTCACACCACTCCTACGGGTTGCTCTCTGTGTGAGTTGGACAGTGGCACAAGTCACCCAGGTTTGTCTGGCTGTGCCCGTGGTAGGATGGGAAGGCTCCCAAGTCCTGCTGTGCAAGCAACACTTGTCAAGAAGTATGAAACAATTCTTATTCATTTTGCTGCTTTGATGGGCTGGCATCTGCCTGCATTGAGGAGGAATCCCACCGAGCAGACTAATCCATCCAGAGGCCAAATTTTCTTCATGTTGTGCTTCTTCAATACTACGGCATGGGGCTCCCCTGTGAGCTGGATGTTCTTTGGATGGGTTCAACCACAGCGAGACAGGCAACCAAGCTGATCTCCCCCGTCCTACTAAGGAGCCCAGGCACCCATTCCAGTGTCTGGTGTGAATGCAGAGAGAAAATAGCCCAGGGTTTCTCTTGCCTCCTACGCCACTGACCTACACAGGAGTCCAAAAGACACCCCTGCCAGCTCTGTTTGTTTGTTTGTCCTGCTCTCATACACCTCTCTGGCTCATTTGGCAGCCTCTACTGACAGCTCATGGCTCACCACCCTCTACTAATTCTGTGGTGTTAAAAATACACATTTTTCCAAGTGAGGCAGCAAGCAAATACAGGGAATGGCTCTTTTTTTGTTTTTGCTTTGTCCCACGCCTTCGCCTCGGGAGATGCTGTTTTCATAGAAAATGAGTGCAGAGCTGGGTGAGCCTAACTCAGCTCTTTCTAAGTATATTTTCTGGGGATTATCGTGTCAGCTGAAAACCAGGCTGCTTCTCACAGCCAAAAAAACATGAACTGAAAATGAGGTCAAGAACCATTGATTAGGAGGTGAGCAGAGGCCTTTCAGTTGGGATCGGCCACAGTGCTGTAGGATGGCTGTTACTGGTCAGACAGTTCCTGAAAGGCTCAACAACTCCCAGAGAGTGCTGTCAGGAGCTAAAATTACCAGCACTTCTGTGGGGTTTTAAAAGTAATTCTTACTCTGTTCCATCAGCCACCGAATCCGTGGTAACCAATATTTTCCCCTATGTTGGTACAAGGGGAAATAACCAGAAGAACAGTCAATGAGCTATTCATAGAGATGTGCTGCAATGCACACTCGTCTGCTCCCGATGAGAGGGTCTGGCCATCAGCAAAACTGGGATTAGAGGAGAAAAAGGCTTTGTGTTTTATTTCGTACTTTGACCGTTACCTGCAGCATCTGACTTAACGCTATTCCAACATCTGTGGACTGCAGAAAGTTTAATCATTAAGCACTGACCTCCTATTTTCAGTTGATATCTTCTTCATTGGTATAGTGGTCTTGTAACACTTCAAAAATATTCAGGAGTATTTAGAATTTTTTTTTAATGGAAATAAATATTGCTTTCAGTAGGAATAGAAAACTCTTTGTGCTTTCTGAAGCCAAAGATCCCTTGCAATAAAAAACTAATGGTGTCTCTTTGCACTCCTCTCTCTGATTTATCTTAGACAGTCACTTTGTTTTGCGTCCTTGTTGGGCAGATCAGTTTATATCCATCTTTAAAAGTAACTCTTTTATCCCTTCCAGTAGGAACTGGTTAAACCAGGTAGACATTGCCATGGTGCTGATAAAGAAGCAGTGTCATGTTGGGACCCCTCTAAGTGGGGGATCAGGCTAGTGAGTGCCCTGCTGTGCTTCGTGTTTGTGCACCCTCAGATTTATCAAAGAACAAATAAAAGCACCATTTGGCCTCCAGCGTATCGTGTTCTGGTGATTAGTATGTGGCTGTGCTTGAGTTTGGGATGAATAACCACCTAGAGGAGCTCGCTCCCTCTCACTGAAGAATTTCCTCTCCAACCCCATGTGTGTCTCTGCCAAAGTTCTCCTGCAGTGGAGTTATGGTGTCTTTGTGGTCTCCAGGTAGTGGTGTCTTCTCATGATGAGGTGGAGAGGTATGGATGGTCCCTGGGGTTTGCTATGGGATATACAGAGTAGAAAGTGTCATCTTGTGTCTATAGGTCACTCATCAGGGCTGCCTGTTACCTCTGCTTTTGGGGAATACAGGATCAACCAAAGCAGTTGTCACCAAACCCCAAAATCAGGTCCCTCTGTCTCACTCCTCCTCAGACTGATTGCAGCTCTGTGAGCCCACAAAGCATGTAATATGCCCACGTGTAAATTATACGGTGATCCAGATGCCCTCCTCCAGACAGCCTTCTGAAAAAATGACTTCATATAGGAAAGATGTATTTTTCACATCTGGCTCTCGAACATTGTTTTTCAGTTACATGGGGCTTTCTGTAATTAGCAACAAAACTTCAGGCACAAGAATATAGTGTGTGTTTGTTCCATGAAGAGCTGGGACCATTTTGATATTTCTCAAAAAAAATGAAAAGCTCATTTAATACCAGCCCAGCTATTTATACTTCTTGCACAAACTTAAACATAACAAAAAGTGCAACATAACTCATGAAGCAAAGGAGCCTCCCTGCCAAGTGTAATATTTGTGTTTGGAAACATGGTCTATATTGTATGAAGCAGTAGCTTTCTCGCTGCCTCCAAGGTTTCTTTTGGCTGGTGTTTATCCAAACAGTCTTGCTCCTCATTCATTTTAAGGGCTGAAAGGGAGCAGGGTGTTTTTACCTGGTGAGACTGGCACGGCTCGGTCCCCGCTGCCTCAGCTGGCGCCGGGTGGTGATCCCGCGTGCTGTCACTGCCCCATCGCATCCCGACACTTGGCACATGGATGTCTCCTCGCCTGGCCTTGGTGTTGTCCTCTGTGTCCTGCAGATCCGGCACGGTGGGAAGGAGTTGCTGCCCTTTGCTGTCGTGGCCCGTGGGCGACACAGGCAAACCCGCTGGGTGTGGGAGAAGCACCGGCACCATCAGGAAGGCTGGAACTGGGAAACGTCCATAGGGATCATGCTCTGAAGATGACAGTGGTCAGGTGGAGATTGGGAAATGTGTTCTCCTTGCTTTTTAACTGCCTGATCCTGCAAAATTCGGGCACCGCCTTGCCTGGTATGTCGGGCTGATGTCCTCGTCGCTCTTTTCCCCTCTGGAAGAGATTAGCAAATATATCCCAGCTCTTTATTGCCCTCTTTGATTTCTCTCTTAAAAATAATAAGTATAAATAGTAATAAATATTATTCATAATATTAATCTTCATCAAATCCAATAGAAATATTGTCTAGACTACCAGACTACATTTAAGCCTTATCCCTTGGGCAAGCTCAATTAATGTAGGGACATACAGATGAAGTTAAGCACATACCTAAAAGCCTGTGGGACAAACTCTCCAAATCCATGCCCTGAGGAGCCCAACACATCGGGATGATTCCAAGGAGCCTCTAAAACACAAAATAGTGAAACTACTGGGAATGGTGCATTTAGGAATAAAGTGCAATCACTACACAAAGCGGCAGGAGCAGGGAGTGCAGAAGATGCAAGTCATTCAAATGAGAGTCGAAGAGGGATACGAATAATGGAAACTTCGGGATAAACAAAGGCCAAGCCATGTTTTTCTCCATGCTTTTCCCATCTGTCAGTTATGTAGCACGTTACCATGGGCCTTGCTGGTCCAGATACTCTCACAGCAGCCATTTCTTATGTGGGTGAGTTGTTCCTGAAAAATGCAGTTGGCACAGACCACTCTTATTTTTCGCACAAGGAATGCAGGTCTTCCTGTCCCACATAGTTTTCTTCAATGAGCGTAGTTATTGTTGTCACTGGGAGGAAAATCCTCCATCTGTCTGCTAAAATACTTGAGAGGGGGAGATAAAGCATAAAAACCTTTTTGTTGTGGCTGAGGATTTCCTCCGCAAGGCTCCACTTGGGTGATTCACGGCTCTTTTCCAGGAGCAATGCAAAGCCAGGATGAGTATTACTTACGATTGGCAGTCCTGGACTAAATCCATGGCTGGTGCCACTCAGATATTCTCCAGCACCTCTGAGGGAGATTTTGGCTGGACTGATGACCAGAGACCCATTGGTGCCACCTCATCCTTCTGCCCTGGGCTCAGGGATGTGCCCTCGTGCTGCCTTGGGAGGGCTGTTGGTGCTGAGGGGCATCACCAGGTAGGGGAGCCTCATTTGGGCCATCCCATTGGGAGTTTCCATGGCAAAGCTCAAGGTGTTACCTGGAAAACTCTCTTCAGAAGTCACCTGCAAATCCCTATCACAGCATGGACTCCACTTCTGTTTTTTTTCATCTTTTAGTGCAAGAAAACTATGCAGCTGATGGAATACTAATAAATTCTGGCAGGGTTGAAGCAGAAGATCAGAGGCAAGTGTTCTGATTTTTCTCTAAAGTTAGAGCTATTGTTCATCTGGGCAATTTTTGTGTATGAAATGAAGGCAGAGATCTGTGTTTTGGGGGACAGCCACACTGTGGATAAGTGCAAAGGAATTCTGCCACAGCTCCGCCATGAATTATATGTTGTCTGAGGGATTTAACAATATCCCAAAGTTCATCGAGCACAGGAACACTCATTTTCCTATCTTTTCCTGCCAGCAAAATGAACAAGCGATTCAGCTTCCTTAAAGAAATTCCACCTGGTAGCTGTGCCAGCTCTGTCTTCCTCATGTTCGTGTGTGTTTGCTTTGTTCCTGAATCCCAGATGGATTTCTGAAAATGGCACGGCATTGCCAAAACGCATCTGAAGACACATATCATCAGTATGCACAAATTGTAAAGAATGCAGCCCCTGGAGCGATGGGTGATTTCATCAAAAGTGACTTTCCAGCTACGCTGAAACCTTTCATGTCTCTTGTGCAATCTGCAATGCTAAAGCAAACAATTCCAGTGCCAGATTGTCATAAGGATCCGAATACTTCAGCTTATTAAAGGGCCACGATCTTATCAAATCAGAGAAGATATGAAGTCTCAAAGAAGATTAAGTTGCTATAAATACACCCAGGTAGATATAATTGGTTTCTCTCCCCTACAGATAAAACCCCAAAGCACCCAAACACTTTTATACTTCTCAAGGATTTTTAATTAAAGCACCAAGGTCTACTTGCCAACTCTTTGGTTTCCTGGAGCCCTTGAGCCACATGTTTTGATGTAGCGCTGTGCTGCTGGTGGCATCCAGGGAGTTTTCTAACCTGGGAAAGAGCGAGGGGATTTGGGATTTTTGATGGACCCATATAGTGTTATTGCCTTTTTGTTGTTGTTGTTGTTGTTGTGGATGTGGGAGCCTATATAGTGTTAGATGATGAAAATAATTAAAAAATGACAGAGGCAAATGGATTCTGGGTGAATTACGGATAGTTTTCCAAAGGGTGTGTTGGCACCAGGGATGTGTGCTCTGAGGTATGCACTGAACCTGGGACAAGTGCAGGAGTGTGCACTGGGACAAAAATGTGTCCCTAAAAAGCAAAAAGAAATGAGGAAAAGAGAGAAAGGGCAAGGAGATACAAGAGTAAGAGCTTGGAGCAGTGACAACCTCCGGCTCCATCGAGGATGGCTGCAAAGAGCCAGGGAAGGCATCCGTGTCTGCCATCCATAGGAAAGTAGCAGGAAGTTGAAAGGGAGGAGGCTTATGCAAAAATCTTAGCGGTGAGAAAGACGGGCTTGCTCTGGTGTGGAGTAAAACCTCCATCAGCCGAAACGCCTCAGTATATACGGAAAAAATCTCTGCTACAAAGGGTGTTTGATCTGCGTTGAGGCAGGACAACGCACCAGACCTCCTTGTGAGGGCCACTGGAGCCCAGTTTCCCTCTCCTTAGCAGCTCTGCTGCAGCCACTGGCTCCTGACACAGTGCCATAATTTTCTAGTGGAGTGTCTGAAAGGAGGCAGCATCTCAGGGGTTTGGATGTGGTGCCTGCATTTTTCCCCGCTCTGCCCTTTTCCAGGCTTTTGGGAACAAATCTTAAATGCTCGTCAAGTTTCAAGACAACAAATTAAGTAGGTCACGTCATAACTTTTCCAGCCTATTTATTTTAAAAGAGTAAACCAGTGATGAATTCCATACAGCCTGCCTCTTTCAGTACGGGCAACATCTCCTCTCCGACTCAATTTACGCTGTTAGAAGGCCGATATTTTCATGGCACTTCTCTTTGACTTAAAAGGAGATTTTTATGAAGACACTTCAGTCACTTTCTTTCTTCCATGTTTTTTTAAAAACAAATTAGGAAGGTTTTTTGTGTTCAAAGGCAGTGCTTACATTCTGGTTGGAAACTTCTTTTTTTTTTTTTTTTTCCCCCTTGCTGAGGATTTCAGCTGGATCAGCTTCCTGAATTTCACTGCTGAATTAACACCAGGGAGAACGCGAAGGCTGGCAGGAGAGAGGCAGCAAGCACATCTGGCTGGAGGCGGGGGGTAAGGAAAAGAGACAGTCTGAGCGAGGAGAACAAAGGGGATCCAACCCCTGGTCGCCTTCCCCAGGGTCTACCTACACCCCCAAAGGCACTCACGGCCGTGGGGTGGAAACTTGTGAGCGACGGCAGCGCGAAGGCACAGCTGTCCCTGGGGCTGATTTTACATCTCAGCCTTTGTTTCCCTTCCAGATCCGGTGGGGACACGAGCAGGTTCCTCCCCGAGGTCGAGGCTTCTCTGCCACGGCGGCGGCAGCACCCGCAGATGTTCTCTCCCCCTTTCCTGTCCCCTGGTGCCGCTCCGTGGCCATCCTTCTTCTTCCCAAGCATGAGCCAGTTGGTCAGAGACGGTGCAGAAGGACATCCTTGTTCTTCCCAAGCACAAGCCAGTCGGTCAGGGAAGGGAGGCAGGATCCTGCGGTGGCTCCTGTGGTCAGGCAGGTGTTTAATCCCAGCGAAGGCTTTGCAGTCTGCTGAGCAGAGGGGTCAGGAAGACACTGCCCAGCTGGAGCCAGGACATGCTGCAGCTCTTGCTTCCGTGCGCTCAGCATCCCACTGTTCGCAGGCTGCGCGCTGGGAAGGTGTCCCGTGCCAGCAACTTCTGTTGGGGGAGCTTTGGGGGCACTCATTCCTCTTCCCTTTTCTTTTCCATTTCCTAATCGATCTTTTAAAAGGAGCCATGTGCCTGAGCACAGTCTGGCATGGGGTGGGAAGTGGTGGACAGGGCCATGCCCCAACCTGTGCCCATCCAAAGGGCTTTGCCAGACCTCAGCAATCTCCCTTGAAGGAAATGCATGTCCTGTGAGCTTTCATCATACGTGTGCTTACACAACTGCCTTTGTGACTCACCCTTTTGGCTTCTGCAGTTGCATTTAATAAACTGGAGGCTGAGGTTTCACCCCACAGAGAACAAAGCCCTCCTGGATGCAGGACAACGTATCATCTGTGAGTGGCACATTGCCGAGAGCAAGCGCCCGCGCCGGCTGTGTCCACCCCGTTCCCTGCTCTGGGAGGCACAGAGGATGTGTCTGTGCTGCTCTGAGGTGTGGATGGTGTTTAACGTGGGCACCAGCTGCTTTCTGCCTCACACAACCTGGGGGCTGCTCAGTTTCTGTTGAAACTACTGGTGAATATGAGATGAAATCACTGAAATCTTAGGGAAAAACCAGCATTAAAACCATTTCTGTTTCAGCGATCTTCCCTAGCAGTGCTTAAGCCACAAGGAGTAAGACGGAGACCTATGGGAAAAGGGATTTACAGTCAGGTCCCAGTGTTGCCACAGCCCTTCCTCTCTGACTTTAGCCAGATTAATTCTCTTGACACCATGAATTTCCCTGAAAGTCATGAGGATAATATTAATTTTCATGCTTTAAAGCCATGGGGAGATCAAGTAATGAATATTTTTTGAGCTGAAATCTCCAAGAGGGACTTATAGAGGTTTTGCAATATGGTATAGAAGTGTTCTGAGTATGGAGAGCATTGCATACCACACCAGGCATGGTTGTAGTCCTGCTGCCAAAGCCTTCTGGTCCCACCCAAGGGTGTGTAGGACCTGACAGTGGCTCATAAGAAGCATCGATAGATCATTGATTTTGGTTTGAACGTAATGAGAAAGGCTGTGTTAGTGGAAAGGCCCCAGCTCCTTCCCACAGCTGGTCTGGAAATTCTGCCTGTGGTGGAGGGTACGGCATGGTGGGTGTGATTGTATTTGGTCAAAGGTTGGACTTGATGACCTTGGACGCCTTTTCCAGCCTTAATGATTCTAGGATTCTATGAACACTCTCAGGAAGGGCTTTGCTGTAGGGGTACAGTTAAGCTATAGCAGCTCGTAGTCCCCTGCAGCCCTTTGGTTAGTGCCAATAACCTGATGAATTGGAGTTCCTGTGGCCTACGGTTATAGGCAAGTTCCTCTGCACCGAAGCATTAAAACCTCACCCATATGTGAGCAAAAAGCTGCACAGCCTCCCTGTCTGCCTGGGCTTTGAGCTCTTTGTCTGCAGCACCAGTTACAGCTGGTTTTGCAGCGGGACTGCTCGTCCATGGCAATCCAAGGGGGACCCTCGAATGGTCCCAGTTAGCTATGGTCTGGTTGGCAGCCGTGCCAAGGGAGCCGCCGCCGTTTTCTTCCCAGGGTTGCCGCAAAATGGGCACCGTTTCATTGGCCGTTCCCTCAGTTTTCCTCCCTCAGCAGACCCGGCTCACCTTTCCATCTGAATTTCTTCCACAGCCAGGGCACGGTGCGGTGTGGACGTGCAGGTGAGGAGCTCCAGCTCCAGGTGAAGGGGACAGCTGGGTTGACAGCAGACATCTGCCCAAGGAGGGCACGGGACTGGGGTGGCCAGATACCGCTTTGGTTTTGTTACAGGCTCCTCTGTGACCACCAACAGCTCTGGAAACTGCCCTCGATTTTCAGTTCGCTGCTTCCTAAACCATTTGCTTTGCGAAACTCTCGCAGAGTTTGATTCACAAAAGAGCTCTGAGGCCTTGGGTGTGAAATATTATGAGAAAAGAAGGCATTCCAGCTCTTTATTGCATCGCACATTTTAAATCATGGAAAATTGGACTAAAATACAGTAAATTTAGCATAAAAAGGACTGCTTTCCAATTGCCTGTCAGGATGCCTTCAGCCTCATAACTGTTTTCGTGTGAAGCACTGAGTGTAATGCCTGTTGATAGTTGTTTGTTCCCTTGTTGTCTTGAAGTTGCTGGAAGCAATTTGCAAGTTACTCTTGCTTAATGTCTAGGAAGAGAAGGGGATGGAAAATGTTTACTTGTTTCTTCTTGGTCAAGAGTTGACTCCTGAAACAACAGGCTGGGATGATTTGAGCTTTGCCATTGGCTTTGGGGGCTGAAGGCCTGGCCCTTTGTGTCCCCAGCACTTGCCATGGAAGGCACTGAGCAGAAAGGTGGGTGTCAGATCCAAGTTCCCATTGCTATGCCTTTGTGTTTGTGCCATTCTCGTTGAGGAGAAGGTTATTGTGGAAAGAGACATCATCTGCAGGACAGGATCACTTGCTCTTTGATACCATGTGTATCCATCCCTCCAGACCCACTCATCCCACCCCCTCTCCCTCTGGCTGTGCCACTGTCCCTTTGCTGCCAAACCCAGCATTTTGCTCACCTTGAACAAATCTGGAGACAATATTCAAACACTTTGATCAGCCAGGGCTGGTTTTTGCACATTGTCTTCATGTACGCACGTGTCTTCATTGACTGGCCAAGGTTGGATGGGGCCCTGAGCAGCCTGGTCTGGGGATGACATCTCTGCCTGTGGCAGGGAATTGGAACTGGATTGTCTCTGAAGTCCTTTCCAACCCAAACTATCCTGTGATTCTGTGACTGAGGAATGGCACTTGGAGCTGCAACGACAAGAATATCTGAGAGCTTTTTAAACCCCGTACTCCCTTCACAACCTGCCCAGGGATGACAAGCAATGCTGTGGGGAAGATGTGATCATCTCCCGGGGGGTGCACAGCTCCCACAGCACTGAAAGCATCACAATTTGTTCTTTCTGATTTCCTGCAGACAGTCTAATTATACGAAAAAGCATTGCCCTCCATTTGGTCAGAAGATGTATTCTGAGCTAAGTTTACCTAATGCTTTCCTGATTTGTGTGGTTTTTGGTCTTTTTTTCTCCCCCCCTTAAGCTGGACAACAATGTGATCTTAGTCCAGCAATCAAACATAAAAGAGAGCCCATATGTACAAAGTACCCTCCTCATCCTGGAACGTATCCAAAACAGACAAATTGTCTTCATACATACAGGAGGTCTGGATTTGCCTCTTCCCATTAAAAAAAAGAAAAATCTGGCACAAGAAGTGTCTTGGGATAAGTCAAGGCAGTGCAGTGGCCACTGTCAGTGCTGCACGGGAGCTCAGGGATGGAGGGAAACCTGTGGCTGTGTTTGTGCAAAGCTGGCACAGGGCAATTTAATGGTGGGACAGGGACTGTCGCTTGTCACCTGTGCCCCAGGGTGAGCAGCAAACATACTGGGTTTGTGTGTCTCAGAGAAAGCTTTCAAAACTTGTCACTGAAGTCCACACCTGGCTTAACCTGGAAATCTCAGCCAGTGGGTAGGAAAGGTGGGAGTGCTGGCACAAAGAAGGGCCTGGCAGCTCCTGGTAATTTTGGGGGTGCGGTGACATGGTGGATGTCACTGAGCTCGGTGGGGGATCACAGTGCTGCTGTTTCCTTTCTGTATTTCACTGCCAGACAATGACCCTCTCAAGGCCAGGCTGGATGGAGCCCCGAGCAGCCTGGTCTAGTGGAAGGTGTCTGTGCCTGTGGGATGGTGTGTGGAACTAGATGATCTTTAAGGTCCCTTCCAACCAAACCATTCTATGACTCTATGGATTCTATGACATCTGTGATTCTGTGACCCTCTGCAGGGCTCTGGCTTTGAAGAAGTTGGAGAGCTCCTGTACACCTGCTGAAAGTGAGGGGAAAATTTGGAGAAGGCAACCTGTGGGAGAAACACATGGATATTCTCGGTTTCTACTAAATTTGCTGTTCCCTGTTGCAGCTCATGATAGAATTGCCAGACAGAGTAGGTGGTCCTGTGGGACTCCCTGGCCTTGCAGATCTTCTAAAGGCAGAGTTACCCGGTGTCCCCTCCTTTCTAACGCGCCCCCAGCAGTGACTTAAACATCAAAGCTGGGCTCTCTATGTGTCTGTCTGGTGTGGGTGAGCCCCAGCATCCTGCGTGGGTGCCTGGGGGCTGGTTCCATCCCGGGACTGAGATTCAGATTGGCAGCACTGGGTCCGGCATATAGCTGGATTTTAAATACGAAGCTCTTGGGTTTTCCCATCTTCCCGCTCCCCATCATCGTCGGTGACCATCAGGCACGGACCGTGCAGCTGCTTTCCCTTCGGCTCACGGACTGAATCCATGGGGCATCCCCAGCGGCTGTGAAAGCAACTCTGCATTTCCAACCAGGCCACCCAGCCCGGCAGTGATGGACGTGGTTGTGTTTGAGGTCGAGTCAGCTCCCTCCCCCACCTCCAGCCTCTGCAGCCTCCCGTCTGTGTCCCGGGAACGTGAGGCCAAGGTCTCCCTTTCCCTGTGAGAAAAGAGACCCAAGCCAATGCTCTGCCGTGCCGTCGGTGGCGCTGGGAGGGGACAACCTCACTGTCCTGGTTGATTGACTTGGGGGCCAGAGGAAGGGGGCTGACCTTTGGAGCGAAAGCCACACTAAATTACAGGAGTGCTGGTGGCCGTGCCACTATGGGCAAGGGCAAAACATAGTTATTTGTCAAGGTTAACCACTGCCATCGACCTCTTGCGGGCAGCTAAAAGCTGTGGTGCGGCCACCACTGTGCCGTGGCTGCAGGGAGCACGTGGCCATGTGTGTTTCCTTCGGGAGAACAGGCTCAGGAATGTTTCCTCCCCTTACACCTACCAGCTGTACCTTTTAATTTGGCTTTGCTGGTATTGTGTACCTAGCGGTGATTAAACACGGGGTGAAATAGTGCGGGAATTGGTCAGTGAGTGGATGGCCAGGAAAGGGAAGTCCTTGTAGATGCTGTGTTTGCTTTGCTCAGCTGCTTTTCAAGGTTTGCTTTGTTTCTTCTGACTTGCCCCTCTCCCAGACCATCCTCCTTCAGGGTATCATTACCCACATGCTGATTTGAATTTTAATGACCCTTCCTGAGGCCACTTGGCAACATAATGCGCTGTCCTTTCCTCCCTGCACTGGCCAGAGGTCCTTTCTATTCCTGTTACTGCATCTTCTCAACCCAAACCCGCTCTTTTCCTCGATGTTTCCCAGGCAGGCTGCAAGACGAGGGCTGTGCAGAGAACTGATGTGCTGAGTTCAGGGCGTTCAGGGGTGGGTGCTGCTGCAGAGGTGGTGGCAGACCTTGCTGTGTCTCCAGGCTGGACATGCTGGAAGAGCCAGGACAATTGCATAGGAGGTGGAGCTGTGCTGTTTGGAGCACAAAGCCAAGCTGTGGAGACAGGACTTTTCCAATGCCAGCTCTGCCCTGTGGCTGAGCAACATCCTCTCAGGAGCTGTCCCTTGGAAAAGGGGGAGAGGGATGGCTGCAGCTCGGATTTGGGCACAGAGGAACGGGCTAAGCACAGCAAACGAGTTAAGCACAGCCTGGAAGATGGTGACTGGAATGGGAGCTTGGTCCCGAGCCTTCTCTGCTCCTCAAACTTTCTGACTCCCATCCTGCATCTACCACCATGGTGTGAAGATGGTGCCCTTTGCTTCAGGCATGTTTCAGAGTCACACCAGAGCCCTCCCGAAATCCAGAGAGCGAAGCACTGTTCCGCTGGAAGGGAAGCACTGGCCGGGCCCGTAATAAACAGCAAGCTCTGACATTTAACACAGGTTCGCCCAGCTTTAAAAAGGAAGTATTATCCAAGCACTCTTCTGACAACCAGAGCTACCCACACTTAGCTGCATTAGATTGGTCAGTTTGACCTGTGTAATATTGCTATCACTTCCAGAATATCACATTCTGAACCCCTTATAAACTGTGCAATGCCCTGAATGAAAAGTTTCTCTGTATGTTTAAAAATCCCCTCTGCCCCCAGATCCTTCTTGCCATAGAGAACAAATAAGGAAAAAAATTTATAACTCCCTAAACTGATAGAAAATTAGCACAGTCATAAAAGGCGCCTGTGGCTTTAGCAGCGCAGCTGAAAAGGAAAAATGAATAAACCTGCCACTCTGAAAGTAAAAGGCAGGGGTGAAGAATGACTGCTGCCATTTCCTGGCCCTTCTTCCTCTCTGTGCAAGTGCAAAACCAGCCTCATTGCCCTATGCAGGCGGCAAGGAAATGCTGTGCCGCGGGACCCTTCCTGCAGACGCCGCCGCTCAGCACATGACTGCAGGATATCCTAAATTAATTTGCATAGAATTATAAATATATACATGTGTGTGTATTTTGTATGAAATACGAAACCAGCGATTTCTTAGCCAACCCCTTAATTTGTCTGAAACAGCACAGGCATAATGGAAACTGCCCACACATTTTTCCATTAAAAGTTACAAAGGGAAGGGGAGGGGGGAGGAAACTGGTGATAGAAAAACACATGGTCCCTCAGCTGGCACAGAAATGCCACGCAGCCAGGCGGCAACACACACTCACGCCGGTTTCCTGGGGAAAGTGTCATCTTTATTCTGGTGGTCTTCCCACTGATGTCCTCCCTCCTCAGCATGCTGGGCTCTGTGTCTTGGGAGGGGCCGTGCTGGTGTCTGTGCAGGTGCATGCAGTGAGCATAAAGGAATCCCAGCTTGTCCATTATCTGTTTGGCAGGTTTCTTCTGGATCAGAAAGAGCCTCACCAGGACACTGCCCCTCGTGTGGCGTCTGATGATTGTGTGGGTGACTCGGAGCCTGCAGAGTAACTGTGTGTGGGTGGGTGATGAACAGGCTCCCTGCCCTGGCAGCTCCTTGTCCCTGCTAGGAATGGCACACACCAGGCTTTGGCGTAGTCTGTCCAGCCTGGAGGTGACTTTCTTCAGGGATGGATGAACGCTGCTGAGTGTAAGCCATGGTGCTGTGAGCCACACCGGCTGCTGGGCAGTTCCAGGGATGGAGAACACAGGAATGGAAGCGTGGGAATGCCTGGGGAAGCACCAGCAGCTCCTCAGCAGCAGCATCTCCCAGGGCCATCACCTCGCACCCCCTCACTGCCTTCCTGCTGCCAACCAGGAAAGAGTCTGTGCCATCAAGGCTCTCTGTGTTCTGGCAGGGGTAGATTCTTCAGTGGAAAAGGAGATTTCCCCCTTTGCTGCCTCTGACTGCCCTGACCCCACTCCAAAGTGTCAGGTGCATCAGCAACTCACTGCAGCCACCCCAACAACCTCAACACCAAACGCCGTATCTGGAACAGGCAGCCCTGTGAGCTCACCAGCATTTTTCTGAGGAATGCCTCGTGTTGACAGTGCTAACCAGCCCGCACAGCGGGAGGGCAGAATGCAGCTGGTAACTAATGCCGGGCTGCGGGGATTCGTGGGTGTGTGCATGGCTCTGGGTTTTGCTGTATTGTCCTACAACCCATATGCATCACTGCGGGCTATGCTCGTGGAATTCTGCTGCTCAGCAGCTGTCCAGGCAATGTGAAGCCAGGCCCACTCATCCTTTTCGCCACCAAAGGTACGGTTCAATCCATTTCTGGCTGCCTTGGGGCACTGCCCCACACATCCTTCACAGCAGCCCCGCCAGCTCAAGGCGTTCCCACCAACTCTAAAGCTGTGCCATAACCTGTATCTGCTGATTGACTGGGGGTTAAAAGGAAGTTGGATGACTCGACCGCTTCCTTGTTTCAGTTTCCCTGTTCAGTTCTGCTTGTTTCCATCCCTTCCGTATCTTTGTTTGAGTGTTCCAATATGCCTGTTCTGTGGTAGTTTAGAAACATAATGACATCTTCCCCTAACCACTGACCTGTGCCTTTAAGCCACGAGCCCTTCCTCAGGTCTTGTTCTAATATGAAGAGCTCTCTATTTAAGAGACTGACCCAGCTCTGGTCATGGTAAACTCCAACACCTTGCTAAGGTCTACTACACAAAGTCATTCCAGGTATAATTTTGATCGTTGGAAAGGAGATAAATAGAAAACAAAAAAGCAGCCCAGCCCTGAACGGATCATAATTTATTATAAAGTAGGAAAGACTTCGTTTTTTAATAAAGACTTAAGAGTGCAGAAGTGTGGATACTCTCTCAATCTGTGCTCCAGGACTCATCCCATGAAAAACCTGGTAGGTCCTATCAGAGGTTATTAGGCTCCCTCAGAGTTTCCACCCTTGGCATATTACAAGTGGTAAGACTTTGTGCGTCATTTCATTTATTAGAATAATTTTTCCTCTTCCCTGACACTTTATGTGTTATGTTCTGTATTAACAGTGTAGTAGCATTTCCCAATAGCACCATAATTTACTAATGTGCAAAGGGCAGGGATGTGTTTTATGTTTCAAGGACTGTGATTGCCCTCTCACCTCCCTCCCAGAGAAACCTGAGAATGTTGTTCCCCCACACTGCCGAGCGAAGTAAGAAGCAGAGCTTTCTCCCCTGTGTCGCAGAAAATACCTGTCTTCCCTAGGAAGTGACTGATCCTGGAGTTCCTTGTGCCTTTCATCCATCTGCTGTCAATTTAACTGGCTCTGCTTGCTAGTGGTGCCTTCTTATGACCTTGCAAGAATTCACAAAATCTGGTTTCTATAAAAATTAAGGGGTTATCCCCATGTTTACCCTCTTGCTCAACTAACCATGTTTTGTTACTACCAGCTCGTACTAGAACATATCCACATCTGCCCCCATCTCCGACTCAAGGCTGTGCCGGGAAGCTCCAATGACTTGGCCAAGGTTTCCAGTGGCCGAGGTTACCTCAGCAGACCAGCTGCTGTTGCAGATGTGCAATTGCTTTGCTTGGAGGTCCAGGCTGCTTTTGAATCCCTCGACGGGCACTACCTGGGCAGACCAACACAAGGCTGACCCTGGCCAGACTCGGCAGGGTTGTTGTGCCTGTGTTAGTGCTGGGGGCACCACACACGTGTGTATCTGTCCGTGGGGTGGCAACCAATGCGTCCTCAAAGGCCAACAGAGCATCTCATAAAATCCTGGACAGGTTTGGGTTGGAAGGGACCTTCAAGACCATCTATGTGTGTCTGTGTACAGAAGAAGGAATTGTCTGGAATCTTTCAGCTCAGATGGACTGCGATGCCGGTCGGCTTTACTGCTGTGTGAGGTTCCACATGCAGGGCACATGTGTGTGCCAGACCACAGAACCCCAAAAGAGGCATTTCTCTCACAACACTGAGCCTTAGTTTTCCAAATGAAGACACTGACTTGCAACAAGGTGGCCTTTTGTAGGATGGAACTGTACGTATTTATTTACCCACGGTGTAATTTTTTAAAAATCTTTCATAAGAATGCAAGCATGAGCTGCTCAATGACAGGATTATGTACGTATGTACTTTATAAAAATTTGGAATGAAAACCTCAGCCTAACAACAGTCATGTTCTTGGCAATCAAGTTCCATCTACAGAAGCCTTTCATGTTAGAGACATATCCCACATGTGAGTTATTGTTACAATTCAATAAATACTTTACAAAAATAATGTTAGCTTTTTAAAAAAATTAAGACATTTTAACTCACTGATAGTTCCTCCCAGAGAGCTTCCTTAAAGAACAGCTACTTCTGTAGGACACTGTGCACTCAGGGTAAGAAAACTGGGGGGAAAGGGCTGGTTGCATGCTTTATCCCAGGGAACTTACACTTGTGGATTCCACTTTTCCTGTTCTTTAAAAAAATAAACTTCTTTCTTTTCTTAAAAGAAAGAAACAAGCAGATCTAAAGATTCTTCATACTAAAAACTGGGAAGGAGCTGGGATTTTTTTTTTCCCCTTTGACATGGATTACCTTGCTGGCCTCACTCCTCACTGACTTACAGCATGCTGAGTTTTCAGGTAGCTGCCCTGAAGATCTGCTCTCCAGCACAAGAGGTAAACCCTGACAGCTGCAGCTCCGTATCTGAGATGTCTCCTGGAGTCGCCTCTTTGTGACTTGTGCGAAACCACTGCATCAGGTCCTTTTCTGGCCCACAGGAAAACCACAGCTGCATCTTCCTGCAAGCCCACCCCAGATGGACTGCAAAGACCTGAGCTAGAAGGTAACAGGAAGAATTCCAAGAAAAAATTGCCAGGAATTCTCTGTATTTGCATTTGACTATTACCCTTCCCAAAAAAAAAAAAAAAATTCTTCCCTTCTTAGAGATGACTAGTCATGAAATCAATTATAGAGAAAATTGATGCTGTAGGTGCATTAATCTTGTAAACCATTCCCATATGGAAGAGTACATTCTTCAATCCTATTGTTTATAACAACTTTTAAATATGTGCCTCCTCAGCTGGGGCCTTGGGGCCTGATGGTGATGGCAGCTGCCCACCCCCAAACCCCCCGTTACGTTACAGCTGGGAAATAAAATGAAATGCACATTATTACATGAATGTTACTGAAGTATAAAAATCCTACCAGGACAAGATTTATGTATGTCTGCATGTAAAAATAGGTGTGTGTGAGATAGAGAGATATGTGTTTATAAATTACACACACTATGAAAAATACTTATGTATTATATTACAACTATATACATTCATTAGAAAGGAACTGACCAACCCCTGCCAGGGAGCCAATGCAGCAGCCACCACCAGTTCTTTGGCATCCAGGAAACGAATGCTATTTTGTGCCTGAAGAGGAGGAAAACCTTCTCAGTATTCCCTTGCTTCTTGAAATTGCTTGTAGTAGTCCTCATCCGACGGGTTCTCTGTGCACTTCTGCCCATTGTTGGGAGGCCGGGCTTCGTTGTAGCGGCTCCAGTCACCCTTGCAGATGATCCACGGCAGGATGTCCACCTTGTAATGGAGTTCTGCTGAGAACTCGATGCTGATGAGGTTCGGTGTCCCTGCCCCTTTGCCTCTGGTGATCAGCTGCATGTTATCGTCGTAGCAGCAGTGCTGTGCCGCCAGCGTGGTGCTTTCCAACGAGAGCATGGAGCGGATGCAGTACCGTGCCGTGGGCTTGTAGATCTCCAGTTTTTCTTTCGGACCACTTGCGTCTTTCCAGCGGAAGTTTTTCCTCTTAAGCCGGTCGTAGATCTCCGCAGTGCTGTAGGCAACTTCTCTGGGGTAGGAGCAGGGGCAGCTGGGAAGATCGTTGACCACTTTGTGCATGTATTTCTTCAGGAACTCGCTCTTGCAGCTCATCCACCTTTCACAGCTGTCAGTATCTGTTCAAGGGCAGGAAACGGGAACATCAGACACGTTATGCAGCGTCCCAGTTGGTACAATCAGTGGTAACAAACGAGCAAAGCCCAACTGTTCAGCACCAGTGTTTCCTCCACAAAGAATGAGCAGCCACAGTTTGAAGCCCTGCCTGCAAGGTGTCAGCATGCTGCCTTGTCAGATAAAGAAATCACAGTGAGACTGACTTTAGGGTCCCAGGCAATGCTAGCCTTGAGTTACAGTGCAGAACCAGGCCACTAAGGATCTGGGACGTCTCTTCTACCTGGTAATTTCTAATTAAGCTGCTGATATCCCCATGCAGCACAAGAGGCACTATCGTGGGTTTAGAAGCAACAGAAAGAGGGAAATCACAGTGATTTAGTGCCAGTCAGAACACACTCACCCAGTGTCAGATGCTGAAGGATTAAGTTTCTCATGACACTAGAGATTCCAAGACGGCAAGCAAGGCCTGGATTACTTTTTCTGAAGTTGGTTTCAAGCCTTAATCCAGTCTTTCTTTTAACCAACAAATACTTTTTTTTTTTCATTTGGTCTCCGCTTTCCCAAAGGGGTATTTCAAGTGTCTGTAGTTTAAACATGGAGACTGACATCTCAGCTGGCAGATGCAGCCAAAAGTGACTCAGATTCTAAAAGGGCATATGTGACATAACGTCAGAGTGGCTGTACATTAGGGGGATTTAATGGCACCAGAGCCATGACATGTAGCTGGGATTACAGAGATTTATAGACCAGTAGCATGTTTAATACTGTCGCTTTATTATTTTGCAAGGGTCTTGGGAGAATCCAGTCAGACAAATCCTACATAAAACATTATTTAAGGTGTTTATATCATGCTACCGGCTGTCAAAGCCCCACTGCACATCTTGCTCCAAACTTACTTAACACGACTGTGCAGCAGTGTAACTAACAGGGACCTAAAACTCTTACAGCAAACATTCTTGCAAAATATTTACTTAGCAATCTATGCCCTGTTTTTCTGTCTCCTTAAAGAGTCCCATCCTGGCTGTCATTAACTATTGTGCTCTGCCACCATAGGAGGGGGGTGCTGGGTTACACTGTTTATTCAATTAGTCCAGCATCCAGGGTCTCTGAGTGGCCACATGATGGTTTCTTTGGAGGGATGAAATCAGAACATTACAGAGCTTAGGCTGAGTTTTAGATATATCAGAACCAAGCCATGCTTTGGCTACCCCCACTGTTGCACACACAGCTATAAAAGCTGTGGATGCTCATAAAAGTCATTGCCTTTTTTTTTTTTTTTTTTTAATGTGACAGCTGCATCTAAAATGCTTTTAGAGTGTCTTCCATTCAAGGCTATTTCAGAAAAATGCTAAAGAGTGTCTGCTTTTTCCCCGCTCCATTACTGTGGAGCCTTACAGCTCTTTTCTGAATTAGGACAGAGAATAACCATTTTATAAGGTAATAAGCACAGGAATTCACTAATACTTAAGAAGGGAAACATTCTATGACTGAAACAAACTAAGGTTCAGATCATCAACGTAAGCAAGATAATAAACAGCTGTTATTACTGATGTTTTTAATAGTAAACTCCGTATCTTGGTCCCCAAAAAACCCTAAGGAAGTCTTTTATCTGAAAGATTGACCAGGCTGCTTACCAACTTCAAAGAGTTTGGTAGCGTTGAAGTCTTCGCTCCCTGCAAGCAAGCTCACCTCCGTGGCCGCCGTCCGGAAGGTGTCTTCAATCCCTAAGACAAACACTTGTTAGTGGTGCCAGCGTTTTCCTGCTAAAACACAATGGAATCGGCTGCCTCCTCACCATCCCCTCCATCCCCAGGCTCTGCGAGGTGCTGTTGTCTGGCAGGGAAACAATCTGAGGCTGCGTTCCTTTAGAAGTACAATGCCCAAGGAATCTGTGGTGTTGGGAAGGTAAAACACAGTAACATGCCTGAAGACAGGTGAGTAAGTTCATCTCTGTGTGTGGACAACCATTTTTCAGGAATTACAGGGAAGAATGATGCTGTTACAAGATGACTGGTGACTGTTGGTCTCTCCCAGTGCCAGGAAATTGAAAAGTGTGAGCAGATGAGAGATAACTCTCCAAACAATTCCATCCCCAGCACTTCTAGCTATCAAGTAAAATATCAGGATCTTAACACATCAGGATCTTCCAGCAACCTCCAGTTAAGTGTTTGCTCTCAGCAGAGAGACAGGGGGATTGCCAGAAAAATGTATTAACTGACCTTGCCAAAGTAAACATCCTTTTGCTCCTGCTTTAGTTCACCCTATTGGCCAGCCTAATGTTTCTGTGCCATGTAGCCTAAAAACAAACATCTCCTCAGAGAAGCATCTGAACAGGTTTGTTTTTTTTTTTCCTCTCCATTGAATTAAAGACCTCCAAAGAGAGCAGAAAGATCTTTAATATATGATAACTATATGGTTAATAATGAAGTCTATTCACCATCCATATTCTTGCCAAGGAACTTTCTCCTGACTTCCTGAACTGGGGCATAACAGTGGGTTGCAAAGCTTCAAAACAGCCTCAAGCCACTTTTCAATAAAATTATCATAGGGTTTTGCCTTAACTGCAGCACTAGATGCAGAATAATAGATACCAAAGAACCCATTACAGGGCAGTAATTCACTGCTGGAATTATAATCAGCAGAAGCTGAGCTTTGCCCTTGTAATTTTAAAAATGTCAGCACAGCCTCAAAGAGTGAATATATTTTTCTTGCTGATCGTTGGAGGTCTGTTACATGACATAATATATTCTTTCAAGTTTGCCACTGTTTGATGCTAGCTCGTAATAAAACATAACTGGGGGCTACATGCTTTCTTCTGGAATTAACCCCTTATTATTGAGGTTTTGGGATGGATGAGGACATCCAGAAACCATTTTCTCCTGGACTGCCTAGCAGCCGTTGCCTTGCAATGGAGACATTCTGTGAGTGAGAAACTTCTCTCCAACTCTCCCATCGAGTCTCTCCTCTCCAGGACTTCTTGACATTTTACTTCCCATTAAAAAAAGCCTGACCTCCAGTTTTAAGAACTTCTGCCTTTCTGAGTCATTAAGTAAACTCAGTGTAATGCAAACCACTGCAGCTTGTTTCGCTTCTTCTCTCGGATCTTGCAAAGCAATGCACTTGCACCCATCCCATGCACTGTGGCAGCTACTGCACGACCAACTGGTCTGAATCCAAATGCCCAGCAGCATTTACAGAACATCACGGGAAAGCTTTTCATAGCAGCTTTAAATGTTTATGATGTAGGTTTGAGTGCTCAGCCCTGCTTTTGCCAAAGCGATGACTGCGGGGTAGTGAGGACACTTTAAATGTCAATGCCTGTTTTCTGAATATATTCAAGCCAAAACAGCACATTCCTCCATCCCTGTTCACTATGCGGCTGTGCCCATTCGCTGCACAGCAGAACAGGAGCTCACTGAGGTAGCAGCACAGCTGGTTTGAAACTCTAAAATGAACACAAATTTCTTTCACAAGAGTAGATTACACCCTTTGGAATGGAAAAACGACCTAAAAAAAGCCTGTGCTTGCCTTTCAAGTCCCAGGGGACAGTGGACTGCATCTGGCAGCGTATTATTACTATGAAAGGACCTGCCATGTCGTAAATGGCATTGAAGATCAGCGTGTCTTTCTCCCCCTGGAATTCTTACCTTGCCAGGGAGCCAAGGGGCCCCGGGCTTTGTGTGCAGGAGGGTTTTCCCTGCCCTGTGACCCCCCTCCTCGGCGCCCCCGAGCACCAGCACACCTGGGCAGTTGGGCCTGTCACAGGTCCGGGATTCGGTGGCCGTGCAGGCGTATCCGCAGGAGCGCGTCCGCTTCTGGTTCCCACTGCCGCAGGTGACACTGCAAAGGGACCACGGGCTCCAGTCGCCCTCCCCGTCCATATAATCTGCGCAGGAACAAAGATGGGGAAGGAAATGAAGAAACAAAACTCCTACTGCCCACAAAAACTACTGTGTAGTGGTTTTTATTAAGGAGGCAAAACCAGAATGGAATCCAGATGTCTCTACCTGAAGCTCGGGCTGAGCGCCAGGCGCAAGACTGCTGTTTAAATGGTTTTCACACTTGATGCTCCTCAGGGAAACGCATGCAACATTATTTGAAAAAATATTTCCTTTCTCTTTTGACCTTCTGGCAGCTGAGAATCCTCAGCTGCAAAGCTGGGTCGTGAACTAACAGTACACATCTATCCATGTGATTTCCCTGCATATAGCAATACGTTTGGTGACCCCGGACTAATCAGGCACAGGGAAAATTAAGTTTCCTTTATTGTCTTTTCAAAACACACAGCAACAGGACAACAGCACTTAATTAATTTTTAGGGCGAGATGCGTGTGGGGCTATGGGAAGCTGAGGGTCATAAGTGAAAACTGCAATTTTGCTTGAACAGGCAACATATTTCAGGAATACCGCTACGAGTACAGGGAACTGCATAAACATTCTACACTGAGAACAACATGCAATTTGTAGTGAATTATTAAATAACATAAAATCTGACTATCTGCTAGCAGGAGCCTTGTGAAAATGAAACATGACTTTACTCCCTTCTGGTAGAAAGCCAAAGGCACAGGATTCCAAGTGTGCAGTGCCGTGGCTCGGAGATGTTGACCCTATATCACCTACAGCACCAGTCTCCTTTGCCTGCTGCATTAACTGCTGCATGTCCCACCTTGAGAAGGCCACCAAACGGAGCCCAGTAAACACATCCCAGTTTTTTTGCCTCGGCGGCTGAGGGACCATTTAGCTTAATAGTCTTCTCTGCAACCTACAGGAGATATTTCATGACCCTGCGATCACAGCTTGCAGCCGCAGCTCCTTTGGGTCACACCAGAACTCGAAGCCAAGCAAAGTCTGGTTTGGTGGCTCTGAGCCAGCCCTGCTCCATGGCTGTAGGTACCCAAGCTACACAAGACCCCGGGACAGATCCCTGCCTTCCCTGGCCTCTGTGCTACACGCCATTCCACACTGTCTGGGGGCTTCCTGAGCTGGTTAGTGGAACACGGAACCTGATTTGTACCATATGTAATGACTGATGACGACTCTGTGGGGTGCTATTAAACATTTATTGCCAGGAGTATGGGAAGGTTATGTATCTCACTCGCAGCGAGCTGCCTAAGATGTGAGTTCCTTGTGGCAAGGGCTTTAAGTGTTTCTCCTCCTTTTCTTACACCAGGAAGCCACCACGCCGGAATTGGTGTCCATGGTGTGAGGTGGGTGGGAACATCGGTGCGCAAAGACCCACGGCTCTGGGATTTGCCAACAGGAAGGCACTACAGCAGTCTGAAAGGGCATCAGGTGTCTTAGGAAAACGTGACCTGCCCTCTATCCCTGGCCCCGCTCTCCTTCCCAGCACTTTTCCAATTACGAGGTTTTCCTCCCCGTGGTTGGCAAGGAATAGGGCAGGTGAACGGGTGCGATGCCCGTCACAGAGCCTGGGAGGCCCAGGAAGGGCAAGCAGAGCGCGCAGTCATTTTCAGCAGGGGCAGGATCTGCAGCTACATCCTCCTGGATGAGGCCAATGGCACACAGTATTTTGGGCCAGGAGCTGTTTCCAATTAGTAGGATGCTCTGGTGTTCAGGATAATTTTCAATCCTACCTACCTGGTGTTTACACCACCCTATGAAACACACTACTGAATATACCACATTAGATTTGCAGCTGGAGCTCAACCTGTTCTTCCTAATTTTACATTTGTAATTCTTGCTATTTTTTTTCCTACCACAATTACTTGTGAAAACAATTTTATTTAACTTAAATTAATAACTACCTAAGGTATGAATTCTTGGCCATAAGCCCAGCCTGCAAATAAATGTAGGTGCAAAAAGATGGGATAGGCTTTAATCTTTTGGCCACAAAATTTAATACGTACGTATGTGTTTAAATAGATAATTCCACTAAAAGTCTCTCTCGATTGTTAAGTCTCTTGGAGTTAACCAAAGGATGGGACAAATAAGACTGAATGATGGCCACTCTGGGGAATAAGTGCCAGGGTAAAAGCACTGCAGCTTTGAAACCTTGTTCTGGCTGAAAGTTGTCTGCATTTACATTCAACATAAATCCAAGGGGCTCCAAGCTTCCTATGAGCACAGTTTAGCTCCCCTCCCTTGGGTCATTCCCATGTGGATGGTTACAGCCTGTTGGGGCAGGGAATGGCTGTAGCTCCCCTCTGTTTCTAGTTTCTGCAACTGTTTCATACAACAAGCTGAAAACAATTGTTTTCGCCGTGACACATCTGGAAGAGAATTACACACGCAAATACACAATGTTCCTGCTGCATATGCCACTCCCCACACATGCACCAACATAATTCATCTTATTTGTGTATCTACCAAATACGACCACATTGTAGATCTTGCTTATTTATCCAATAGCTATATCTGGTTCCCAAACCACCACACGATTCTAAATTTGTACTTACCCTTATTCTAAAAATAAATATGAAACCTTGTTTCCTTCATTTTTTAAAAAAGCACACTTCAGACTAAAAAAGGGCCCTCTTCTGGGATAACTGGTATGATTTTCAAGATTATAGACTTATTGGTGGAATGCAGCTACCACAGTACAGCTTGTGCATCTGGACAGATTTGTATTTAAAAGCTGATGAACAAAAGCCACATGTTGAAAAATTCTGTTTAGCTTGGCCTGCTCTCAGCGATGCCTCGTCATTCTCATTTCCCCCAAGCTCATTTTTACGATCCCAAGATGCCCATACGAGGCCTGGAATGCCAACTTACCATACTCTGGCTGCTCCTTGGACTCGAACGTCCGGTGACTCGGTGCATGACTATCCCACCCACCGAGAGGGTTTAGGAAGTTGCTGTCCTCAGTAGTGCTGTCATACTTGTAGTCCTGGTCACCGCTGCTCATGCGAGTCAAGGTGGAGGACCTCTGCCACCAGCTCCTCCAGTCGGGTGATGGCACAGGCCAGCTGGGCTTGCTGCTCTCCTTCTGCAGATCCTTGTCTGTCTCGGTGTCGGGGCCATCCACCACTTCGATGGTGACCTGTGGGGGTTCAAAACAGACCAGCCTGGCTGTCAGTACCTCCTCCTGTTCACTGGGAAACCTCCTGCCCAGCCAAGACAAACTCCTGGTGCTGCCTCACTGAGGGACTGTGTGACACCGGTGGGTTCACGTGTTGCAAACCATGTGGGGATTACTGAGCTGAGCGATTCCTTCTGCTACCTCTGCTAAAGCAGGCCTTGGAACAAAGGCTAGGAAAAGTCCTGCAAAAAATAAAATAAAATAAAAATAACCCACGCTGTGCCTAAAGCCTTTGCAGCAGAATTTTATGCCTCATGGGGAAAAGATGTCTAGAGCTGAACGTACAGGACCAGGAAAAAGAAAATCAAATCTGCACTCCCGTTGAAGGAAAGCACAAAAGCACACGAGAGTGCAGAGTTCATTTCAAGACCTTGGATGGACTCAAGGTAGGCCAAGTAAGCCCGTGAGAGTGAAGGTGAAGATGCAGAGCCCAGGGTACCTCTGGCTTTGCATCTGGCTTGCCCTCTGGCAGCAGCCCAGCTGTTACCGCTCTATAAAACCACACTCTGAGGCAATGATGGGAGCCAGCAGCTCCTCTGACCATCAACTTGCTGCAAAGCCCCATGAAGTAGGTCCTTTTTTCATGCTGGAGAGTATAATAATCTGTTATGGTCAACCTGTTGACGGTTTCTACAGGAGCCCAGTGCCAAAATTCAAAGTTTGTTGCCCGATTCCTCCACAGGCATCACGAATGTAAATACGATTCTGCGTAGGAGCAACCCTTGATTATTGCTTTTCTGTGCTCAACAATGTATAATTGTGAAATTCTTGGATTAATACTGTGTATGCATATAGGTGGCTATTCAGACAGAAGCAGGGACCAGCCATCAGAAACCCTGGCCCTGATGCAACCATCGCCTGGCCACAGATACATCACAAACTCATAAAACGCTCTGATGTTTCATGCTAATGTGGTTCAGTGATTACACCTGACTGGCTAAATAACCAGAAGTGCCTATCAGATATGCCCATAATGCTGGATAGGTATGGAGGCATTGACAACGTTTTATAGGTTTACAAGGCAGTCTTTCAAGACAGCACATCATGAAAATCAGATTGTACAAAACCAGGAAAAACAGAATAACATATTATTATGCAAAAAGTCATTTACATAACACTGTGGACATGCATTGGGGATAAAAAGTTAGTTTTGTACAATTGTTATCAGTCAAATCACAAGGCACAGGAAAAAAGAAAGAAAAGGTCACAGCTACCTGAGATCCACAGAGGAGTGTGACATGGGAAGCAAAGCAGAATAGCTGCCAGAGCTTTGTAAATGCAGACACAGACAATGCCCACACATCCTTTCTTTGCAGAAAGGAGATTTTTGAACCTATTTCACGCTTTGCATTTGACTGTAGACAAAGCTACTGAAATTAAACAACTTTCAGGCTACTATGAAGGTCCACTGGGAGACAGAGCAAGAGCAAGGGAAAGTGCAGTTGTCAGCCTAATAGCATCTTTACACAAGAGATATTTCACTCCCAGGCTAAATATGGAGTTGGAATGACTCCGTCATTAAACCTCAGTTTCTACAGACCACGAATTAAAATGGATTTCATAAGTTTGAAAACATCAGGGTTAGTTCGGGGGATACAAAACTGTTGCATCTATCCAAGGAAAACAGAGTTTTCACAATAAGTGAGCAGCAAACACTGCACTGCTGGCCAGCAGCAGGGCTTTGGTGCTCCCCACCTGAAAATTAGCATGACTCTAGTACTTCACTAGCAAGTATTTTGAAGACCACACCAACTCTGTAAGCAATGACTCAGCAAAGTGGAAAAACCAAGCAAAACAAAAACACCCAAACCAAACCCTCTGATAAAAAAATATGGTAATCATTCTGTTTGCTTTGCTGATCTGCAGTTGTGCGACAGCCGGTCCCCACGAACTCACATGATTTCAGCCAGGTACAGTGTGAAGGACCAGAGGGATGTGGTTTTAAATGCTGACTGATGATGTCAAGCCAATTTAAGGAAAAGAGGGTTTGTAGGGACAGAGAGGGTCCTGCTGAGGCTGGCGCTGCACTGGTGAGGAAAGGCAGGTGGGATACACACACCCCACTGCAGCTCCATCAACCCTCGGCAGAGCTCCAACAGCACGGCCACCAACCCACTTTTCAGGACACATCTGTGCCATCAGACATCCCCCTCAGTCTGTTTTTACCACCGAGGAAGCTTATTGCAAAGGCCTTTAAAATGTGTTTTCCAACACACAGCCCATTTTAAAACCCAAAAATAGCAAAAGCAAAATGCAATGTGTTAGTCTGACACACACGTCTGTTCCCCTCTCCTCTGCTTTAAGCTTTAGTTACCAAGGTGTTTGTTTAACATGTGGCATAAAAAACAGAGAGTGATATAAATTCTAAAGACTCCTGGGGTTGTCTGAACTGCCACTGCCAGAAATTAAGGGGCAGTTTCAGTCAACTCTGTTGCAGTTTTTTTGGGGACTCGGCCCAGCTCCATTTAACTTCATGGACCTTCCAGAGGCAGGGAGGAAATCAGGGCATAATCCCAGTAATCCCTCCAGCATATGACCCAAAAGATAGAGCACAGGTGTGAGAAGAGGCTGCTGCTTCAGGTGAGCAACTGAGCCCCTATCCCAGCCTAAAATTTGGAAAAATCAGCATTCATTGAATCCTTCCCAGATTTAACAGCATTAATCCGTGACTGTACATATCCATATACTTGTTCATACACATGATACTCAAACATGGAACTTGTTTCTACACTGGGGGCTGGAAGAAGAAACCAGATCCAGAAGTAGTCATAAAAAGTGGACATTTAGAGCGGCTCTGGAAAAGCTTTCATGCTCTATAACTATTCCAACAAAAACACATCCCCTTAAAAATTAAAAAATAGATCTGGTTTAGTATTTCTGTCTTGGAGACTGTTTCAAAGACTGATTTCTTCGTCCCGTGATTATCAAAACTGTAAAGATTCTTTTTTCCCCTCAAGCTTCCCAAAATGTCTGTGGTAACACAGCTCTTGTATAAATCCACAATCATCCCCAGAAGTATTCAAACCTAAAATGAAGCCACTTCTTTTATGGTTGTATAAGCTGCAAATAAGGACATTCCTCTAAAAACTGTTAAAAGCGCTTGGCGTAGGTAGGTTAGAACAACAAATTTGCAGTCAATTCCTAATGAAACAAGTGTATCGAGCACAGATGTCTTCACACACCAACATCCAATTTTCTCCTGGCCAAAAATATACAGAAGATAAATATTATCCCCGCCTGTTGGAGTGCACAAAAAGTTCTGTGTTCTTCATCCTGTTTACTGAGACAATGTTTTTGAATTCACTGCTGTAAACATTGCCCCGAGCAACTAGAAGATTATATTTCAGGAAAAACTACATTTACAATATTGTGCAAGCAGTGGATCCCGTGATATTTCTATCCTCTGTTTCTTCCACGCAATCGATGCGTATTTTTAATGCAGAGCTTGCCATTCTATAAGGACGGGTATGCAGCAGTGAGGCAGCTGTAACAGGACAACAGAAACGAGTTCACTGTAAGAGATCGAAATGGTAAATCTAACTGTGCACCACCTAAAACTTCAATTAAAATGCTCTCAATTTACTTCTGGTTGTGTCATGTCACTTAGAGCAGTTTTCTGGGCTTGATGAGAATTGAAGGACTCTCACAAGTGGGTGGGTCTGTGGAGATGGTCTTTTAAGAAGAGGTAGAAACCGAATAGATATCGAAGAGAGAAAACAGGTAACAAAATAGATAACAGAGCCAACACAGCAGCACTGGAGTGGCATGACTAGTGGATACAGTCACAGGCCTTGTGCAAAATGATCAAAACACACCACCAGGCAGGCACCACTAACTTCTTCTGGCTTCAAATCACTCCTAGGAATTATTACCAATCCTGTGACTCAAAGCGAGGAAAATAATCCCAACAGATTTAATCATATTTGGATTTACTTCAGCTTTCCATGGTTGTAGACAGGGGTCCTACCTACTTCTGTGCAGTTCTCACTTGGAACCTACCACCTCAGTCAAAACGTTTCACACATCCATCACAACTAGAGCTCACCCAGCTGTGTTTCAGGTCTGTTGGTCATGAAGTTTGACCAAGATTCAAGTCCTTTTAAGAGCATTAACATCGACAAAATGCCCTTTTTGCCCGGAGAGGTTGTGGACTCCCCACCCCTGGAGGCGTGACCAGGCTGGAGAGGGCTCTGAGTGACCTGATCTCGTGGAAGGTGTCCCTGCCCATGGTGGGGGGATGGAAATAGATGATCTTTAAGGTCTTTTCTATCCAAACCCTTCTATGGTTCTATGAGTTTTCCCTTTTCTGCTCATCTGCCACGGTGTCTGGCACTGCTAGGGAAGGTGGGACAACAGAGAGCAGCACACTCCCTGTACCTGTAACAGCCCACAGGCCTGGGAAACCAGCAGTAAAAAGAAAAGAGGAGGGACAAGAGTAAGAATTCAATTGCAGCTTAAGACAGCTGCCTCCAAACAGAGGCTTGGCTGCAAAGAGCAGAGAGGTTGTAGAAGGCTGGTTGGAACAGACAAGAGAAGCCCATTGGAAATGGAAAATATAGGCAGGTCCTATACACCTCCTCTGTGACATCATCCTGCTACTCAGGGGCAAAACCAATTCTAATGCTGAACAATAACCCTGCCCAATTACAGCATCTGCACAGGCATCCCTCGGGTGGTTCATCAAGTGAGCGCAAACCTAGACAAAAGGGATTCTCCACTTGTGAAAGGAAACCCAAAGAAAATGTGTGATTGGTTTTTGGAATCACATTCTCATCTAGAGGTCTTTCAGGCACTGACAGAACTGTTAAGATGACAGAAGAGAAGCAAACAAAATACCCCAAACCAAGGAGCCAGACTTTGCTCAACAGCAGCTACTGCGGTTACTCTCAGACAATCAGTGTGCATGCAACGCTAAAGCATGAAATACCACTTGAAAAGATGGGAGATTTTACAAGGCTGCAACACCCCAGGAAGGCCAGTAAGTGTTGTCCTGGTCTTGCATGCAAAAAAATCACATTGCACTCGAATTACTGCAGCTCTGGCTGTTGTTTCTGATGGTTTTCTAGAAGACAGTCTGCTGTGCTTATATTTGATTATCATTTGATTAATGCAGCAGTACCTGGGGGGACATGGTAGTTTCTCTGAATTCCTGTGATGGTGTTCTGTTATTTACCAGTTCCTCCCTGAAAAGAGCACACACACCAGGGCATCACACAGCAGGTGGCATCTCCCAGGAACCAGAGAAGGAATGGCCATAAGGAGAACTCACTGGAGTGTCTTTTCCACCTGCTTTTTTAGCTGAATTTTATGTCTGTTTTTACAATTCCCAGGTATAATTGCCCTTAAAAAACATTATTTTTGATCTTGGTAGGTTTATACCAGTAGAAGAGAAAAGAGGTTGTGAGTCTTTGAGAAGAAAATGTGGCAATTGTGCTATCTCAACACACAGGCTTTTTTTTTTTTCCCCTCCTTTCCAACCTCATGGCCTCAGAAGGACTTTTAAATAGACACCAGCAGGAACGTAACTTCCACAGTCCGAAGCTATTGTGCAAGAAGACCATCTATTCTGCTCTCACCTGCTAAACAGCTGATGAGGAATTTATAAATCAACACGTGTCACTATTACTGTTCAGGTCAGCATGGTATGTTCAACAAGCAAGAACTCACTATAACCCTGTATTTTCCTAAAGGAGTAAGCCACCTTTTACAACCTTTAGGCAGAGAAATGAACTTTCTCTGACTCTGTAAGGAATTAATGGGAGTTTTATTTCCACGAGGCTTGACTCGCTGCAGGACTGTCAACCAGGAACTTAAAAAACTTTGTATATTCCTATTTATGCGCCTAAATAAGCAGAGTTATTCCCTAAATGCAGAAGTTAGGGAATCTGTTTGGGAAAGAGCTCATCCCTGGGCACAAGAGCTCTGGGACCAAGTTTGCCTAGTGTTTTCCAGTTTACAGGACTAGTCTTCCCAGTTCTCAGAGTTCAGCAAAAAAGCTGACACATTTCCAAGATCCCACTTTTCCAAGGTGCTGGAAGAAGAGCTCATAGCAGCACCAGCAGTTACTACAAGGACAAGCCAGGGAACTGTTTGCATCTCTTTTATCTATTCCCCAGGTCTAAACATTGTATGCTGTTACCAATCAGAGAAGGGTTTTGTTTCCTCCCCTCCTCTGTGGTTTACAAACTGTTCAAACAATGATGTTATACTTTTTATTTCATGCCACAAGCTGGGGCCCCTATACCTTCCCAACCTTCCCTTCCTGAGGCTTTCTTAAAGGGTTCTGCCACCATGGGAGATGTGTTCAGGCACCACGTGTTGAACATGTTTACCACCATGGCCTGTCAGTTGTTAGACCTGCACTTGACCCCAGTCTGTGAGGCTTCTTAATGCTGGAAGTCACCTGTGGCACAATGACAATGTGGAGGCAGCTTGTTCTCACCCAGTCATAGAATCATGGAGTGGTTTGGGTTGGAAAGGACCGTAAAGATCATCTTGTTCCAACCTCCTGCCCATGAGCAGGGACCCCTCCCACTAGACCAGGTTGCTCAAAGCCCCATCCAAGCTGGCTTTGAACGCTTCCAGCAATGGGTCATCCACAGCTTCTCTGGGCAACCTGTGCCAGGGCCTCCCCACACTCACAGGGAAGAATTTCTTCCTCAAACTAAACTAAAATTACCCTCTGCCAGTTTAAAGCCATTCTCCCTTCTCCTGCAACTCTCTGTCCTTGTAAAAAGTCCCTCTCCAGCTCTCTTGCAGCCCCTGTAGGCACTGGAAGGGGCTCTGACGTCTCCCTGGAACCTTCTCCAGGCTGAGCAGCCCCAGGTCCCTCAGCCTGTCCTCACAGGAGAGGTGCTCCAGCCCACTGAGCACGCTGGCCTCTCACCAGCAGATCTCTTCCATCTTTACATACGTACTTCTTTGACGTATCAAAAGCATGGTAATTTTGTGGGCTGGGGGACTCTAAGAAGCCAGGAATTAATTTAACCAGAAAACCAGATCTATTAGTGTATTGTTTTTATAAGCACATCTTAGGCAGAACAACATTTGAATTTATTGTTTTGGTTAAAAAAGACTGCTTATTAATGCCAATTTTGCTTTAAGGCTCTGAATTAAAAACAAATCACTCATTTTTTCCTCTTTCCAATCCTTGAAGTTTCAAGATGCGAGTGGCTTGTAAGAGTCTGTTCCAAACCCAAGAACAGTTTGAGGAATAACATACAACAAAGTTTCTTGCAGACAACCTTTTTTTTTACTCCCAGCAGCTGCTGCATAAATTAACTCTAAGTCTTGGTTCCATACAGCACATTTTGAGCTGAGACTGAAAGACTTGTTCTCTTACAATCTTTGGAGATGATTCCATTTTATAGAAGCATACCAAAAGAGGATCCATTCACAAACAAATTTTACCACAGTAAATTGAACACAGACATTAAAACATCCACTTATTATCAGTGAAGGTAATATTCTCCAAAATGGCAATCACAGAGATGGGTTTAGTATCAAAAACAGGTCTACAGTGATCCCCACACTTGTGCAATCAACACTAGCCAAGGAGAAATTCAGAAAAAAATTGAAATATGTTCATTAGAGACAAAAGGTATATATATTTTATACATGTATTACTTTTTATATATAATACTATGTTACATTACATTATATTATATTATATATATTCTGTCCTAGTGCTGTTGGTAGAGACAGATTGTTCTGCCTACGTGTCATGGAAGTCAGGCTGAAAGTCACCACGGCTGAATAAAATAACTTTGTGCAAGTCATAAAAAAATGAGGTGTCAACAAAAATTTGTACCTGAATGTTGGGATTCTGCCCGTTGATATCTGCTTTTGACAGGTCAGGGAAGTTTGGGAGATCCAGGAGGAAAGACCTGGGTCCATCTCTCTGCAAGGACGTGTGCCCGCTCTCCTGGCGGAATCGCTGCTTTGGGAATGGCCGGTGGGCAGCCTGGAGGTCGGGGTATTCCCTGTGCTCCTCAGGGTTCAGGGTGAAGCTGTCTTCAGGAGAAAGGTCATCTGCACTCAAGGTGTTCTGGGGAAGGAAAGCAACACACTGTAAGGACAGCTGAGAGAGCGTGCGGTCCTGCCAGTGCCCCCGTCCCAGACCCACGGCTCGCACCAAAACACCAATCTGGGACCATCTGACACGACACTATCTGACACTCAGCTCTTCCAGGCTCCTGAACCATTCCAGGCTCCTGAACCATTCCAGCCTCTGTGTGAGTGCCCACATGCTGCCACAAGCACCAGACTTAAAAGAACCCTAGAAAACTTGATGCCCTGGGAAATCAAACTGCATCACGTTAAACGTGTCCCTAAAAATGGTCAAAGGTATCCTTCCCATAAATCCTTTTCGTTTGCTTTGTTCTGAAGTGAAGCAAAAACACTGACTGCTAAGTCCATGTTGAAATTCATGGTCCTAAAAGATCCCACTGCTGAGCTGGCAACCTCCCCTTCTCTCACCCTCAGTCTGCAACAATTCCCATCTCCTCGCCTGCGTTCCTCACCCACTGTCTCTGGGCTTGAACATCTGACCCTTTCCTCCTCCGGGACCTCATTTTCATGTTTGCCCAATGGTGGGACTGGATTTCCCCGAGCTGTGGGTCAGCAGTTAATGCCTTTGTTATTGTTGAGTGTCCTTTTGGGTTTTGTCGTGCATTACAGCAGGGCTGCCTCCACACTGCCTTTGACCTCACCGAGGAGACACGGTCAGCAGCAGAACACTGGCTCCCTGGGTTAGGACTGGCTTGGGGACTCGGGTTAAAAAACAGCAGAGAAGTCCAATCTTCTTATGGCTAAAAAAAAATAATTTAAATAAAGAAATAAAAAGGCATGGGGCAGACTCAGTGCAGGTTTTGGTTTTGGCTCAGCTGAAAAGTTTCAGGCTTGAGGTCTTAGTAAGACTGCCTGGGGAATTTTTATTTTCAGTCCATAAAGAGACAGTGAGCATGGTGAGGGTAAATGTTAAAGACCTATCTTTTAAAACAAGCACAATTAAAAGTGGAATGGCCACATGTGGTTCTGGCTCTACTGAAGCATATTTTTGCCAGCATTTCTGGTTAAACGCAATCTCCATTCAGCTCTCCTGGTTCAAATTAAGCCATAGCATACCTTTAGCTAAACTCTCAGAGAGATAGCAGCTCCAATGCCTTTTCTTTTATTTCGTGTTTATTTGCTTAGAAGGTTCTAAATTGACCTTTAAAGAGATTTACAACATAATCTGTGCATGTTACAGGAAAATATTCAGCGAGTTAAATAAACTAAGATTTAAGAGTTAATCTGGGATTAAGTGAAATTGTCTCAAGTAACAACAAAGGTGGTTCTCCTCTCCCCTCCTTGCTGTGCTCCATTTGTAAAGGGCAAAATCAGATCAAGCAGAATTAGTGTTGTCTTGGTATTGTCACGCCCAGAATGGTTACACTCTGAAAGTGTGTACCACTTACCCAAAAGGGTAATTTTATATATCTATCTAAAGTACAGATGCATAAACATTGGTCTGAATTAGTGTGTATGTGCAGTGCTAAAAATGTGTGCACTCCTGACAATCTGCATTATTTGAAGGCTAAAACACAGACCCTTATCTTTGATGAAGATGCCTTTGGTGGCCCATCCATTATTCAATATAAGGCACAAAACAGATCACACAGCAAAGCTCTGGGAAACAAAATTGAGAGCCACTAAGATAACTTTAGGGTCCTTACTCGTATGTGCTTTAACTTAGCACTTCTCAAATAAAATTTAACTTCTTGGTGCATGACGATTAAACGGCTCCTCAGTTATGTCTGACTAACAACATGGTGTAATTGTGCTCTCATTAAATCACTACAGAGAGGAACCAAAAAAAATGTAGTCCTTAATTACTTTTACTGGGGTATCACGCCCCTAATCTTACCTTTATTAAAAACAAAGTACGATTTTATTAAAAAATAATAAAATTCTCGCATCAAACTTTCTTCTTTCCCTATGCACTTGCCACTTCAGGAGCATCCCGATTCTCCACATTAACACCCCATGCAGCTGGAGCTGGCTGAGGACTTTAGAGAGCTACGTTTAATTCCCTGATAAGACTTGCTGTGTGATCCTGACAGGTCATGGTCCGTCTGAGCCTCCGTGGGGAGAACAGCACTTCCCTTCCTCACCATGATATTCATGGGGAGCTCAGCAGCTACAATAACAAGGGGGACCTAAAAAGTTTTTCATAGAGTCAGACAGATGGAACATCACATGGAGTTGGTTAGAAAATTGTCACGGTGAAGTAATGACATCAGGCTGATCGGGCCCACTACCAAGCCACTTGGGGCAGGGACTGTCATTAATTACAGCCCGAATGAGATGCGGCTTAACATTAAGGAGAAAACCGGAGGGAGGACAAGATAACTGCTCTGCCCCCAAGGCTGCTGCAGGGAAGGCAGGATGGACCACTCGGTTCCATGTTAGAGTTGACCATTTCCAACACCAGCGACAGACAAGCTCCAGAGCAGGCTTTGCGAGGGACAGGGAGCTTGGCTTTAAGAGCAGGACTGACTAATGACCGGCAGGAGTGACACAGGTTGAACGGCATGTGCTCTGCCTGAGGGCAGCGTTACCTCCTGCACTCCCTTTCCCACTAGGACAAGCCCAACCTGGGCCTCCTTGGGGCTCCTAAGTCGTACTACAAAGGGAAACGCTCAGTCTGTGTGAGTTGTACCATATTAGTCCTCTGCTCGTAGTACCAGGAGAGAAAGGCCATTTCTAAAATGAGACAGGTTGCCCATTTTTTATGTAGATACTTCCTGGGGTAGTGTCTAAGCCGATCCGCAGTAGTAGTAGAAATGTGTATTTCTGGCAAAAAGATAAAAGAGGCTGCCATCAATAGAAGTGAGCTTGAACTGCTGTGAAGAGAAGAATATGCTCACTCTGTTCTACTGCATTAGCTCAGCAAAGGCTCTTCCAAGACCCATCTAGCAGGAAAAAGGGCATCCTTACTGAAATGCAGGCATCCTTTCTGAAGAAAACAGAGTTTGTGTTCCAAAGCTAATAGATGAAATCTAACTTAGGGTGGGTTTGTTTGTTTGTTTGTTCGTTTTTTTCCAGAGGCGATATTCTTCTCTTCTCGTTTCTACGTTATTTCCCATGTTTATATTTCACACTATTTATTTTTAGGTGTACACAATTTGTATCCCTGAGGGTTTTTGGAAAGCAGAGTTGCTTGCCTTCCTTTAAAAGCTATGACACTTCATTCTGAACTACTGACTCAGTTTCTTTGAAGTTATGACATTTCTAATTCAGGCACATTGGTTTCTTACTCAAATGATGCATCTGCTCTAAATATTTTAAGATAAAACACTTTCTTTCCTTCATTTAACAGGATTATTCACAACTTTTAAACTTTCCATCAAGACGATTTTAAGAGGTTACTCATGCTGGCTGTCAGCTACAGTTCTGCAGCCCCGCAGGACCAGACAATTATAGAAGTTCCTAATAAAAAAACAGCTCAGGATTTTTGAGAGTTCCAAGTGTGGACAGTATATAAAGGCAATGAATTAAACCCATGGGAGAGAATGGGCCATATTGTTTGCATTACAGGATAACACACCTTGCAACACCCACTGCTGAACAAGGGAGGACAATAGGTTGGGGCATATCCATGTCTTTGCGTCCATCCATAAACCAAAGAAGAGCAACTCACAGGGGTTTCGTGAGGATGATTTTAAAAACTGGTGATCCCACCATGGCATCCAGCACTTACAGCACTGCAAGGGACAATGCAGGAGAAATGTTCTGACTGATACTGCAGTTTAACTCTAATATAATCAAATGGCTATTTTAGCTCCCTCCTTGACATTTTGTTTCTCTCTGTCAGAACAGACATGAACTGCAAGGAACTGTACGTTTCTCTTTCCCACAGAGAAGCTAAACAGAAATGGGAACTTGTAAAAATACCAAACTAAGGGAAAAGGGAATTTTCCTGCAATTTTAGCAAGCAAGGAATTCTCTTTTCCTTATTTAAATCCCACTTCCAGCCCTGGAAAAACAACCAAGACAGAGAATAAGCGAGAAATGACTGCAGCTACAGAAAATACTCTGTAGCAGCTGCTCTGCTCTTTCTCTGTCCCTCATATTTGTTACCTTCCTTCATTCCCTCCCCACTTGCCAAACTAAAGGCGCATTTGCAAGCACTGCTAATTATGGAGTTGAAAGAATTTGGGAAAACTGATGCAACTTATATGCTAACAGCTCCCAGACAGCAAGGGAATCTATTAGTAAATCCCTGCTGCAGCTACATTGCTTTTTTTTATTTCTTGTATACTCCTTTGAAATATCTTGTAAAATGATCTTGACAAGAAGTCTTGAATTGAAAACCCAACGGTCTGTCAATGCACTTTCATGATGCACCTGTACAGCATCTTCAACCACCAGCAACAAGGAACATGGATTTATTAGGAAACTTCAGAGACGCTATAAAAGATTATATTGCTATCAGAGACAAAATGAGGCCTGGGGCCTTCACAGAAAACCATTACAGCCATTAGGACTGGTTTCATTTCCCACCTGCTTAAACAGATTGTTTTCATTTTGAAGGCTGTCGTGTGTTTCCAGGTTAGTGCTAAATGATCACTTAAAAAACTACCCGGGCTCTGGGGAGGCAGAGCAGCACATGGGGACACTACATGAGACTTTCACCTCTGCAGATCCATCATCTGTAATGAACTTGGGGGATTTAATTCCTGGGGTTTATTTATTTATTTATTTATGGTTTCTATCATGAGTATAAACAGCACAGGACCTACCAGGATGAGGCATGAGATGCAGCCACTGAGGTCAACAACTGAGAAGCATTATCACAGACACAGAGAGAGGGTTTTTTATGATTGATGCCACATACAGTCCAGGCAGCGAGACAGAAGACAACTCAGACCAGAGGGGTGTCACATCAACAACTCAGCTAAGACATTCTCATTTTTCCTTAAAATGTGCTTGCCCTTCACTCATATATGGCAATGAAGTGAAAGGCCCTATTTATCTTTAGACAACCGCACAAACTAATTGTTTCAATAATGAATAGCACGCTTCAGATAATCACTGTTCATAAATAATTTAAATCAGACTGCACTGACTTGCATGTACACAATTGCTTTCACTAAGGGGCTCCAAAACAGAGCATCTGCTTCAAACATTGTGCAACTAGAAGATGAATCACTGATTACAGTTGGTAGTAATAATATAAAAAAATTCTGTTAATCACGGTCTAATTTTCAATAATTCTGTATTTAGTCCAGCAAAATCAGTAAAATGACAGTGTAGCCAGTTCTAACTTGCAGTATATCTGCCTGTGTGACTAACTGGCTACGGAAAGACCAAACCCAGTCATCCCACTGTTGTGGGACACATTAGCTGTACAGCTCTTGGAGTGCTTTTGTTTCTGCAGAGAACAGGACGGAGTCACAAATACTGTGGCAATTAAGAAATTCAGGGCAGACACGTCAGTCCGCAGGCACTGTTGGAGCAGCAGTCCACAGTGAGGGGCTTGGGATGCCCCAGAACACCCCCAGCCCACCACAGCTGCTTTTCTGCCTTGTGCTGAAACAGCTCCCAGGAGCTGCATCCAGCAGAACCAGGATCTTAAAGCATCACAGCCACAGCTCTTGAATTTTACAGGTTAGACACTCAAAACTTCCAGCCCTCACAGCCACACAGAAAATCCCGAGCCCTGAATGTGCAGCCAGGATGTGTGTTACGACTGCAGAGGCCGTGGTGCTGAGGCCCCTTCACATCCAAGGTCTAGGAAGTCCCAGGCAGCTCTTTCGAGGCACTTGGCCAACACTAAGTCAGGACCCTCCGCAGCGGAGGAAAAGGCTGTCGACTCATTGAACCTTCTGAACTGATCCATCCCAAGTGCCAGAGCCGTCTAACACCATTTCTCTCCCACTGAGCCTGTTTATTCACTTGCAGTCGTCAAGCTTTGGTCCATCCTTCGCTCACACTCTGCCTGGGAGTTCCTCTCACCAAGCTCCCAGTCTCTTCCCCACCACTAACAAACAGTGGGTCCACAGACAGTGTTTTTAACTCTGAGCTTAAGGAGAAAACCAACCATATTATTCTCAGATCTGGCAGCCTTTTGCTACATGTTGAGGACACGCATTTCACATCACAGCTATTTTTTTTTTATAGCTCTGTTGTTTGCTTGTATTTCATGTTTTCGTTCAGCTGGAAAATACAAACAGTATGGTTCACTTTGGAGGTGAATAACTGCCAGTTCGTATAAACACTTTGATAATAGAAACTTGGTGCTGATTACAGCTCAATGTCTGCTGGGGAAAAAAGAGAGGTCCTTTAGTAAATTTTTAATGCGGTACACACTGGTGCTTTGTTCTTTGGCAGATACTCAGCCATCCAGGGGACGGCCAAGCACACGGAATTAAATCGGGTAGGGCTTTGACAGATGTTCAGTGCACAGTTTTCCTTGTAGTTAACAGATATTTTCAGTTGCCTTGGCTGGTGGTAAACATTTAGTTGTTCTTTGTGACTCTGAAGACCTTCCCTGCAATCGCTGCCTGGCTGGAGGTCTCCACACACGGATTTAGTGGCTGAACAGGCACATGTACAACTGAAGAGTAGCCCAGCTATTCCACCCCAATAACCTGCGGTGCCAAAATGCAAATTCTTTGAAGGTTCTACTTCTTTTTGGCTTTATTAAACACTGGCATAGAATCAGTATTGCAATAAAACTTTGAACAGAATTCATTTATACCCTGGCTAAATTTAATTGAACTAGTCTGATCGCACCCATCGTTTGAAATCTGCATCGCAATTATTGCATCGGGTTCCAACAGAATGGGAAAATCTGCCATCAGCTGCAATCAAAACTGCAAAGGAACAGTAGAATATTCATACTTTGTGTACACGACTCTTTGGTCAGGCTTTTCAGGCCAGCACACACAAAGTCAGTGTAAATGAAAGAGAACAAACATACATCTGAAATGTTTTCCTGGGTTTTAAACTGTGTCCTTTTGCAAGTTTATTCCACTAAATCACTACAGATAGGATTTCACTAGGTGAACCAGCTTTAATAAATGAAGTTTTCATCTCTCCCTAGCTAAAAGAGTAACCTTACTTGAAGACTTTTCAATTTCCAGAGTTGCCTTCAGCTGTTAATTTCCAAGAAACAGCTATTCCCAGCCTCCGAGTCTCCCTCTCATATGCCACTGAACATCCACCCTATGCTTTCAGAAGTGTCTATGACTCTGGCTGTGTTAACTGGCAGATGTTTTTAGAGACTAGAAAGTGTTTAGTCCCTGTGGACTAAGAGTTACATGATGACTTCATCACACAAGCAAAAGCTAATAACAGGAAAGCAAGAAAGCAGACAAGTGTTATATTCCAAAAACACGATGTTTCCTGTGCTTCTGGCAGAATTACTTCTGCGCCTGAAAAAAAGGCAAATCACTTGAGCCTCGATGCTCAAAGCACACACACACATTCCACCAAATCACTGCGAGATAATTTACTTGAGCCTCCCTTAGCTGCCTTCCCCACCAACACTCACCTTCCTTGGGATGGAAGGGAGAGGGCGAAGGCAGAGGAAAGGCAGTGCTTGTTAGCCTTCAATATCTGTGCACCAAACCATGTGCCTCCCACACTTGCTGCAAAGGGTTGTTCCTACACCCAGGAGTTTACAGCTCCGCAGCAGCGGCGACCTGAACAGCTGCCTCAGGACCACACACCGCCGCTCCTGCAACAAAATACTCTTTCAAGTGCACACTTTTACCCATTTTATCCATTTTGAAAACTTTGGGGACTGACACATGGGTGACTGAAGTCATTAGTATAAATGGCATCTGCACACGCAGTGCAACACTCGCCTTGGGTTCATCTCAAGCCGCCAGCGGTGGACGTTGTGCCCTCTCTCTACGTCTCCCTGAACTGCCCAAGTGACACATCAAGGAAGCAGATACACAGGAGAAAGGCCTCCCTCCAGTGACACGGCGGGGAAGAAGAGCACACCGTGACAGCACACCGTGGCAAGACAACGCCAAGACCCTTCTCTGCCCAGGGCTCTCTGTATTATGAATCCTATGCATGTATATATAAATGTTCTTAGAACAGTAAGAGAAGGGGCTATTTCCTAGAGCTGATTAAAGAAGCATGACTCGATTTTCAATTTCAAACGACTCGGGGGGCATTCCAATCGACTGCAGACAGGAAATGAATACCATACATGCACTGAACAAGGCAGATGCTTTTGAATCTGACACTTACGTGAAATGAAAATATCTTCATTTCTGTCTCCCCTCCACCCCATGATCGCTAGCTGGTTCTGAGCTATTTTTAGGATAAATGGTTTTATTTTTCAAACTTGTTATAATCCTAGCATGTGCCTGAAGCCACCCAGGCGCCACTGACAATAAACTGCATGGAGCAGGCCAAATGCGTCTTCACATTAGTCCCAGCAGCCTAGCACAGCCCAGCAAGGTATGAGAGGAAAGGTAAGCAATTCAGGTTTGAGGAACAGGGATGGGGAATACACCAGGTCCCAAGAAGGGAGAACAGCCCTGCACAAAGAGAGATCCCAAAGCACATACTGCAAAAACACTGCAGAGCAGGTTGGAAGAGCAATTCCTGGTAGAATTCACTTCCAGCCACTTAACTCTGCTAAAAAGACAAATATATATATTTTCTACTCACACAGCTCTTACAAGCATCTGCAATAATTGTCATGGGAGTATTATGGGGTTTATAACGCGACTGCAATGGAATTGTGGCTCCTTTTATCAATGGCAGCAGTGCATATCAGGGAACTGGCATACACAGCTCTCTCCTCCCACTTGGTCCATATGTGTGCAAACACACGATTTCAGCTGCATACTCCTCTTGTATTTTATTGTGGGAATACTTGAATAGGATAAAAGGAAAAAAAATCGGAGAGGTGGTATTAATCTGGCTGTTACTCTGATGTTATGCAGATGATTAGTTCATTTTATCTCGGTGTTAAGACAGCCAGAGTTTAAGAACATGAAAAAATGATCCTCTTAGGAGACAGACAGGAGAAGAAGAAAGAGGGATGGGTAGGTGAGAAAGGCAGCTCTGATCTATGTTCTGCGAAAACCCATGAATGCCAGATCAAAGAAGGGCAGGAATCAAATTCACTGCCACTGAAGGATTTCAGCAGCTTTTTCAGAGCTATTGATCTCTCAAGGGCAAACCCTTTTAAACACTAGATGATGCCTCTAACTAGCCAGAACTCCCACCTTATACTGACTAAGTCTTACGTGGTTTGCTTTCATCAGCTGGGGAAAGCAGAAACAGCTCAGACACCGCTGTATCTGGGTTCAATGAAGGAGACACACAGCAGAGCACAGACACCGCACATGTGCGTTTTCTGCACCAGTTGTTGCCTTTCTAATGGCCGTCGTGGTAGATGTTAAAGAAAAAAGTGATTCCTTGCTGAGGAGATGGGCCTTTGGTGACCAACGACACCGTGGAGTGCTTTGTCTGAGGACAGAATGCCGTCACCCTGGTGAGAGCTCTGGGAAGGGTTTGTTTGTTTACTGATAAAGTCACCTCATACTTTGTGTGGGATGAAGGTGGGATAAGACATCTAAGGGGTTAGTGCAGCTCAGCTGACAAGTGGTGACTTGTTCATGAGTTTGGACTCACAGGGCTAATTTGAACACCTAGAAGGCACAGGATCCAATCCTAAATCAAGTCCTGAGTTGTCAATTGAACTACAGATTGGCTTCCCTCTCCCACCTCTTTCCTTCCTTGGGTCAGGTGTCTTTGGAGTCTGGTAGACAAGCTTCCAGGTGTTTTGCCGTGTTTGGACACTTTGCCATCATGCCTTAAGCAAGAGCCACTGGAATCTGGTGCAGTAAAGCAATTTCAACTGACGCATCCCCCGATGGTTTCCTGAGAGCTGCCTTTGGGCTTCCCATATGGATCCCCTTGCAGCGGTCTCATTGCTGCTGCCATAACTGCAACCCTGGGAACACTCCATGCATCCCTGGGAACATTCCATTCATCCTGCCTTCCACACTTGCTGTGCTACACACACGGCTACAACAGCACATTAGGGGTTATTCTGCTCTCACCAGCACCCAGAGCAATTTGGTACCTTAAACATTTTCAAGAAATGGATGAGCTTTTTTCTCCTGCACGCTTGGATCAGGAACTAGTGCTGCCACCATTTAAATGCATACCAAAAGCTCCAGGACTCTATCAGGCTAAACAGCTCATTTGAAACCTCTGGCACTATTGTTCCAGCATGCTTGAAGGCACAGGCACAGCGTGGCTGCACTAGGTCCCTTTTGAGATATATATTCCCAAATGTTAGACATATACATATCAACCCCTCTATTCTTTCCCAATAAAAGCTTGGACTCTGAAGCACAAGGTGAGGATACTCTATTGGCCAGCTGCAGCAAGCCTTTCATAAATAACACACAAATCAACCCCCATAACAGAAAACGATACGCCAGAAACTCTGTCCTGACAAACATCTGTTTTCTTATTGTAGGAAGGAACAAGAAGATAGGAAAAGTTAAATGCTGAATGCCTAAACAAACTGAATTAAGAAGAGATGGCAGGAGTAATGATGGATGAATTGTAAAGCACCTGCAAATGTTAAAATTGCCATACTCTTCTGCAGACCATTAAGTCTATACTGCAAACCTCCAATAGACAGGGACTGCGCCCTATAAAAATCATGATGAATGCAGGCTTGTTTTTATATTATGGAGGTCCTAATCCTCCTTCTCCTCTGTCTTTGCTCTATTGTTACAACATCAAAGACCAACTGCTGGCCGAGATACAGTCAATATGAAAAGGGCGACCAGCAAATTTACTGCTTGACTTCATTCCCTTTAAATGGAATAGGCACCATGGCCCTTTTTCAAAGTCCAATCGCAGACATATATCTTTTTTATTGGACATCATGTACAATAAAGTGAAGCTGTAACTTCGAAAAAAAAATAGAACACCTTAAAAAAAATCCCATGAGGTGAACATTCCTTTATAAAAATATCACTGTGGTTACGTGTTTAGAAAAACTCCGGGCACTCCGCAGGGCAAAAGGCATGGGCTGGGTAGGTTATAGTTTAGCTAAGATGCATACCCATGCCTAATACTGAGCTGGTTTCAAAAAAACCCAAAGCAAACCAACTAATAAAAAGTAATATATTTAATTCAGAATGCCAGTGTCATTCAAATAAACTGAAATGGCAGCATTCATGTCACAAGAATCATTAACTGCTTTGTTATAGCCTGCTCTGTGCAGTGAACCTTTACAGACTTCTTCAGTCCAGAGAATCTTAAAATCAGCAGCACAAAATGCATCTTAAACAACTCCAGTCTGATTACTGAGGTAACTTCCAGAGACACTCTCAGAGGAGAGTTGTATCTGTAGACATTAAAGACAGGGACAGTTTTATTGCCCTTGTACTGCTCAGTAGAGGCTAAATAATTTCTGGCTATGAAACTAAACAGTGTATAAGCAACTCACATGATGTAGGAGGTGAGTATAGAGGGGTGTTACAGAATTCACATTAGGTAGCTATGGCGCTTTTGTATTTATTTTTTTTAAAACTATTTAAACTATTAATCCTTTTTGTTTCTTTGAGTAAATTGTACCAACAGACATTAGAAAATATCTGTTTACTAAAGTTACATCTAGATCTGATTTTAGAATCCTGCACTGATGTATGTGGCAGGTAAAACCAAGCAAATTTGTATTTTGTTACACCTATAGTAAACTTCAGCAGCTGGTTCCAGTGCAGTAATTATGGTTTCCCCACAGCAAAAACTGCCGCTGCTGCTGAGTTACTTCTAAGGTAATAAAGACACCAAAGCTGTGTAACTAATTTTTGAAGCACTAGCTTAAAAAATCAGCCATCTTATCACTAGGTCCTCTTCAGTGCTCTTTCTGTTACAATATGCTCTGTCTTCAGTCATCGTCTCTTTCCACCACATCCTACAGCAAAGCTCTTCTGGTGCAAGGACCTTGTCTCCCACCCAGCATTCTTGGGCATGGACGAGAAAAACTGTTTTGACTACAGTGGTCAATTGTTCCACACCTGAGTGGCCAGCTCCATGGGAATGCCAAGGCAGGATGCCTGAAGGAAGCTTTTTGCCAGTTAAACCTGGCTCGTGGACAACATGGACTCAGTCACTTCTCCTCAGAAAGGGAAGAATCCACTTTTCTTAGAGTGGTTCTGTAAGCAGTGGCAGAAAAAGATGGGGCTCACTATTTGGGTGGTTTTTATAGATACTTACACAGTCTTCAATGGTTCGATCTGAACAGCCATGCAGGCAAAGAGGAAATGTTAAATTCCCAAGGAAGAACAACTACTGTGGAACAAACACTCCAGGGTTTTCCAGTGGGTACGAAACTAACAATGAAACACAACAGATGGAAATTAATTCATGCAGTCTGAAGAAAGGCACACATCAAAGCCCGGATTGCCTTTAGGGATGGAGGTCCTGTGGATTATCTGCTTATCAGTTCTGTAGCAAAACCAAGCTGTGAAAGATCCACATTCAAGAGGATCTTGGGTCTGCAGCCAACACAAGTCATTGACTAGTCTTCACTGTGGAAGTCAGTGGAGCAAGGTCAATTTAAACATGAGATTGCAGGTCTAGCACGGAGGAGTAAAAGCCAAGGGATGTTTGAACTTCGCCTTTCAGTATGCACTGACTCCACCAAAGGTGGTGAGAGAAAGATTTCGCCTCTGATTTTCCTCTCTCATCTTCAGGAGCACCTCCACAACATTAAAAGCTTGGAGGTGAACAACTCCAGGCCTGCTTTCATCCTGCTGGCTGCCAGAAGAGAGGAATAAAAAAGAGATGACCCATGGCTGTGAGTTCCCCAAGCACTGAAAAACAAGGACAAAAGGATAAAGGAACTGCTTACCAGTACCGCCCACACCAGCTCCTCCAACCGAGCATTACACTGCCACACAACCGACCACTGTGGCAAGCCATCCCTTATTACAATAATAAGTTACATTTTACTTTGTTTTCTTCCTTTTCCTGGTATTTCAAATCAAAAGTATGTGGAAATACCAACACTGGAAACATTCTGCTTTTGCTGATGTATCAATGAGCTCACTACACTAGTTCTTGGAAATGTTATTCATCTCTACTATGAATTCAGCCTGGCATATACTGTCTTCAAAACTTGTAAAACAGACACAATGGTCTTAAAGTGCAACAGTAACCACTGCATCATTTAATGATTCCTTCTGCCCCTTACTAAGGCACTTTGTATTTTTCCCTTTAAAGTTACACTCCATCATTCATCTGGGACAGCGCCTACAGCCTCCATTCAGCCTGGAGACCCGTTACACCACACATCGTTCACAAGCTACACAACACTGGAATCAGCCTCAGTAAGCTTGGCTTGAGATTTTAAGAATAAAATAAGATGAAAAAACCCACTACCAGTGGGTAATAACACTTTTAAACTGCCATCTTTTATGGAAAACATTATTCTGTCAATTTAAAGAGCTTTTAGTCAGTGTAGTCTTAGAGCAGACAGCGAGATAAGAATCATAACAAAAAGGCCAAACAAGCACTAACCAACAGCGTGAACAGAACAAATGAGGCACAACTGGGTAACACCTCATCTGTTTGCAAGGAAGACTGGCAAAACACACAGAGGAGCCTAAAGCAACCAACTCTGAAGTCAAACCTGCCAAAGCTGCTAAGTCTAGTCTATCGCTGTACGTTCAGGACGTAAGCACAAACCAAAACTACATTGCTTCAATTTTTGAGGCTTATGCTTGTGTACAGAAACATCTCAATTGTCTGTATACATATGTGAAATACGAGTGCAATTCAAGATTTTCAAGTGACACAGAAGAATGTAAGCACAAGAAAAGTACAGCAAAATAATTTCCTACCATTGCTTGCGTTCTGTGTTTACATAATGAAGGAAAACAAATGAGAAATTCTTAAGCATCAATATTCACAAACCTGTGCATATTTAAAAACAAAGAGACTTTCAAACTGATTTTCCTTCCCATGGGAACACAAACCAATCACTGGGCTTTCAGAAGTCATGTTTGTCTCTACCACACATGATTTTAGAAAGCTTTTCAAACGTGATTGGTGTATGTATGTATGTATTAGGTGGCAGGCAAAGGCTGCATCATCTGCATCATTACCAACACCACTGTCTTCTGCACGTCCCTTCCTGTGAAGTTTTCAGATGCTGGGACACAATGCAGCCGGAGTTTTCACCTAATCAATCATTCTTTCATTGCTCCTTGTTTTCTTTGAAGACGTTTTCCACCATTTTGGAACAATTCAGCATTGATTACTAATACACAGATGTTGCAGATACGAGTACAGACAAAAGAACAATGCTGAATTCAAACCACGGGTCCCAATTTATATTCAACACAACCTGGATTGGTTAAACAGATGTCTCCCCAGCAAAAGAATTCCACAGCAGAGAAAGGTATGGAAAAGCTTAGTATGCTGAACCTTTAAGCACTGGGTCTCGGTTACCTATTAGCAGGTCATAAGATGTATGTTAAAAATCATGAGTACCCACCGACCAGCACCAGCCAGTAAAATGATGATGAAATTGGTGGGATCGTAAAGGCAAACAGCAGAGCTTCAGCTCTGGGCTTCCCATTTTCTGTGGACAGCTGGAATTGGGAAAGGACAGAGGAGGGAAACTGGACTGACCCTAAGGGTTGTCAACCAAAGTTGAACGAGGGAAGGAGAGGTTATACCAGTTGAGAGCAAGGGGTCAATTGCAGTGTAGTTGTATCACTGTCACAGCTATGATGGACCTACAGAGTGTCATCCCGTGTAGAATAAACTTCTCTATGTGACCAAGAAAGACTGAAAAACAACAGCTACTCCAGAACTAGTGCTGACTGTCCAAGTTAGATGAACCAATGTGGAAAAGGACCAACCCAGCTCCATTCAGGATCTCTGCGAACCCATGCCTGATCTCTCCACTCTCGTTCACACTAAGGGCAATGGTTACAGCTCCAGACTTTCCCAGAACCAGCCTCAAACCTACACTCCTTGCACTGCCATGAATCAGCCTCCTGGGCACCACAGGGCTCAGAACCCCTGTCAAAAGGTTGCCCTTTAACCACTCCCCCCTCACACACAGCCCCAGAGCACAGGTTAAGGATGGATCGAGAGAAAAGAATGGCAAAAGGTGGAATGTCTCTGGGACCTCTCCCTGTAGCAGTCACCGTGGCTTGTGGCTGGCTCCAGACCCATGGAAATGGGCACGAAGACACAGTGATAACCCAGCATGACTTCAGAACAATGCACACTCTGCTTTTTTTCATACGAATAGGCCAATATTACAAAGAGCTGGAAAATGACCCTAAATCTTGCTCAAAACACAAGTAACTCAAATACAGTCTTTAGTAAGAAAAAACTGCTCAGAGCTTTATTTAGAGGGACAAAATTGAGAGACACCTTGTGATCTAATGGCAGGTATTTATCACTGGTGATCCAAAACAAGCAGTACAGTAATTGTTAGCTGTTGAGCTGAAGAGATGTTGAGCAAAATATGCCTCAATGTGGTCAAATGTAATACAAGAAGCTACATTTGTACCTGCCTAACGCTGCTCCTTCCAGCAGTAACTAAACACAACATTCTCGGACCCCTGTTCCAAATTACTGCAGTAGTCTAAGATACTAAAAATGTCACATCCTACCCTGAAGGTGCAGTAGGTCTTTTCCACCAGGGATGCTTTAGTTTGCTAGAAAATTAATGGAAGTAATAGGTATGAAGAGGAATTCCATTAACACTTTCTGGAGTTTTCGTGGAGCCAGGTTTGAAAGGTGAAAGAATCTCTCCTGGGAGCAATGGATGCCAGAAAATGGTCCTTTGCTCAGTGCAGCAGCCTCAGTCCTTCACCCCTGGTTTCCATTTTATCCTTCGCTTCCATGCATTCAGCAGCAGCACACGTAAAGCTAATCACTCTTCCCTCCCCCTCGATCCTGCAGCAAGCCACAGCCCACTAGCAAAACCACTAAAGAGCACACATAATTCTCTCCCTTGGGAGATGAGAGAATGAACTGCACATGGTCTAATTCCTAAAGCTTAGTGCACAACTGGAGGAACATGGGCCAAAGGGTGAGCTTTAGCTAAGAACCTACACAGCAAAGCCTGCTGGGACCACGCGGGTTTTACCGTCACAGTCAAAAAGCACAGCACAGCATCTTCTGTGACGAGGAGCCACCTCACTGGAAGACACTCTGGTTTGCAGAGAATCAGCCTGCCTCATTCACAAGCCACCTGCTCTGGAAGTTATTCATATGAACTGTTTTTAAGGCAGAGAAGGATTTAGAGTTCATATTAAACACAGGATGTACATCCACTTACTGGCATCTCATACAGGTTCAGGCCAGTCTGGAAAACACGAACACAGAATGTGGAACTGAGTTTTTCAAGGATGACTTAGATTATCGGTTCCCATTAGAACTATCTAAATGTAAAGCTCCAGAGCAAAAATAAGCTTCAAAAAAACTCAGTCTAAAACTCTCCCAAAGTAAACAGCTTGAGTCCTACTTAGCTGAGGAAGCCAGAAAGCTGAAATATGCCACTGTATCCGACTGGAGAGCATTTTGCAAATTGCCTGAATGCAGAACAGGGGTCAGCAAGAATGCACAAGCCCTGCAAACACTGAAATGCCCCCCAGCAAAGGCAGCAGAGAGCACACACCCCACTGCTGAGCTCCTCATGGCGCTGAGCTGTGGATCTTGGGAGGAAACGAAGAGCTCAGCTCTGCAAAGGCTCCTCACGCGGCGTGGAGAGCGACTCTTGTGCAACCATTTGCAAGCAGCAGAATGTGTTTTCCCTGGTAGGGTTCAGGGAGCGCTTCTGACACGCTGTAATTGCTTACATGCTCACTGAGGAGGGGGGCAAGGACAGGAGCAAGGAGATTAAAAGAAAAAATCTGTTTACAGCATTGTGCTCCTTTTCGGATTACGTTCTCTTCCATGGCTCCAGTTTTAAGCACAATTACCACGTTTCAGGCTAATGTAATACTGCTGCAAGGACCACAGTGGAGAGTCTGACTTCATGTACGACGGCATATATTGTTGGTGGCTCTGTTACTGCATTTTACAAGGTCATTTTTCTTGGTGTGGGAACACTGTTTTTCTTGGTGTGCAAGGCGCACTACAGAAAAATTAGAAGTGATGGGAATAAACTTCTCATTGAAATATTTTCTCTCGGAATGAAAGGACAGATTTTAGAGCATCGTAAAGTATTAAAAATGTCTTCCAAAATTTATGTTCAAGCCTTCCCTTCATTCTAGAACTATGTGAAAAGATAAAAACATATTCCAAACAGCATTTTTCCATCTCTTAATATAACTTCACTTGCTCTTCTTCAGAAGCAAAAGTTTGTACTTCTTTATTTCACAAATATACTCCACAATAGTTTCTGAGTGCTAATTAAATTAGATCTAATAGAATCCTCACCAGAATAAAACAAAATCTTCCCCCTCCCCAGTTCTCTGGTTTCTTTGCCCTTTGGTAGAGCTGGAAGGAGGGGAGTAAAATCTGATTGAGAGACACAAGGCTGATTCCCGCTCATAACTCAGGACTGTGAGATACTTTAAAGCTCCAACCTGGATTTCCCATTTTGTGTTAATTTACACTACTACGGCCCAATGCTAACAGGAGGTCCAGTGTCCATTTCCGCAGCAGTGAACCAAGGGAGGCTGTGCTTGTATCTCACTCGTCCCAGAGAGGACCAGAGCAGTACACTGAGCAGGGAAGGGCACCAAAGGGAAACACAAGAGTGAGGAAGAAATAACTTGTTTAAATTAGGATTGAAGGGTTTTTTTCCTGTGTTTCTCTCATCCATCAGCCTAATTAATTGCAGAGATCAATGTAATTGAAAGACCAAAAGAAATCAAAACCTATCCTCCAAAATACTTCCTTCATTTGAAGGACCAAGAGATGGGAGTACAAGAAGCTCTTCCTCCCCTAAAGAATAAGACTTCAAACGTTTACAAGTTTCTATCTTAGACTACTTAAATGTCCAACAATATTTTAAGATTACTAAGGATTCCTCCTGACTCTCTTATATGTAAAACCGACCCAATTCTGCCTGCTTTATTAGTGCAAACAGACTGCCTAAGACGCAAAATACCATACCGTGCATTTGATATTCAAGGGGCTTTTGATACCAGTTTGTCATGTCAAAAGACATCTATAAACCCTGGCTGCAAAGATTTCCCTTTCCTAGACTTGCCACATCTCTTCAAATGAAATTTCATCAAATGAAACACTGACCTAATCACTTCTTATGATCTTTTCTCTCCCTAGACCTATTAAGGCAGAAAAAAACCTGAGAGATTTCTAAGTGCTTATATGAACAAGTCTGGGTTTGTGCAGTTGTGGTTTCTACATTGATTCTCTACCTAGAAGTGTAGTGCACTGGGATTTTGCATTTCACTTCAGCACCTGCCGCAATACAGCCCCAAACCCACCAAAATCAGAAGATCCCAGGGCAAAGTTGCCATTGAGATCCATATGATGATGCTCTGAATGGAAGCATCTGCCTGTCAGAGTGCAACCTGCTGAAGCAGGTTACAGGATTTTCCAGATAGTAATAGAATCCATGGAAGTTATTTAAAAAAAAATAAATTGATAGACTTCCATCTGTTTAACCAATTGCTCTAATCAATATCCTTTCCCCCCCATAATGTCTTGTACAGACACGCTCTTTCAAATACATAACTGCAGAATCAATTCAGTTGGGAAGTATATAAAAATTTCAATTCCACAAATGGCAGAACAAGGTGAAAATACGAACTGCTAAAGCTATCACAGTGCTTAAAGGCACAGAGTTTATTAAGGTAATCTATAAAAAAAAAAAGACAAAACAACACTGGACAGAAAAGATTCCTGAAGTCAACAAGTAAGAGATTTTCATGAGACAGCCAACTACAATGACAACAATCCAAGATAATTCCCTGAAGATGATTTTGCTCTTGCTTCACCCTAACCTTACAACAGTGCTCTAAAAGGAGTTCCTCAGGGAAATGGCATCACCCAGAGCTCCCACTTGCCCAGATGTTTCCCTCATTATAGTTACAAGCCTGTCAAGAAAAAGCAAATTCAGGGTTATTCTAATGATAACAAACACCTCATAAAAAACCTCTCCAAATTTACTTTTCCAAGGAACATCATTTCAAAGGGCATTTCAAGTGCCCACGAGCAAATAAAGCATCATTTATAAAAGATTATTACCAGGAATCTTGCAGATATTTAAAAAAACATCCCAGAATGTCAAGGCAGTGATAAAACTGCAGCTCAAAAGAGAGACAGCGTGGTAGGGTCTTACTCAGAGTGCATGGCTGAGCACTGCCAAGCAGGACTCCCACCAAGTCCAGCAGGAGGTTTTCTGCGTTAAGAGGACCCAACTCCAGTTTGTGACCGGGATGCTGAGCCTGCAGAACTGTGTTCCCTCCCGCAGTTGGAGGGTTCACTTTGTGGACCACCCGCTGGGCATCCCACGCAAACAGAGTGATGAGCACAGCCTGTCCTCTCCTTAATTTCCACCATGCTTTATAAAAATGTGCCCTGCTGGTACTATGATTCTTTCTGAGATGGTGATAATGATACGTTTTCACTCCATTCTTTCTATGACTTGGTGGTTGATTTTTCTTTAACACTTGGATACGGGGGAAAAAGTTGGTCAGGGGACATGCGACTGACTGAAGATCTACAAGCTTTGCATGGGGGACTGATGATCCTCCAGCTTCCATCACTGCCTCCAACCATTACAAATGAATGGCAACATGTGATACCGAATAAAAAAGTATCACCCCCAAAAGTAAGGAAACAGAACAAACGAAGTTCTATGCCCCTGCCGGACGTAACACATCCCTGGGTTTCGTGGGACCAGGAGTCTGGGATGGGCTGGCTGTGTCACAAGCACCTATAACCCGAAGGCTCTCGGCTATTGCAGGACCGAACCTCAACCTGCCTCTTGACGCTTCCCAAGCAAAGCCATGCATTTTGCTCCCGCATTTCCCAAACCCTAAGCCTCTGCGGTCCCGTCTGGCTCTGGGGAATGCCGTCCCTGGGTGGGACACGCCGTGCCCGGGGTGCCTCCGTGCCTCGCCTGCCCCACGCGCGCTCCCCGTCCTGCGGGAACACGCGTGGGAGCCGCCCCGACGGCTCCAGCGCGGCATCGACCGGCGGCGCAGGGATGCGGCTCTGCCCTTGCCCACCGTGTTAAAGCCGAGGAGGGCAGAGGGGACACCCCGTGCGCGCCCACGGAAAGCCCTCGGGAGTGGGAACCCTCGGGATCGCAACGGGCGCAGCTGGCACGGGGAAGAGGAGGAAGAGGCGGCCGGGGCAGGTGCAGGGCGGCGGGTGCCGCCAGCCCGGCCGAGCCCCGAGCTCTCTGTCCGCCCGCGACGGCCCCGGGGGACACGGGTG
>VWZG01009477.1:2530481-2756196 GCA_013396735.1 Grallaria varia
GGGGGAGAGGGGCTGCAGAAAGCTTCAGCTGCCCGCTGCCCTGCCCGGGAGCTGGGTACCTGGCTCCATCTCTCTTCCCTCCGGTGCCCTAGGGCTGGCAGGGGCAGCGCCGCACTCTCTCCTGCCACCGTGCGTGCGTGTTTGCGAGCGNGCCTCCCCCCCCTGCTGTCCTCTCCCCCTGCTCCCCCCCTTTCCCTTCTCCCTCTCTGCAGCTCCTGCTCCAGCCTAGCGTATCCCCCCCACCCAAACCCTGCTCCCCTCCTCCCTGTGCCGACCTGCCCCTCTGCAAAGCCCTCCTTTGCCGGGACACCCCACTGGTGCACCCACGCCCCGTCCCGCAGGCGGCTGCACCTTGCGTCCGGACGGAGCTGCGCCGAAGTGACACGTCCCCTTCAGCTGGTCCGTGTGTCCCCGGCAGGACTCGGGCTGCTGGGGTTTGACACTCCTCGCTCTTGTTTTCCCTTCCTCTTGGTTGCTGACTGCGTCAGTACAGTGGGAAAAGATTTCTCTCTCACATGGGAGGCCCCCAAATGTGTAATGTGGATTCGAAAAGATGTGAAAATGAGGCTTGGATTATCACTGGCGGTAAGTCGGTATCTTTGCATCCAGTCCGAGGGAACCAAACGTCTTTCTGAGTGCTCAAGATGCAGCTCAGTGTAACAAGAACAAAGGCAGCTCAAATCAGCTTGAAGCGTAAATAAAGTCACTTATCAAAAGACAGGAGTTCTGGAATCTTTGTCATCGTTCTTCCACAGTTGGGAAGGTTACGTGTAAAAATGAGGATACGAGCAATCATGGCTTGAGTGAATGTGTCACAGCTGGGAGGCAGAATTGGTACCAAAATGTCTAAATGGGCAAATTGGGGAAAATGTATTCCCCATCTGAAACATTTTTAGCCTGAGACCAATGTCCTCAGTAGGGTTCCTGCAATGAAAGGGTGAGATGTTCTTCCAGTGTGCGGTGCCAGCTGGGACTGAGGTGATCACACACAGTGTGCACAGCCCACAGTGTGCCTGACCTGGAAATCTGGCACATTTGGGGCATGAGGAGAGCCAAAGCTCATGGGAGGTTTCTTGCAGGTCTTGGTGCAGCTGAAGGCTGTGGTCATGAATGAGTCAGAATGATGTCTTGTACCCATCCAGTCAGAGAGGTTTCCCTTCCAGTGATAACCACTGTTGTTGAATACGCAGCAATCAGGCAGAAATATGGTTAAAATAATTGCACTGGAGCATCGTTAAAGATGTGACCAAAAGCCACAAACCCCAAACGTTCAGACTGAAGGATTTTTAATCCACAAGCATGTTCTGTGATAGCAAAACAGTAGGAGCAGTCAATGCTGGTGATTGTGCAGGGTAGGGACTTCCAAGGGGCTGCCCTGAACATGTCAGAGTGACTTGTAACCCGTTCATCTCGTGAAATCACCCGCTGATAAACGCTCGGTGTTGCACCGATGCTCTCAGTTATGCAGCAAATCATACCAAGCGATTCAAAATTACATAAAGCCGTAACAGCCTGTGGGACTGTCATGTGGGTTTTAAAAAATGTGGTGCCTTTTTTTCTTTTTTAACCCAAACATTCCTTGGACTAATCAAAATATTGAGAAGATAAAAACACTGATGTACTTCAGCTGTCATCGCTCGGCCTGGGCTCTCCTCCTGCCACCATCGCTGGGATCCCGTGAGTACAAAATGGGGCGGTTACAGAGGCAGGTCTGGTGAGATGGGCAGCAAAGAGGAACAAGTGTCCTCCAGGTTTGCCAAAGCCTGGCTGTACCTAGTGGCTGTCAGTGGATCCCGGCTGCCGAAGGAAAGTGGAAACTTGGCATGCGAGTTCTGCATTTCAGAGCTTAATAGTACAAATCGACAGCCAGAGCGAGACTGAAGACTTATAATGCGAAACAGTCCGAGTGACAGCCTGGTGGAAAACACACACATGGATCTGCTGCTGAGCTCTGGGTACTGCGAGTTCTCCCTTGCCTTACGAAACTGAACCAAGCGACATCTTTAATCCAGATGAGATGGGTCCGTACTGGTGCGCGTTTCCTCGTGGCACTGGATGCATTAAGCTGTTGTGCAAAGCTAGCGAGGGACAGAGCGATGCAGTCATTGGTCACGAGTGAGAAACTGGAGCGTCTCCTCACTGGAAGGAGTTGGTGCTTGGATATGGCGATAATGCCTGTGTGGCCATGCTGGGGTGCCTGGGCAGGACAGCGTGCACACACGTGCACCAGAGATGCCCATTTAAATTCACAAACACTGTTAAATCTGCAGATGATTTCACCGATGAATCCAGACGACTGAATCGCAACCCGTAGGGAGATGGATTTAAAGGCAAAGGGGAAAGCTCTCTTTTTCCGATTGGGTGAAGACTTGTTCCAGAAGCCACCATCTAGACCCTGGAAAATGAAGACAGGGTTTGCCTGGGGGAGGACATCCATCAGTAGCCTGAGGGGAATGCTGCTCCAGGGATACAGTTCTGGACACTCAGCAAGGAGGTGGGTCAGTGAGTGGGTCTGACAGTGGTGCTAAGGTGAGGGAGGTGTGTTCCTTTGATAGCTCCTTCCCTGTGAATGTTCACAGCTCGCACCTCACCCCTCCATCTCCATCTCTTGCCTTCCACTTCTCTTCCCTTTGGTGATGAAGGCAGACTCAGGTCCTGTGCACTCCCAGTTCCTCACCAGTGCCAGGGGAAATGCACTGATTCCAAGCTCTTCAAAAAAGGGTTAAATGCACACACTTTATGCAGCACTTGTGACACGACAAGCGTGGCGCACGGCCAGGTAGTGTAGCTGAGCTGTGAGAGGACTCAGTAAGTTGTGGTAGCTCAGCTGATGTCCTGCCTCTCCCAAGCCTGGCAGATCCCATGTTCCCATTGCACAGCTTCCAGAGGGGGTTGTGGCTGTCCACGCTGCAGCCTCCACCACGCAGTGAGGACTCTCTCACAGGGAGGTATTTCAGGGGTCTGTTGCCTCCCGTCATGACACAATGACATGATGAGGGGCCAGATGAAAGGCCCCATAGTCTCCCCTTCACGAGCCTGTCAACAAAAATGCCCAGCAGCTGTCCACAGCCACTGCTCCACCTTCGTGCCTCAGGCCAAGAAACTGTGGCCTGGGCTGAATTTGTGATGTCCTGCTGGTGGTGCTCCCATCTCCTGCCATGTCCATTGTGCCTGATCACCACACTGCCCAGGGCCAACCCCTCCACATCACTGTGCAGGTACCTACACTTGGTGTTAGGAGTCCTGAAAAACGGAGTATTTCCTAACTGAGACACGGCACATTACAGAGGCTGGGTGGTCCTGGTGGCTGAAATGAACAGAACACTGCTTGTACTTGGTCAAGTGTGAAAAATGCTCACTTTGGAGGAGTGCCACCAGGTGACACCCTTCAAGGCCAGCATGAGAATAGCTGGATAAGGAGGGTAGAGAAAAAGAATTCAGTATGATGTAACATAAAGGAACATCACTCACTTTATATATCACAGAAGTGAGGAGGACACATAGGTGGGAGCACCCCTGGGTTTTATGTCAGAGTATCACTTGGGTGCTACACTCCAGTTGTCCCAGCAGTTAAAAAGTAATGGTGCTGACCTGCTATTCCACTTTACCCCTTTACTGTCCATCCTGGCAGTGCTCCAGGACTGTGGAGCCATTCTTGTCTGTAAGATCTGACAGCTTTGCTGGTAGAGCCCCATCTGCCCTCCTCAGCCTGTGCCCACTCCCAGGATGCCGCCGTTTCATCTTTAAGCCTGGGGGTTGCTTTAAAATTATCAGGGATGAAAACCTGGCTCCACTGAAGTCTTTGGCAAAGCTCCCATTGACTTCAGAAGAGCCAGGATTTCACCCTAAGACGCTTTGTAGATTATTGGTGAATGGAAAGCATACGTCTGGCTTCTTGAGGGTTATTATTGTTGGTGGTGACCTCTGCTCTGGCAAGCACTGAGCAAGGCTGGGTTGAGACAGATGGCTAAAGCTTTCCCTGCCTCTTCCCCTGCTTCCTCACAGGGGCTTTGCTTTACAGCTCATCATCTTGGATGCTGCTTATCAAGGAATACCTTCCCGTCGCCTGCCGGTGGAATTTAATGCCTGTTTGCCCACATTCCCCTTCCCCCAACGCCAGCAGATCAGCAGATAGGAGACAGAATGGCTGATTAGCTTCTACCTCCAACCTCTTAGGTATAAGCTGCAAAGGCACACACAGGGGTCTTCTCTTAAATTAAAAAAAAAAAAAAAAAGAGGAAAAAATAACATTCCCCTGCAGGCGACCGAAGTCTTTCTGTGACTCATGGTTCCTTTATCTCAATAAATTACAACGTGAATAGTAGTCACCCCCTTTAAAAAAAAACAACACAAACCCTATTAGCTTAAGAGTTCTCAGTTTTCCTGCTTCTTCTAGTGTTTTGCTTCCCATCTACATATTTTACCACTAACTGGGGGTCAAGATTTTCTGAATTCTGTGGTGTCTTGTGTGCCAGGCTGAAAATTCAGTGGCCATTTCATAAAAATTTGAAGTAAAAGGGGGAATGTATAATGAGCCTGAATTATGGAAATGGAGAAAACTGTTCAGCCCAGTTTCCCAGCTGTTAGGTGTGGGGTTTTTTTTAATGCCAAATTCTGTTTATATTACACTCTGCCACATTTTCACTTTTCAGAATGCTGCACATTTTTGCCCTGATGGTGTGCAACTGCAGTGTAGCACTTGCCAAGATGTGGCAGCAGGGGACTGTGGGAATCAGCACGCCGGGCAATGCTTTTCAAAAGTGCCCGAAGAGTCTGAATTCTGCTGACTTTCATAAGAGCTTGCCACAAGAGGCAATTTTTGTCTCTTTGAGAGAAATACAGTGAAACCAGCAAACCCCCTTTCCTCTGAACGCCGTTTTAGCGCTGCAGAAGTGCCTGAACTGGCGTAGCAGACCCGAGTGCTGCAGAGTCAGGGCTCAGAGTGCTGCAGTTACCTTGGTTCTGTGAGTCACAGCACATCAGCTGAGGCTTTCCCAATGGTGTGCTGGCACTGATGCCAGGCATGTGGCAGAGCTGGCCCCCTGGCCCAGAGCTGGGAGGCAGCCCCCTGTTTTGGCAGCAGCAAGCCATTAAATTGGCTCATCCACCATGCTGACTCAGACAAATCTATAGTTAAATTTAAATTATTGCATATAATAAAAAATAACATGGCATCTCACCCTGCTTGTACCTCCAGGTTGCACGGCAGTGGGTACTGAAGGGAAGGAGCTTCACAGGAACATGTCTGGTGGGAGCCAAGAGCAGAGAGAGATGATCCTGGTCCAGCCGGTGGCTAAAGAAGTTGTAAATCACCCTTAGGGGTTGTGTGACTGAATCTTGAGTTGCCTGATCACTTCTGACAGGTCTTGCCCTATGTTCAGCACTGTAGCAGAGCAGCAGCCAGGCTTCCTGAGAGTTAAAAAGAAAAAATAGATAAAACACAGCAATTCACACTTTCCACACCTATGGTTTGAAACCCTTCACTTCCCCAGGGAAAGTATCACATTCCTGACTTGCAATTGGCTTTTTTTCAAGCCTACTTTTGTGACTCTGGAAATCAGAAACTTAGATAAATAATAATAGCAAAGAACCAGAAAGCCATCCGAGGCTGAGGGACAGCTCTGCAGCAGAAGAGGGAAAGGAGGATTTCATAGCCAATGCTGTGATGGTAGCTGAGATGAGGACTGCCTCCTAAAACAAGAGTTGAGCTGTCTCCATTGCTGGAAAGCCTTAATTTCCACCAAGAAGGTGAAGAAAATAGAGCTCATTCCTTGGTGGCTTCAGGTGAAGTCACCTGAATTTGCTTCAGTGATTTAACACAGCCAGAACTCCTGCTGGTGTGTTGCTGGGCTGGCACAGGTAGGGCTCTGCCTGGTCTAGTTATGCCTCATGGACAGGGGATTCTGGGATTTGATTTCATTGGTTTTACTCAGTTCATCTTCTCCATAGTCGACACTTTGTATTTCCTCATATCTTTGTGTAGTGCTTTGTCAAGTCCAAATTATGCCACATCAATAAAACATTCCGTTTTGAAACTTGCATATCCTAATGCCTTTAATGCTTAAGTGTTGAATTTACACTGAGGTTTCTCAGCTCAATTTCGAGCCAATGCTTTAGTAACCAAACAGTATTAATGATAAACATCCTCTTCTGTAAAGCAAATGTTTCCAGATAAACAGTGCACACCACAAACTGACGCAAGTGGAAAAATGCCACAATCCTGTCACTGGAAAAGGACTTTGTTCAACAAAGGTGGCAGAAACATGAAGAGTGAGGGCAGTTTTTTCACTGCCATTTGTCTCTTTCTCCGAGTGCCACTGGTGCCCCAAATATGAACCTGATGACAAACGCTATATTCCCTGCAGAGACATCTGAATGATCTGCAACAAGTTTCTTAAAACACCTATGCTTTCTGAGATGCAGGAAAAAAGCTCTTAGGGGAAGGAAATCTTTGTTCTTTAGGGACTGTGACAACACGCTCAGTGAACCGTTTCTGTTGCACAGCCATTTTGCTGGAAGGAAGCAGCGAGAATAGTTACCACTGCAGGTGAAGAAATCATTTAAATTAACACGTCCCTTAATTTTTGGGGTTTTAAGTTACAAGGTCTCAAATTAATTTCTATTGGACTAAGGATGGGCAGTCGGATTACAATCTTCTTCCACCAGTGTGAAAGTGCAGGCTGGTTCATGTTCCTCCCTTAGTGCAGCCTTTGCACAGCAGTGCCCACGTCTGCAATAGCCCAGCACCCCCAATAATAATCATAACACCAAACAGCGAGGGACTCCCTGTGGAATGCCAGGAATAACTTGAAATGTGCCTTTAAAGGAGGGTGACATTATGTCAAATAAGGCAACAGAGAAAGAAAACAGAAAATCTGGGGCCTCTCAATCCAAAGTATTTAATTCTAAGAAAAGCGTTCTCTGCTACCCAGCTTCAAGTGTGCTGTCTGGCAAACAAATGTGCGCACTGCTGATGCTCTCAGGCGCCCCATCTGGGTAGCAACAGCTTCACCTACTGTCCATGGTGGGATGGTAAAAGCCTGAGTGGGTCTGGACGAGATGGTCAGAGCACAGAGAGAAGCTGCACAAAAGCCTTTGCTGCAGCCTTGACACTTGGTGTGTGCCAGTAAATCGCAGGGAGAGAGCACAGACACCCCCCGGGCTCTGGGGAAATCATGAACAGCTCTCCTGGTCCTGCCAGGAGCAGAGGGTTTGGACAAAGTGCTGGAGACACACGTCTGGGTTGGCTGGAAGCTCCTCTCTGCAGTGGTGGCTTTGCAGCACTTGTGAGGGATGGAGGGAGAAGGCTTTGAATTACTAAAGATCAAAGTACGTGTTTATTCAAGGCAGCTGACCTGGCTGGAGAAGACTTTTGCTCCTCTAGTACCCTGAATACAACAGCAAATGTGAAACAAAACATCACCGAAAAAGCAGTACCTGGAGCTCCACCTTGCTGCCCCAAAGAGTTATTTGCTGCTAATGATCAACTGAGATTTTTCTTCTCTATTTATTGGTACCGTCCTTGCGCAGTAAGAACTGGCTTCAGGAGGTGGTGCCACCCTACACAAATCCTCCTGGGGGGCTTTAGAAAGACTGGTACAAAAAAGGGACACGAGTCACTGTAAAACAGCACAGCCCCATCGGATCAAGCCTTTAAAACGTTGTTCATTTTATGCAATTATATCCTGTAACAGTTTATACATTTTCTCATACAAAACATCATTCTTTCAAAATGTGCCATGTGTGGGCTTATTGCTGCTATTGAAGGTGCTGCTGGTGGGTCCTTTCTGCAAAGCCAACCAGTGTGACCCGCTGGCAGGGCAGCCAGGCCAGCCTCTTGCAGTTTTAGTTCCAGAGTCACCTTTTCATGAGACTAAAAACTCAGAGGCAGTTTCTAGCCCTGGATCCATAAAGCAGGTGGTTGATAAGATTGCTGGCTCAAGAAAATAGGAAATTTGTGGCTGGGCCCGCTATAAAAGGAAATTCTTTTCCATGATTAACAAATAAATGAACTTCAGTGCAGGCAGGATCAGCTCCTGTACATGAAGAGTCTTTTTACTGTATATGGAGGCAGTAGAGAGATCTTTTTTAAACAAGCAAATTAACCCTTTTTTTGACTTCTGGTACTTAACCTCAAGCAGCTTTTTTGTAGATCCCCAGGGAAGTTTTTGTGTAAAATACTACAATTTACAAGTGGGTTTAACTACAACATGTTGCTTTTCAACCACAGGCAGACAGGAAAAGATCCAATTGACACCTGCTTCAGTCAACAAATGGGACACAAAAGATGAAACTCATTTCAAAGGGTCTGTTTGTTTGTCTCTTGTCATGGATTAAACCAGGGGGGCCACTCTTTCAGGATGGATTCTGCTCCCATTCCAGTCAATGGAAAAGAAAAAAAAAAAGCCTATTTGTGTGAATAATGCAGAACTGGCCCCCTGGCAAGGAAATGAGTTGGTTGCTGCTGAAGTTTTACTGACAATTCTGTAGTAAACAAGGATATAGTACCTCTGAAATGCTCGATTTGCAAGCCAGATGTTTGAAATATGAATATTCACACTTGCAGAACTTTAAACAGACCGATGAAAGTTTACTGAAAAACAACTGGGAATACAAGAATTTTTTTTTTTTTTTTTGAGAATGCGAAGTACCACAGTACTTTTTAGAAACAGGTTTTCAGTTATTTGATTCAAGTCTAACTCAATTTAGAAAATTCTTCCTGTCTAAAGCAATTTCTTCCTGTCTAAAGCAATTAGTGCCTGCGTGTGTGTAAGAACAGAGAAAAACTGCTGAAATCACGCTTTCTTAGAAATTCAAACCAAACGAAAAAAAACACCCACCCCGACCACCTCATTGCCAGTAGTTTCATTAAAGGAAATAAGGAGATGCGGAAGCAAAAAGCTCCAAACCACCCATATACTGACCAGTTCGTGCGCAGGGGTTGTGCTTGCAGAGCATCCCTGAACACGTGGCCGTCTTTGCGCTGTTTTGGTCCCGTTGTCCCCTCCCGGGGTGAGGTCGGCAGCAGCTCGGCTCCGTCCCAGCTCGGCTCCGTCCCAGCTCGGTTCCGTCCCAGCTCTGCCTGCCCAAAGGAAAAACAAAAAACCAAAAAACCCTGACACGAACATTTTGGCAGCTCTTTGTTTCCAAAGAGAACTTTATCTGGGTCTTGCTGTCCTTTGATTTTTCATGGATGTGGCACTGGACGGGGTTTCCAAATCCCTTCTCCTGCCAAGCAGCAAAGCAGATTTTGTCCTCAGATACCTGCCTTTAATCCCCCGGAGCTGCGCTGAGTTTGGTCCACACAGAAGCTTTTGCTTGTGTATTTAATCACTGGGGGGGTTGTGGTAGTTAAAGCCCGGACTGTTACCTGCTGTTGTGCCCTTGCCATTAATGTCACCATCACATTTATTTTTTCACTTAAAGCCTTCAAATGTCAAGCTACGTTAAGCAGGATATTTTTTAACCTTGCATTGCTGACATGTCTAGAGGAAACAGTGAAGTCCAAGAGGCTCCAAAGCAGAAGACAAACCCCAGCAGCTGCAGATTTTAGGTCTCAGCACCTTGTCCCTGAATACTCCAACCCCAAAGCTCCTTTTGGGAGGCTCACCCATGGTGGCACCTGCTGCTGCAGAGCACCCAGGGTTTGGAGGCCACCACTGTCAGAGGAGGCTGCAGGAACTGGACTCCGTAGACAACAGAGGAGCAGCCAAACCCATAATAGCTGGTTTGTCACAGAGCAGCAGCTCCAACACACCTGAAGAAGGTGATGGTGCACAGGGGGAGCGCTAACTCTGAATTTCCTGCCTTTTGTAGCGAGCCCCCTTGCAACAACTTTGAAATGCCATGAAGCAATAATTTCGTGTTAAATGCTAGGTTTTAGCACGTTTCTGAGATGCCTGAGATCCGATTTCTGCCCTTTTAGCTCCCGGTGGCTCCTCGAAGCTTAAGGACACAGGGCTTTTGCAATCAGTTTAACTCTTCTAATTTGAAACTGGTATAACTTAAACACTGGGATGTAGCTGCCCCCTCTCTGCAGGTAGGGATGATGCAAATATAAAACGTGTTCCAATCTGCAGGAATCATCTCTACCAGTATAAAGCATGTTTTGCTGTTAACCTCACTGTTGTTGTGGCTTTCATTAATTTAACAGTTTCAATTAAAAAAAAAAAATCATACGCCCCAGACTGAAATAGATTAAAGAAAAAACTATGTGTAAGCCAGATACAGGATATAAAGGCCATGGTCATTCCTGCTCAATAATGCAATTAAAGACATTAGATCTGAAGACATCAATTGGATGTGTGTGAAATTCAAGCTGCTGATTGTAGATGCATTAGATTAAAAAAATAGCAATGGTTAAGGGTGCTGAGCCTGAATCCTGCCCCAAGAATCCCAAGCAAAATCACCTGTGTTATAAATAATAACTAATAAATAAAATAATTTAAACTGGACAGCATTTAGCATCTTGGGGGGTGGGGGCTGGGAATGATTGTCTAAATGTTTAAATTGCTCTTGTTTGCCTCCTTGTGATCATGAAGCCTACAGTATCTTTACAAATGAGTTAGGTATGGCAGCTTTAATTGTGTCTCTAGAAAACACATGGCAATCCTCTCTCAGAAGCAATCGGCCTGGTTTGTGCAGTGCTGTAGAAATCAGTACCAAGTCAAATAGTTGATACAATCCTTAAAGAAAGAGAGGGCTTGCAAGCATAACATGAAAAGGGAGATGATACCTCTCCAGTCCACTGGCATTCTTCGACTATTCCAGCAAAATACCAGACAAAGCTTTGCAGAAGGACTCCTGCCTTAAATAATTAAATGGACTGGTTGAAAGGCCAAACTTCTGCCACTGGCTGAAAATGATTTAAACAGTAAATATTAAATGAGTAGAATAATGAACACACATACATGTCTGTCTGTCTGTCTGTCTGTCTGTCTGTCTATCTATCTATCCATCTATAAACATAAGAAATGATTGCTAAATTTAGCAGGTAACACAAAACTGACAAAGCAAAACAAAGCTGAAGGAAAATGGAAACAAGCTCCATTCCAAATAGAAAGTGCAACAATGAAGAAAGAGTAGAAAAATTGTGTTGCGGAGCAGAAATGATGTTGCAAAAATACTCCCATGCATTGCTTGATGCTAAGGGAACCCTACTAACCTGGGTGCCAGTGTGGATGATCAGCAGTTCATGACAGAGCTGGGAAGAGCTCAGAAGAAAAAACTGGGGATGGGGAGAAAATAATGCTGAAAATATTCTCTCGCTGTCATTTCAGTCCGTGTTTTAAGTGATAACTCTATATCAAAACTGGAGAGAAAGAGATAAAAAATTCCACAGGACAAGTGGGATCAAGAGAACTTTCCCATATGAGAAGGGACCTAGACAGACCAAAAGGAAGGAAAGGAGCAGATAGACAAGCGGGCAGAATAAGGTCTAGTAAAATAGCAACTGGTTTGCACAAAGGGAAATGACCCTTCCATCCTATTGGACAGAGAGAATGCAGCACCACTAATTGACATGACTTCTGAAAGCAAAAAGGACTGTGCTTTTTGGCAAATAATGCCTAGCACTGTGGAAAAGAGCTGTGGGATTCAGACAGAAAAGTGCTGAAACCAGAAGAACAAAGAATTTCTCTGTAAATCTAAGCACTTTTATGAGACCAAAATCTCTTCCCCAGATAGCATAATATTAGCAAAATTAGTGGTATTCCATCTAGTTTTTAATGTGGACTCCTTCATTTTTTTTTCAGTAGACAGATGGATCCCTGTGCAGCTCCTGAGCCTACTGAGGTTACTTCTGCTTCTCTCAGCTGCCTGTTGCTGCCCCACAGATTCATAAACTGCCCTCTGAAAGTCTCCTTTCTAAAGGATTTCAACTCTCTGAGCTCAGGACACAGTCATCTCAAGACCAATTAAAAAAAACCCAACTAGTGATGGGGATGGAAAGATTCTCCATTGGCCTTAATTATCTAGGGCAAGGAGAAAACATCCCTTTCATCCAGGAATTGCATAATTGTTTATTACGGGCTACAGTCTCTACTTTAAAATGAGTGACAAAACTCATATTGAATTAAAGGAAAGGAGGATTTGACTCATGAGGGTTCAGGCATTTTGAAGCATCTGATTTGCTGATGGCTGACAAAAAGAACCTGGGAAAAACAGTTCAGTGCTTAGACAATATACTTGCAATGTTTGATAAGCTTCTCACCCCCTCAAAAACCCAAACCAAACAAGAAACCTTGGCTGATTCTGCCTCTCTTCACAGTGTACATGTGTATTTGTGAAAGGAGCTAAGTTTGCCTGTTGCCCAAGTGGAAGTCCAGGCCATAGAGAGAACATAAATTTTGCATGTAATTTGGGGGTTTCTTTAGGCTCAGGAATGTGTTTATTTATAGATTATAAAATAGAGGTGGAGTATAGGAAATACAGAAGTAATCAGCACTCAAAAGAACTGGTCAAGTCTATCGTTGGAAATAAAGAAACCAGGCTAAGAGACCAGTTGTAGTCTGTGTTAGGCTGACAAAATGGATTTTAAATTAAGTTTTAGCTGGAATGAATTTCTGAAGTTATTTTTAGCTTCGACCATGTGAGAAGCACATGGCTCCATAAATACATTCCCCTCAAGAATAAGTTAACGGGGGTGGGGTATGTGGAAGGAAACAACCTAAACAATTCATTTAAAGTTAATAACTGAGCCGAGAATTTTATAGCTTTGTTTTTTGAAACGTTTGTCATAAAAGTGTGATTCATTTTTGCAAGAACATGCATTCACAGATCAGCAGTGCATGGGGACAGCAGAGCGGTGGGAGGATCCAAGGGGGCCTTTCTTAGCCTACAGCATCCATGGGCCCCTCGGAGCTCAGCAAGAGGGGAATTATTCACAAGAGCATTTTGGTGCAGCTATGGAGGGCTCTGGCTCTGAAACCTCCCCACAAAGGAACCTGCCCTTTCCTCTGCTCTTCCAGAGAGGGCCTAGGGAGAGTCAGCCTGCGTGAAACCCTCCGGGCATCATTTTGGAAAACTGCACACAAGGAAAAGAGTAAAGAACAGAACAGTCATGCAATACTGCTCAGACATTTTCACCAAATATACAGGGAGGGACTCACTTGAATGCCCCAAACACATTTATCTTCCAGTGGAAGAGGGCTCTTCCCAGAGAAAGGACTTGTGCAACAGAGATCTAGTCTGTTTTCCCAGCTACATCCACAGACTTTGGAGAAAGGCAATAGCTCCTCTACAAACCTCCTCTCTCCCCCAGGTAGAGACAAAGATGACAAAGGACTAATGCAATTAAAGTGTGTCACTGTGTCCTCAGCCTGCCAGCGTTTCAGTCAGGAGATGCTCCTTAGCTTTAGAAAACAAACTAGAAAAACCCCAAACAAACTAAAAAAAAAATAGAAGAAAAAAGGTAAAATAGAGACATAAATGGGCCCATGGGGCTTGTTTGTTCTGGTTCATCCCCTGGCCCAAGAGGTCACAGGCCAGTTGCTTTGGTGCTGCATCTGCCTAGGGCTGAAGGCTGATGAGCAAATTCCCTCCTGGTAGGAGAGCAGACACACAGGACTTGGCTGCTTCTGCAAGACAGAGGCAATTTGGTTGTTTTGTTAAGCTGAAAGAGGCCCCAGATTGCTGATGGGAAGGTGAATTTTGTGCCCAGTCTGGAGGTGACCCTTGGAGGGGTCTCCAGGACCATCTGTGGTCAACAGGATCATGGAGTAAGGGCAGCTGGACCTCAGCGCCGATGAAGGGCCTGTTGTAGTTTTGCAGCTTTATTATTTATTTATTTTCATGCCAGCTGAGAGGTGTGAAGGTTTTTCCCTCATTTCTCATAGCTGCTTTTTTACATTGGATTTCCTCTGGTAGATACTACACGTAAAGGTTAAAATAAATGCAGTCACCATAAAATCCAGAAAAGGGATTCATTGGGTGAAATGGCAATGAACTGGAGTTTTTGGCATCACCTCCCTCCTGTCTATGTCCATGTGTGTATCTTTGACTATGGTCTTGATTTTCTTAAACTCTACAGAGAAGTTTATCTTTGGTTACTTCTACTGTGGACTACTGGCTTTGCCTCTTTTCAACTTACACATCAAAGATGTTATGTAAAAACAGTGCAATTATGATTAAAATAAACACTTTAAACCCTGTAACTGTGATTTCATCCAGATTTTTTTTTCCCCTCTAGGTTTGTATTAACACTCGTGACTCAATCAGCATTGGTAGCAATAAAATACACGTGATAATCCCCTGCTGATCCATCATTTGTACCCAGAAGACTCGAGTGGTGCAACTTGTAGTTTATTTCCTTTTTCTAGCCTCTGTCAAAAGTACATGCCCTTATGAAATGTACATGTGATACTCAGAAATCAAAAGAACAGCTAATTAATTACATCCCACCTCCTCATATGGAAAATGGATCTAAGCTGGCATCTAAAACACAATGTGTTTGCTTTAAATAGCCAAATGCTGAGGGACCAGAGAGATCTGTGGGGAATTTTTGGCACCATATGAAGATTCTTTCAGCCCTCAAATCCCCCATCCTTGAATTCTGTGGTGGGTTAGTGGGGAAAGGATATAAAAATGTGGATTTTTTTTTTTAAAAGGCTTTTCCCTTTGTTTTCTATTCTCCTTGGCTGCACTCTTATATTTTAATACCGTATTAATAGTAAGGAACAAGGAGGGTAATGCAAAAATATTTTTTAATGTTTATTAGAAACAGATTTTTTTTTTTCTCTTTTGCCTTTTGCTGCCTCTGGACCACATTTACCTACAGAGTCCTGAACTGGTTGAAAGAACTGCAGCTGTAGCTTCTACTTAGGGGTTTTGAGGGATGCCCACACAAGTCTGAATGACTGCTGGCACTGGAGTATACCACGCTCTCACCACGTTTTCACATGGTGCTGACCACTTCAGTGTCAAGGCATTTCCTGGGGGGGCCAAAATTAGATACCAGCATTGCTCTTTTGCTTCTGAAACAAAAGAGATGCTTTGCTTAGGCCTGACTTTTTCCACTCCGCCCCCCTTTCATTAAGGCATATTTAACTTTAATTCACCATGGTGGGACAGTGGGATGAATTTCAGGGTTTTGGTGAATGAGGAGGGGAGTGCTCTTGGATTAAAAGCTATGAAGTGCCACAGCAGCAAGAGATGGAGTGATGGGAGTTGCTTATCTTGCTTCCAAGGGGTTTTTATGCCTCTACACATACTTGCTCTTTCAGCTTAATTCTACTGTCTGCGCCAGAGAAAGGAACTCTAAAGGTTTGTGGGAGGCTTCTGAGAGGAATAAGAAAGGCATAGGGACTGAGAGGGTTTAGAAGAGAAGGTTTCGTAATTCAGAGGTACTCAGGCTGCCCCAGCCTGTTCCTGTAGTGGGGATGGATGCTTATATTTGCTTTCCTTTCTCCCACAATCCTGTGCAATCCCAGCATCTATCACCATTTGCACAAATGAACAATAAAGCCTCCTATCACTGCAATTCACAGATTTCTTCCACCCGTGAGCATTTCTATTTCTTGCCCAGTTTATAAAGCATGATCCACTCCCCCAACTTCCATGCCATGAAGAAGATCTCACATTTCTGTATAAAAGAAGTCAGACTTCCTGATAATACTTTTTAGGACTAATCAGATGCTCCCAGTGCTTCACTTGTGCACAGGGGGACAGCTACTGGGAACTGAATTGCTGACATCACCTCCTATACTATTTGAAATGTAACACCAGACTGTTAGGGGCATTAATATAAAGTAGCAGTCGTATTTAAGAACAAGTAAACAAGAATTAAAAAAACCCCATAAAAATTAGAAACACATAATTTTAAAAGGAGGCAAATGTAAATGTTTACATATATAAAAAGGAAAGCAATATAAAAGAATAGCCATTTGCCTTGTATAATGCATGAAGATGTCTGGGCTTCTCCATTTTTTTTTTTTTTTTAAATTCTCAGATGCTTAGAGCAAAAAATAATAATTAAAAAAGAGTAAATTGTTCTTTTAAAATCCCACGAAACATTCTCATTAGGCCGTATGCACCCTACCTCATGCTCTTTGATGTAGTTACAATGGAATTTTTTTTTCTCATAAAGAATGGGGGAAAGGCAACTCCAGTAAATACTGTGTACCTACCAAATTAAACGGATAAACAGCATGTCACCCTGAATTATCTTGGGGAAAAATATGCAGCAGAAATTACAGCAACATCACAGATATGCAGGCCAAGTATCTTAAAGTATCTATTATTGCTTGTTTTTATCTCTCTCTAAAGGGAAGCTATGTTTGACCTCTAAGGAAGGTCAACAACTTAATTATTGTACTCAAGACAAAGCTACTCTGTGTACAGGAAATGAAAGCTAAAGAGAAGCACTTTGAAAAAAGACATTTTACTCTCTTAAATGAATGAGACCTGCAAAATTCAATATTGTTTTCATCCTGACCAAGCCTTCTGGCTAGATGCTTGTCGGGTCAAGACAGGAAATCCAGGAGCCTTCCTGCCTTTGCAATACAAGTAGTGGGGCAAAGCTGCTTGGAAGACAGTAAAAGGGAAAAGTCTGTCCAGGGAGGGCTCTCACAATCATACATCCTTAGAAAGCCAAACCCACTTGCTTGAGAAATGATCACCTTGAGGCATTTTGATTAAAAAAACCCAAACCTCATGAGGTGAGGGAGTCCCCAAGAGATGTTATTACAAAGTACAGACTGCTACAAGCAAGAGACAAAAATCTCATCCTTGAGGCTTGGAAACAATGTTGTAACACTTGGATTCAACGAGATCAGGATGGAAATGGATAATTTTGGTGAATTAATAACCTGTCCTGGTTTTGATTCAGATGTAAACACTCAATTTCTGCAGCCTATGCCCATCTAGAATCCCCAATGTAAAATTAGTGAGTGGTGCTGCCTCCAGGAGTAGCACGATGTGGCCGGGTTACCACCTGTTAGATTTCATGCACTCCCATTTTTAATGGTAACGAGGCATCACCGCGCCTGTTAAAAATGCAGACAACTCTTCACCCTTCAGGAGAACATCACTGCATGGAGACATCACTAGGAGACAGTGTTTGACAGCTGGTATGTTTTCCCAGTTTTTCTCCACCTGATTTGAAAGGCTCACAAAGGCCTTTGGCTTTTCCCTACTTGTCTCCTGTTTCGCACTTGTGTGTTTTAAGGCTCTGTGTACGTGGAGCCATTTTAATGGGACAGCAGAGTTGCACAGAAGTCACAGAGCACCTCACAGATGAAGAGATGGCAAAAAAAGTGAGTAGTAGTCAGTAGATACAGCCCTGAGGAACAGCATGAAGGATGCCCCGCAGTGCATGCAGTTATGTCCAGTTGACATTCCTCCTACATACACTGGAGAGAAATTTATGCTACTGAAAATTTTGCCTGTCTTTGACATTAAAACCCTCTGAAATCAGATTGTAAACTCTGAGGAAAAAGGGTACCTAAACACTGATATAGAATTAAGAGAAATCCAGCAAGAGAGCCCTCTTTGGCTAACAATCTGTCTTTAAGAGACTCCCCACAGACTTTCAGAAAACACACAGATTCAGCTGCTTTCCCTCTTTCTTGTGGGGGAAAAAAACCCCAACCAAAAACCCCCCAAAAAACAACAACAAAAAACCCCAGCTGGGAGTGAGATTCCTCTTGTCTTTCTTCTTTTTTAGGTTACCTCCTATCTGTTTGCTCAGGATATTATTTTCCTTTCATCAAGAAGTATGGTTTTCACAGATATGCTGTTTACATGGGCACAGGGTCAATCCCTGTGCATTTTCTTCCACCTCTACTCACAACAGAAAGAAAAGAAAATTGCATAATCACAGACCAGCTTTCACCAGTACTTTTAGGGCTGATCCAATATCAGCATTTCTCTTTCAAGAATAACTGCCACTCTCAACACCACAGAGGTAGGACTGGTCTTGATTCTTCATTAAACATCCAGAGGGCCAGATACCCTGCTGGAGCGTACTAGGGTAGAGAATGATGAGCTCCGAGAGAAAGATCTCCTTTTGAACCAGAGTTCCTTGCAGCTTTTGTGGAATCTGAAGGTTGGTTGCCCAGGATGAAGCTTCAAATGCTCCTACAGCAACAGATTCCTAAGCCTGAGAGGCAGTACCAGCTCCACATCCTTCATTTTCACACCTATTTCTTTAAACAAGGTTAAGATCTTAAACTGATGCCTTTCTGTAAATCAGGAGTGCTCCTATTCAGTGACTACTCCATTGCAACATCCAACTGACCAAAAGGTTTGGTGAACAAGAGCAGGTGAGGCATCCCAGTGGTTTAGAGAGGGATGGAGAGCTCCAGCTGTAGACTTCACGCCTTAAGGTTTGCTATAAATAATTCTATGCCCTGTAGAGTCCTTTCTAATCCTTATGTGGCATTTTAGAACGTGTACTTTATCCACTTCAGCTTTTCCATTGATGTTCCTCAAATTTTCAATAAAGAGATTGGACTGCACGGTGATTTGATAGTCCAACCAGACCACTCTGGTTCTTGACATTTCTGCAAAGACTCCACTGAACACAAATCTGCAACTCCAGGTGGGGATAGCCAGATTCTCTCTCCAAAATGACAGCAGTGGAATCCCAACTGCGCTTTCCCTCGGCTATGTTATTCAGATCAGGAGTAGGAACCACCTGTAAGAACTGCCTGGCTCAGCTAATTTTACTGTTAATCACATCCCACACCCTCCCTGATCTAACTGGGTGCAAGCTGTCAGCAAGACTATGCTGGCTGCCTCTTAATTCTGCAAGTTGTACAGATATTACTTTGAAAAGATGGAAACCTCTTAAAAAGAACATGTATTTTGTCTCCATTAAAAACAAAGGGTAGAATTCAATGTTATCTCGATGCATTTGCTGCCAGAAGAGTTTCTTCTTAAGTCTAAAAAGCCACTGAAAATCGATGTTTCATTGACACATTGTCTGTACATTGTCCATACAGACATGGGCAAATGCATCAGTTTCTCTCCTTGGCCTGTGTTCTTGGGCTGCAGCAAACAAGAATTGCAATTTATACCAGACACTGAAGAATATGAATATTTTCTTTACTACTCAGCTCCAGGAAAGGATAATTATTATAAGAAAAACCAGATGAAAATCTGAGAATATTTTATGATCCACTTTCATTAAAAAAAAAAAGGAAAAAAGTCTATTAGCCTCAGAACAATGGGGCCAAATTCACACTTGGGGTAACATCACTGACATCAGTAGAGCACTGCAATTAATTTGGCCCATGGGATCTACTTGAAAATATAACATAGTGTCACAAGGATGACAGCCAGATTCTGTGGAGAAAATCTTTCTATACCAACTAATTTGGCTTTTTGTTAAAGAGACAGCCCAGCTGTGCAAGCAGTAATCCGGTGGGCTGGGTCTTCGAGTGCAACTCTGCTTACACCTGTACAAAAAAGCTCAGTTATAAACACCTGAGAATTTGGTCAAGTGCCTTTCCCAGACCAAGTGGGAGATCACAGTGTAGGTATTATACGACACCAGAGTGATGCTTACGTGACGTTCAGAAAAACAAAGATACTGGCGGGTAGAATTCAAGAACAACCAGGTAGCCAAAGATCTAAGTGAAATGCTGATATCCCTTGCTAATCCTTTCTTATCCCATCTCCTCTCTCTCCCACCAAGAAGTCTCCTGAGGCACGTTAAGCTGCAGGGAGAATCAGAAAAAAAGCAGAAGGCTCTTTTGCTGTTTCTGTCGTCATTTATTTATTTTTAAACTAAAAATTCTTGTCCCTTGCAGTGATGATGTTTTAATGAATCCATCAATCACTGCAAACTCCAAACCAGAATCCTACATAAAAGAGACCTATTTGTAATACGTGACCTAAGCCCATACCTAACGAAATTAGTTCTCAGGGAGACAATGCAGGTCTTTCATTGCTGTCTCCATGGAATCGTAGATGATTAAGCTGGACAGGGCCCTGTGGGTCCTCAAATCCAATCCTGTACACCTAGCATCACTTTATCCCTGCCCTGTTCCCTCGAGTGTGTTATCTAATCCTTTGCTGACTGATGGTGACCCACCTTGCAACTTCTCTTCCATGGGCAAGTCTTCATTGTGTGTTGCCTAAGCAAGCTCTTGATTGCTCCTGTAAGTCTTCAGTTCCCCTGTAGCAACAATTTTTAAGGTGGTTGTATCCATGCTATCTCCTCTCCCCATAATTATTTTAAGTCTTCCCAACCTTGCCTTTTGATTTTCTTGATTTCTTGCCCACTGGCTCCGTACCTTCCAGTGCTGCAGGTCGTGTTTCAAGGGCAGCCCAGCCCATGCTGCATCACACCTCTGACACCACGTTGTGCTCCTCGAGGCACATTCACAGTCAAATCTTTGACTTTATTTTGCTGCTGCCACATGCAGTAAACCCCCCAGCTTGACTAAATCATGCCTCAGTTCTTTGCTTCTCTTTTCACAGCTAACAGACCTGTTACAATTTGCTTTCATTACCTTTGCACTGTTTCTCCCAGGGTGATGTTTCAGAGCTCTCACTCGATGCTTTCTGACCATAGCATTGCTTTTCTCTGCCACTTGTCCTGTCCCTACATGATCTGAGCTTACTTCTCATCCCAGATGGAGAGGATTACTTAACTCCTGGGCTCAAGAGCGTTCCTATAGTCCTCTCCTCTTCCCCAAGACTCTCTCCCAGAAACCCCACTGAGATGCACATCCCCAAGACGATCTTTAAATTAAAATCAGACTCAGAGAAGACCCTGACTTCACATTCAAAATTTCTGAGCTCTCCACTTATTTCTGACTGTTGTTCTGGCTGCTGGTGATTTAAACTTATGTAGATGATTTAAACATATTCAGTGTGCTGCATCCGTGGACAAATTCATGGACAAATATTCCTGCTGGCTTCAGAAGTATCAAAGAAAGCAGTTGCTGCTCCCTCGTGGTCATCAGCGTCATCCCTGTTCTGAAAGTTACCAACCCCTAAACTTTGCAGCAATTTACAATCTGTCTCCTGTCTGTCTACTGAGAGGCTGCTTTTTTTTTTTTCTATAGTCCTGGTTAAGTCAAAGCAAATGGAGACTTATTATTGAAATGTCTTAAATCAAGCCATGCCTGCAACCTCATGGGCTGACTCAACAAGACAGTTCAGAAGACTGTTACAAACAACTGGGCAATCCTGGACTCAGCGATTCCTCTCAGTCCTTTCCCACTTTCTTTTTCACCACTTAGCAAGGTGTTTTCAGTGACTACATCTCCTGTCAGTACTGTCTGGCATGACCATGAAGCAGTTTTAAAACTTAGGTGGCCCCTTGATTTTTGAAGAACAGATAGAGACCAGAACACTTACATTGTATACAATACAGAAATCAAAGCTTAGATGTTATCATGCAGCTGACCTCCTTCTGTGCTCACCATGAATGGCACCACATGGCACATCTGCAGTTATAAAGTGAATGGCAAGTCCAAAACCTTTAGGAAAAAATATCTTCATGTATTGGGACCAGCAGAGAATGCTTTGTTGTCAGTATACCTTTCTTCTTTTGGGGTCCATTGTCCCTTGCTATATTCATTATCAAGATGTTTCTTTTCCTACCTGTTAAAATGCAACATGAAAATCAGACAAGGCTCTGGCACCCTTTTCTCACTATTTTACATGTGAAAACTGGCTTTACTCACTGTAAATTCTAGTCCTGGAAGGCAAGGATCACAAAGGGCCAAATGGAGACCGCCCTCAGAGAAGAATCTGCATTAGCTGCCTGCATCTCAGCAGCTTCCTTCACAGAGCTAGCGCTAAGCAAATAGATCACTTTTTATTACCTTATCATTTTCCATCGGGACTAGAAGAGTTATGTGGAAGTTCCAGAGCATCTGTAACTTAAAGCACTGTCCTCTCCCTGTTGGGGTTATTCTTACCCTGTTTCCAGAGTATCACTTGCCCTGAATAGAAGAAAACCCTTATTTCCATCAGCTTTTCTTATTTTCTTTGCCCCTGGTTCACATCTAACATTCCCAGTTATGGAAGAGCATGGCATCTCAGCTTGCGGGCAGACATTGTTCCTCCCTTGTTCTAAACCATCAAGGAACCTGTCTCCTGTTATGGACACCACTGTCACACTGGTGTGGTGGGATCTCCTCCTCTCTCCTTCTTAGCTGAAAATCAGTCTGTCTTTTATTTCCCCCTTCATTTTCCCCCGTGGAGTCTCAATCCTGGCTGTCTCCACTGTCTTGTCATGTTGTCTTTGGGGGATAGTTTCCCTTCCTTTCTTCTTTGCCTCTGAATTGTCTTCCTTCTGCAACTGAATAAATTTGTTGCTCAGCTTCATCTCTCCTGCACTACCTAAAGTCATCCTCTCTCTTGTCCTTGGGTAGGGTTGTTGTCCTTTCCACATTTTGTTCTTGAGGCCAACTTCTTATTCAGGCACTGTGCTCTGGCATTGCTTCTGCTGGCTCCTCAGGATCACATCTTTGAATTCCTCTCTGAATTTCAAGTTACCTTCACTTGCCTCTTTGGTGCTTGTATCATTTCTTCCACGACTGTGGTCAAATTGCGTTTCATGCCTATGTATGAAACACCATCCCATGCCACACAGCACTGATGTGCAGTGGGAGGTTCTGCAACCATCCATCCTCTTGGGAGCCCTTTCCTCTTTTGTTCCTTTCAGATTATTCTGCAGAAGAGCCTAACAGAGATAGGTACCAAAATTCCCCTGATCCTTGCTAGATGCATTGGTTTGTAATACATGTTGGAGAGACAGGAGACTATTGCAAGTTGTTAAGCAATAAAAATCCCTGCAACATAATCTGTTGTGGTTGGACATTTTATTGAAATCCTGGATAGTTGTTTGCAAAAAAGCTGACATGCAGGATTTGGATTTAATCTTCACATTTCCACTCAAACTGTGGCATTGTTTGAACACAACAGCTTTGAGATCCTGGCAAAAGAGTAAAACTGTCCAAGCTGTTCCACTCTGGTTCAAATTATCTTCTTTTTATTTATTTATTTATTTCTAGCTTTGAAGTCTGTGTACTTTAAAAATCAATGAACATCATATTAACAAGCAGACTAATTACATTTTAACAAACTGGAAAGGCTTGGCTACAAATATTTGAAAAGATAGATTCACATTTTAAAAAGTTCTCTAATCCAACTGGCATCATTGTAGTAAGACACTGACAAAGCCTGCACAGAATGGAAATGCTAAAGGAATCTGCTTTCCACAATATTTTTTCTATGATTTATAATTAGTCTTCATCATTGTCCTGTCTCATACACTAGGTCTGGTAAACAGAGTACTTGTGACTTTTACAGGATTAATGGAGGTGTTCTGAGATGCAGAAATGAAAAGATCACTCAGATAATAACAGCACTTTGCTCTTTTGTAGCGCTTCTCATCAGGTTCAACTTATTGTTTTACAAACAAATTAGGACTGCTATCAGAGTGCTACGGAAGGATAAAAATGAGGCAAGGAACACTAATGTGTCTCATCTGCAATTACTTAGCAGAGCAGAGGCAGATCTGGGTCTCTTGTTATCCAGTTCAGAGCTCCAATCCGTAGGGTACTGTGGTTCCCTGAGCAGTTTTTAAAATACGGGTAGTAGAGTGTGCAGTGGCAGTCAGAGAGTTTGTATCAGGATGATCTGCGTGCCAGGAAATGCTAAAAGTGTAAATAGATCGGCCTGGAACTATAAAAATTATCAAGGCTCTTCTGAGCGCTCTGTCTGAGAGTAACTGTGTCCTTGGTGTTAGGGTTGTTAGAAAAGCAGCTCCCACATGAAAGGAGGATCCCCAGCAATGCACAGAGCGGAGAGCCAAGACATCACGAGGTTTGTGTGGTAACAACAAGGGGAGAGTAGGACACTTGTGTCAGAGCAGGCTCCAGGAAACACTAAGGAAAAGCTATGCTTTTGAAATGGCCCCGCCAATTTCATCACCTCTGTGCTATTCCACAACAGCTGCTTGAGAGGTAAACAGATGAAGAACCCACTTCAGACAAGAAGTTATCTGAGCACCGCAAAGCCAGCCTGTGCCAAAAAACACTTAGTGCTGTGCCACAGACCATGGGGGGTTGTATCAGCTCCTTATGCTGGGCTCTGAACTGGCAGGACAAACCTCCAGCTTGCAGTGCTGGGAGGGAGGGGAAATGGGAGATACCAAAGGTAAGAGCAACAAACTTGATGGCACTTCATACCTCACGGAATGAGAGATCAGTTCTGAGCACCAGGAACTGAAGGATACACATACCCTGGCCCACTCACAGAATACCAGAGTCAGCCATGACTACAGCAAATTCTTTGAGAAAACTTCAGTGGAAGTGAGAGGAAAGCACCATTGCTCCATGTCACACACATCAGTATTTCTCTGTTACTACAAGTACTCGACTTACTTGTGAGAATCGGTTTCCTAGGCTTCCTACAGTGTCCTGCTTTCATGGCTGCATCTTCTGGTTGAGCTGAACTGCCAGAAACTCACCTACTGGAGCGACCCACAGCCCATGCCCTTCTGTATCTGCAAAGAAGAGGAGAACCTGTCATGCCTGTCCTGGAGCCACATCCTAGAGCCTGGCAGAGCAGCACAGGCAGCTGTCATCATCCCACAGCCACTCCCACATCCCAGTGAGGGCATCATAGCCATCAGTGATGCTGTGCACTCTTGCCACTGGAATGACCTTGGAATGATTTTCAGCATCAGCACAGCTCGCTGCAGCTGGTGGCTCAAGCAACGCTGCAACCCTGGCTACCCCTGCGGTACAAGCTGTGGAACTCGGGTGTATTGATAACAATTAACACTTCTGGGCCTTGGCAAAGCATCTGGAAGTGACTCTCCAAAAAGGTTTTATGAGTAGAGTACCAAAATTCAGGGTTACCTGCCATGGCACCCTATCTGCCCGCCCTTCTCCTCAGAAACAAACTGGAGTAACACACAGGGTGTGATATGTCTCTTTGCGTACCTCAGAGTCACTATTTTGATGTTAAAGACCACATTTTTCACTCTTCCACCCAGCTGGTTAAAAAGATTTGACAACTCCTGTAATGCTTGCACACACGAAAAAATAAATCTTTGCACACAACTGGATCTGAGTCTTGGAGTCCACTATGTCTCTCCAGATCCCATGCCTCTATGTTACCCTTTTAATGTGATCAGCACATGCCATAAATGGATTTATCAGTGCTCCCTTCTGCCACTTGTCAGTGACATGCTACATATGTGGAAAAAAACACTCCTCTCTTCAGTAAGTGCTGAGCAACCAGCCTGATTCAGACCCCAGACTCTTGTTCTGATGATGCTTAATTACTATTTTGTGTGGTCATATGGGTCGTGGCTTTGGGACCATTCTGACAGGTCTGAACCTCTACCTCCCAAAGGAATAAAGGGACTTCTCATTATCTTTGTTCATAAACTGCAGGGAGCACAAAGAACTCTGGATGTGTGAGTAAATGAGGGAAACACTTAGACACTCTTTCTCAAGGCATCTGGAGGCTCGAATGTTCAGCTGCCAATATTGGCACAACATCTGCCATTTCTCAGCTGGTGGTGTGGTTGCTTTAAAATTTGGTCCTGATCTGTGCTTTAATTTGAAGAACAATTAAACTTTATGCACAAATAAAAGGCAGATCATATACTGACGAATCTCTATTGGATTTCTAAACAGGCTAGAAAGTACATAAACACCTCTAGTACAGACTGCTTTTCTTACATCGCTACTTTATTCCCTGCCTTAGCAGGACCTAGAAAAATGTGATGCACCTTCAACCAAACACATTTTGGAAAAAAATAAAATAAAAAACCATCTGAAATCCTACCTTAAATAAATCCACTCCATATCTTGGTCCCCCGTGAAGGGCAGTGGCTGTGAAACAGTCCAGAGACACCAGAGCTCAAACCCCTCTGAAATAAATTCAGGCAGCGCACCTCATACCGACAGGTTGCTCTCATGGTCATGCTGGTTTTAAACCAACAGTATTGACTTCAAAGCAAAACTTAACCTGACCTACGCTTGCATAAATGACAGAACAAGCCCATTCTTGGACGGTTCAGATGAGGTTCAGTGCAGAAATTTAGCATCATCAGTAGGAAATATTTATTTGGAAAGGGAAGATTAAAAGCCTGCAGGAGCTGATGAGGTGACTAGGAAAAGCAGGCAGTGGGGCAATGCTCCAAAAGCCAACTGTTGCCCTTCAGCTCCTCTGCAGCTGCCAGGGTGTTTTCTCCCTGACCCAGAGAACAGAAAGCAGCAGAACAGAGAGAACAAGGTAAAGACACAGGAGAAGCGAAGCGGGGAACCACTTTGACATGTCTGATAAGCTCAGGAAATGAGGACTTTCAAAAGATGAGGTGGGACAAAGGTGCAGGAAAGGGCAAACAATTCAGAGACTCTGTCAAACAGAAACTCTTGAGTCTTCCCATAGCATAAAAGTCAATCAAGATTTTGTGTAAGGTAACAAAATGCAGCTTGCCAACAAAAAGTGTAGTTATGTTTCCACTGGAGTAAAATATGACAACTTGAGCATTTTTGATTTATCGAAGGCAGTTCTTCAAAACCTTCTAAAGCAATTACAGGGAACTGTATTTCCCAAGAAGGTGCATGCTTGAAGATGGAGCACATTCCACGAAATATGTATTCCTTATGCTAGAGGTGTTAATTCCCTGATAGGTATTTTCTCAGTTCTTTTCTTCAACTAGCTAAAAGAGAGTTTCCAAATGCTGGTCAACTCTAAGTCTATTGAAATTGATGTAAACCAGGAAAAAGTCCATGCTGGTGAAAAAGCAAGGACCAGAACATAACTAAGCTTCATGGGAAAAATCTAAAAGACTGAAGTTCCTGGGAGTTTTATTATTGCACCACTGGAGCACAGATTTTTCCATAAGTGTTCACCAAGCCCAGGGATAGTCAGTCTGTACTTTCTCTAATGTGCAAGGGATGGAAGAAATCAGAGGAGGGCACATAATAAATCAACTGACAGTCTCTGAAAAATAGCTGTCCTGTCTCCTTACTGTGAGTGAGAGTAATGTTCTGAGGGCAGGAAGAATTCAGCTTTAGACCAAAAACATACCCCTATAGGGGGACAAAAAGTGATTACTCTGTAGTTTAATCAGTCTCAGACCTCTCTTTGAGGGAAATAGCATGTTGCCTGCAACAGCACGTGTAATAATGTTTGCTGAAATATAAACTATGGCCATATACCACAAGATGGAAGGTCAGAAGTCAACTGAGGATCTGGCTGCAGATGTTCAGCAATAGAGATCAAAAAGCAATACATCAAGTTCAGTCCTTTTCTTTGAGGAACAGGTTGCAGAAATTTCTCATCCCAGCTCCTTCACAGTTTAAGTGCATTTAGCCTGCATGTAAGAAAGCTGTACATCACAAATTGCCAGGTCACTCAAAGACAAAGCTCGTGTTTCCGAATTTCTCCTTGTCCTGTGCTTGAGCATTTAATTATTTGTACAGTGAGTTTGCTCTTATCCACAAACACAGTTCTCCTGAACCTCTGCAATGTGTTTCAAGTCCGTCTACCAAAGTGAAGACTCATAGGACACACCATTTAGTCCTCCCCCAGCCCTTGATATATGTTTCTTAAAGCTGACACTTGATATGACGAAATGTGTTGTAATCAATTCTTCAACTTATAGCACCAGTGGATTTTTATTAACTTGCACAACAACAAAAACAAAAATCCAACAAAAAAAATGGGCCCTCATAATCAGCCTTGTTATATCCTGAAAGCTGCTTTAACAAGCAGGGAGTAATATAGTGTAATTGGTACTCCGCAATTTAATTGTTCTGTTCTTAAATCTAATATTGCAGCTGTGGGTTAAGTTTACACCACAGCTTTCAAGAGAACATGAAAGTGTGGTACATCTGTGCAACAGAAAGCTAAACATCTCTCATCTGATGTGTTTACAATGACATTTGATAGCGCAGAATTGTTTGGAGTTCATTCTTAAAGCTGCAGAACTGCTTTTCAACGCTGCAAAAAAAGAAGGGGAAAAGCCTCCCGTCTCCTCCCAGCCACTCAGGCCACAGAAGCCTGAGGGTAATGCTGCTGCTGGCATTGCAGGGAAGCTGCTGGCTGTGACAGGTCCTTCAAGTAGCTTGGAGCATTTATCATTCAGGCAGTGGACGAGGGGACAAGGACATCTCCCCCTTCCGATGATACTACAATTATTTGGAAAACAAATGCCTCCAAAAAAAGCTAGACAAATAAAACAACCCCTGACATGCGTAAAACAAACAAGACATTTCAAGAAATGTTATTACACAGATGACTTTAGCACAGGTAGAAATGGTGGAGTTTTCTGTTTAACAGGTGGCAGAACTGCTCCCGGTGTCTCGAACTTCACGTTCTGTACAACCAATGGCTTCAGCATTATGTACTTGTTAGTGAATTTATTAGGCCCGTAAGTAGTTCAAGAGACTTTGGAATGGGCCCATAAATGTCATCTGCAGTTTGTGAACTGCAAGTATCTGACTGTTTTGATCAAGGTTTTTACAGGAAAGCTAAATGGTTATTAAAATTATTTACTACTGCTCCGTGAAAAGGGAGCAAGCCCACTGAAGAACTTACATTGTGAGGAGATGTGATAGGCTGCAGGTCAAATGTGTTGGTACAAAAGCATTTCTGTTCACATCTAAGCCCAAAGTTCTGTACAATTCGAAGCTTAAGAGTGCATTTAAGTGGCTGAGAAAAGGTCCCTGGAGGGGAGGAGGTATCTTCCCCTTCCCAAAATCTGCCATCGATCTGATCAGGCTACTTTCCTTGTTCTCAGCATCAGCCTTTTTCTAACATTTTCTGTCCTTGGAGAAATGCCTGATAGTGCAAGTTGGTTAAAGAGGGCACTTTCTGCTTGCTCCTTTGTAGCAGTCCACGTTGAGGTCTTGATTTATGCCCTTTAACAGATAAAAGTCAGCCTCACTGATGAAGCTCAGCTATATTACACTGGAATCTAGCAATTTTTTAAAGCTTTATTATTTCAGTCACAATTAAGACTATCTGGAGCCTCTTCATAAAAGGGGCCATACCAAAAGCTGTACGTTGGCAACTCGATCAAGGGATGCATTCATTCTGCATCAAAAATACCGTAAGAAGGACAGATGTCCTGGGGGGACAAATCTGTACCAATGTTTCAGTCTCTTGAATAAAGAAATTTGATACAACAAGATGCAACACCCGAGCTTCCCCTCCTTTCAGTTAACTGAGAAATAAAAATTGTCCTTAGAAGGGAAGAAATGCATTCGTATTTTTCAGTTTTGGGGTTCTCCACCCTTTTATAGCATCGCAATGTTCTCTTCATGGGTGGAAAATTTAATCTTCAAGTTCAAGCCTAGTGTCTTCATACAGTTCAGGATGAGATGACTTGGAATATCGGGAATATTTCAGTTGTAGGTAATCACCCAATTCATCCAGAGCATTCAAAACCTGTAAGACCATATTACCTTGTCAATTCTCTTAGAAAAGAAATGAAGTTCTAGTAACCTCTACTTTACAGCAGAACAAGATTATAAAAAGCATCAATTAAAGAAAGTTTAAAGGACAAATGGACAAATTTTGCATTCATTCTACTGTAGTGAACATCAATGCAGTTAGAGATGTACAACAGCATCTATGAGAACAGAATTTACTCCTTCTGTAGGTTATGGTTTCTTAGTAAGGACATTGATTGAGCGCAGAAGAAAAAAAGAGTTTTTCTAAAAGCACAGAGATGTAACTCTGATCCAACTCAGATAAAAAGTTATCTTTGCTTGTGCAAAAGAAATGTGTAAGGCTGTACTTCAATATTTCCCTGTAACTCTCAAGGATTAGAGTTGCCACTGCATTTTCTTAGATAGGACTCAGCCCACAGTGCTGATCAGAGTCACCATAAATAGTCTGAATAGTGTAAGATCCTTTTAATGCATTCCATTATCTTATACTAATACCACAGGCACAATTAATATTAATTATTATTAATACTGTAATGCAATTTGCTGAGCTGTGTCCCCAGCTCTCAGTAGATTCAAAGTGTAGACAGTGAACTCCGTACCACAGAGAGACAGCTCAGTGTTTTGAGGCATCTGACCCACACACAAGAGCAGCCAACTTTTTGGCTTCAAAGAAGAAAATAGCAATTTTGATTTTGAGCCTGTTTCTGTTAAGGCACTAAAACGAGTTCATGAACAAAAAGAAGTAATTTAGTAATGGTTTATGCGGAGAGATAGCTTCCAGCTCATTAAGGAAGTTATTCTTAGGAGCTTGCCCTTCCATGGATCTTTCCTCTTTAGTTCCAGGCTGAGATTCAAAACAAATTTTGCCAAAGGGAAACGTTTTCATTGTGCTTGCTACCTGTTGTTACCCTGGGTTTAGGTGTATTCACAAAGCCTTTGCTGTAAAAGCTTTTCATGTGCAAGTAATTCAGCTCAGAGCATTTCCATGTACTGTAAGGACATTTAAAGAATGCCATGAGTGCTTCAGCAAAAACACAGCACGTTCAGTGATGACTGGGGAGCGTTTCAGACCTTCACTGGTACCAGGAAGCAGCATTGTCCAGGTAATGAACACGAAACGATAGGTCAAAAATATAGTGGGCTTGACATTTGGGAGGGGGGGCAGAGGAAGAAAATCAAAATAGTGACCTCAAGAGATTAATCTTCAAATCAACTTCATCACCCATTACTAGATACATAAGCCAAAATCCACACAGCCGAAGAGCAAAAGCTGACAGTGCCCGACACGATAGCTGTGCCCTGTTCTAGGAAATATTACCTTTATGGTATTATCTTGCTAATAACTACTGCACCTTTAAAAGCAGAAGGGATTCTATACTGCACACATGTCAGGCAGATTTTTTGATGTGGTGTGAGAGCAATCTGGGCTGGTGTGGGAGCAGGGCAGGGCTCCAGCCCCAAGATCCATGGGAATCTCAGGATGCAGATGTAGAGCCAGGAGCTCTCTGCAGGCACAGGTGCTTGTCTGCATGAAGGAGTGGCATTTTTAATGCCTTCCGCATTCACAGATTTTTTGCTTTGCCCATCATACTTGTGTAAAGAGAGGAAAAAGAAAGCCTGAAATTTACTGTTAAGCCTCTTGTGTTTCTAAGTTGGCCTATTGTGAGAATGAAGGAACATATCTCAAGCCAGGCCAAAAATACCATCGGCAAGAAAGGGAGATGGAAAATTTCAGAGTTTATTTTAAACACATTTCTGACTGCGTTGGAGCGGAGGTTTATGATAGAAGTCTCAACATCCTCTCAATGATATTTCTGATATCAGAGAAAGATACAGAACTGAGACAGGCCAGACAGCACCAATTAAGCTTAATTAGGTTCAAACAGTTCCAAATACTGTTTGCAATTTCCACCTGTATCCCCAAGGCTGTTCCATATACTTCTGCAATTCAAGAAACATGTGGAAAACTCGATTTTCAATTATTTCCATATCGTTTCAGGTTTCCTACTCTGATAGTTCTGACCTAGCATTTAACTTTTGTCTTGCTGTGCTCTTCATGTAGGTCTTTATTAGCGATGACAGATTTGGTCACTATTAGAAATAGAAGAACGTAACAAATTAACTGTCACATAATTTATTTTAAAAAATAAAATATATAAGGCTCAGATGCCTTTAAAGATCAAGTGCCAAGGCCAGAAAAACAAATGTAAAAATGAATTATTGAGATTCAAAGTAACAGAGGCACAGCTTCTCCCAACCTCCTTTGCATCTGAAGTTAATTTTGGCAGGACATCTGCTGCGCTTACCGTGTCTAACATCTCCCGTGTATGTGCAGCTGACACACAAAACCGAGCCCTGGATTCTGTGATAGGAGTAGCTGGAAACCCAACCACGACCACCCCGATGTTTTTTTCTAACATGCGTCTTGCAAAAGCCCTAAGGAGAGAAGGAGAAGAAAAAAACCCAAGTCAATTATCTCAAAAAAAAAAATGACCACAGAGAGAAAACATCCACATATAATAATAATATTACATATAATATAGGTACAACAGGTAAAATCCTGCCTTCAGTTGAAGCGAATGGTAATATTCCCATTGATTTCCCTAAGAGCCAGAATTTTACCAGTAGGGCTGAGATTCTTAAGATACTTGAAAGGGACTGAGTGGTAAAACACGCAAAGAGCATTCAAAGATCAGATGGGGGAAAAGAACATCCATCCAAAACAGTTCATACATCAATGTGAATACTTTAATGATTACAAATTAAAACAAAAATAAATCCAAATCCAAAATGTTAACAAAAGTATAATTCCAGACCACATTAAAAAAGGATAAGAGAAAAATTTTAAAATCCTGAATGCTGGAACAACTCAAAATTAAGTCTAGGACTGAATTTAAAAGTGAACAGAACTAAATGAAGAATTCAACAGCGCGTGTTTCCCCAGGAAGCTTCTGCCACAGAGCTCCATTTTCGGCTGTGCACACCAAATAACCCACGAGCCCGATAAGTGCTTGGTTTTGCCAGCAGGTTTTTTTCGGTACTTACCCTATCTTACCAGGCATATAAAGGAGCAAGGGGACGACAGGAGAATCATCATTGCCATAAATGATGAAGCCCATTTCATGCAGTTTTCGCCTGAAGTACCTTGTGTTTTTCTCCAGCTGGCGCACTCTTTGGAGCCCTGAAATGAGCCAGTCAGAACAGTCAGCGCAAAGATCGTAACTCGAATCCAGTAACAGGCAAAAACCAGGGCTGTGGGTACCAGTGTGGCTTAAATGTACATGTAGCTATTTGATGGAGAAAAAAAAGATTGAATGAGCTAAATGTAACTACACTGAATATTATGGCATTGTGGGATGGACCATGGATGCTCCTGTACTTGTGAGGTGCCTTCCTATAAGCAGAAACAGTCCCTGTGGAGAAATAGGGATGCAAACAAGACATGTAAATAGAACATGTTCTTTCCTAACATAATTGACTATAAAGTGAATAACCAATGTCTACAGGTGTTGATACAGAGGTCAGTATCTGTTCTCATTAACAATATTCCACAGGGGTCCTCTTATATCTTAGCTAACTCTCTGCATACATGTTTGGTTTTGGTCTTTTTTTTTTTTTTTTTCTTTCTGGGACTGTAATAAAGGTTAAAGTAGATGATACTGCATTTTGGGTCAGCTCAAGCTGATGGTTTTGTTGCAATTTTTTTGGATAGAGGAAAAGCACATAGTAAACTAACAGAGGTGGTGGGAAATGTGTGGTCAGACTGGGATTTCGCAGGATACAGTTACACTCTTAGTTTTCATTTTCCTGTGTTCACCAGCCCATACTTTTAATATCACTTACATTATGCCACTAGACATGACACACTGAAACCACCAGTACAACTCACTTCCTCTTTTCCCTTTGCTTTTAAGATGCCTTTCCACAGAATAATTACGTTTTCACTCTCCATTTCCTTTTTCATTTTCCTTTACTTTTCATTTGCTTCATTCTTCATTTCCTACTTTCTGCCATCACCCTTCCCTGACTGGATGCCTGATTCCAAATTTCCCATCTTGCTCTGTGTAATCACGGTGGCCAGTTGGGCATTTGTGGCTGCCACGTGCCACCTTTGGCAGGTTCGTCCTGAGACCACGTTCTGCCCCACCACCTGCTCTGGCTTTTCTTCCTTTTCCCCCTTGGCTGAGGTGGGGATCACCACACCTCCATAAACCTCTTCTCCATGAATAAGATCTACTGCTTCATCTGTTCTGTCTCCTCCCAAGTCAAGGCTCTGTCCATGTTCTGGCTGGGAAGTTTATAGGGAAACTGGGACTTGCTTCACAGTGCTCGGTGTTTCACTCGAACAAATTAAAAGATCTCATAAAACCAGCGCATTTGTAACTTTATGCACAAAACTGCCCACACAGATGACCTGTTAGTTACAGTCTCAGCCACTCAGTTTAAAGCATTCAGGGGAAGAGATCCGCTGGGTTACAAAAGGCCACAAATAGTTTAACCATCTCTCTAATGCTGCTAAAACAAAAACAGCTGTGTCAGAGCAAGGAAAACAAATGAAACACAAAAGCATCCTACTACAAAGCTTTCCAGTCGCTAATAAAAACAATAGTCTGTGGTATTTCCAAAAATGTTTTTGGTGTAGTAGATCTCAAAGAAACAGGAGGAAATATTGAGGAGGAGGGGAGATGATGGCAAGGAAAGGGAGTTAGAGAACTGCAGAATAATGTGGCTGAAGTCTAAAGACTTTAGAGACTTTTCCCCTTGTTGGAATTTGTAAGATGTTATTAGCACCACCTCAACGCCCGAATTACAAGGAGGAGGGTGGGGGAGTGACCTGAACTGGGGGCTCAAAACCCACCACTGTTTCTTGCTATCTTTGCAGCCCCTGAGCTGGTTTCCAACCTCTCAGTTGGAGAGCATTTGAAACTACTAGATTCTCAATTAGGGAAAGTTTTCATAAAGGCAGATGTTCTTGGCGAGTGCGGCTCAGGACTCGCTGCCTTCTCCTTTCCATTCAGCTGTTTACCACAAAGCTGGAAACACAGTGTCAGCCGTGCAAGATTCCAGGCTGTTCCCTATTTATCAAACCATATGTGCAGGGCCCAGAGCTGATCGGTTTGGCTCTACTTATCTTCAGCACCGGAAATCTCGATTCCAAAGAAGGGAAATATAGAAAATCAGAGCTGAAAGAGGAGGTTCAGGCAACCCCCCAAAAGTCAAGCACCTCTTCCCTTTCCAATCTTCCCTTGCTGATTCTACATCCTCAGTCAGTTGGGGATGGGATGGATCCCCTTTCCAGACTCCCTATGGAGCTCATTTCAAGCCAGCCAGTGCTGATGCAAAAGAGCCACTTGAATATTTCAGCAACATCCCAGAACGCTAATTTCATTTGCAGGGATGCATTAAAGAGCCAAATAAAAGATCAGAGCGCTCACATATATCTGGAGGGGAAAAAAGCACATTAGGAGACGATTGCTACACACATTGTATTTGTGGGTGGGTGGCTGGGAGGAACCTATTCCTTTACCAAGTGTCAACACTTTCCTTTCTCATGTTAAGTTTTGTGGTCAAAGGCCACAGCCACATATCATATACACAGCTGTCCTATATACTGTTCCGATAAGAGCAATAAAACCCTTAAAGCTCGTAGCTGTATTTCAACGCTCTTTTTCATTTCTTTATGGGACCTTAAAACGTCAGATAAAGAGGCAGAACTGAGCAAAATGTTTATTTTCTTCCCAATGCCCCAATTTCCCCCCTACACTGCAGATTAAGAGTGGTGATTTCAGTTTAGAATCAGATCTTAGTCCAAATTCACTGTGGTATGTTTAACCAAAGACACTGCTTTTAAAACGCATTTTCTTTGATTCCTAAGGCTGTGATCTTGCATACTTCATTGTTTATTGAATGAAAATCTGCAGAGCAGACCCTTGAGCTAAAAGGATATGGATGCATCTCTGTGAGTGTAAGAATTTACCTGTATGACACTAATTAGAGGATCAGGTCGCTAGGCACTAAATATATGTGTTAAAGAATTCTTAGTTTGCAAAATCCTTGAGGATTTACAGTCCATGCAAAGAGCTTATAGCACAGCATGCAGGATATCCAGACAGTTATATTCCATAAAATATGTGAACCACAACACAGCATATGTTTGGAGAAAACAGCCTGGACAGGGAAAACCCTTCACTAATTAAAAATAAGCCCACTAGTGCTCCAGAGTTTTCAGCTGAGGCAGAGAACGACCTTATTAAAAGCTCTACATATTCTCAGCTGAATTAAGAAGGGACAGAAAGAGAGAAAAGTGAATGATAAACGATTCTCAAATTTCACAAGTTATCTTGGAACATACACAGCCAGTTTATTGGGATGTTTTTGAAGTACAGGATTAATTGCCTGGATGGTACAAGAAAACCAGATTTACTGCATCAGCAATCCACCTACTGCTGGCAAATGGAGAGTTTACATTTGTTGCACCACTTGAAAAATATTTGGTTTACTGTGAAGTGCTAAGGTGTTGGCAATTCTGGGAAAAAATGCTGATTATGTTTTTATGTGACATGCATCATTGCGTTCTGCTGGCTTTCGCTCATTTATTTCTGCAGGCTTTTAGAAAGCTTTATGGCTCAAAATTAATACGATTTAGCTGAAGGAAAAATACAAAGAGAGGACAAGAGAGACAGAAATAATAAAAGATAGCGGCTTGCTCCTAATTTCTCTGAAGCAACAAGCTTTTTAAGAGAGCCATTTGGAGTGACAGACTTGGTAGAAGTTTTGTCCAATGCTCTTAGGGGGAACTGCTCTGGCATCTGACAGCAGGAAGGTATCCTCATCTTGGGGTGACTTGATGTGGCACAGCTCCAGGACTTCAATAGAGCTCTGCTGTTAGTGCCAGCTGAGGACCTTATCCTGGCAGCAAAAGGGGCAGTAAAACTATCAGCTCTCTGAAACAAAAGTTTGTTTTCCTCCTCCGGAGATACCTGCCTTTCCCTCCTGTGAGATGTGAATAAGCAGCGAAAGCGGCTGCGTTCAATTCTTGCACAAACATTTTACCTTTGAACTCTTCCTACAGGCTTCTACCCTTGGAAATTTTAACTCAGTGTATTGAAAACAGGAATGAGCAACCTGTAGCCTTTCATATCAAGATCTCAGGTGTATTCTAATTGAAGGAGAGTTATTTTTCCTGAAGCCATTCCAGGAAAGATAATCCCACTCTGTAGCGGTTTTTGGCATGTGGTGGACTCTTCAAGACCCAAATCCACCTGCTTTAATCTTCTCCAGCTGTTGTTTCACAGGGTCTTTCTAGATCATTAGTTACACAATTGAACTTTTACACATCAGTGTCAGTGTCACTTGGACGGAGAACTCTACCCCCTTCCCTCCTCTACTCACAACTAGATAGTAAAAAGCAAACTTTCATAGGCTGAAAAAAAGTTTGGAAAACAATAGCTCTTCCCCACTAAACTATTGCAGATGGACAGATTTTCATTTTTTCCCCACTGGTTCCATTATAAGAGTAACACACATGTACCTCCATGTGCATTAAATCACAAATAGAATGCTATAAAACTGGGGGTGCCTAAAGGAAATATGTTCTCAGATAAAAGAGTCTTCATTTAAAACAACTTTGCTATGAACTGAGAAGTGAAGACATTTTCTTCCACAACCTAATGCTAACTAGAAACCTAGTAATTCCAACTTAACTCAGCTGCTAAATAAGCCCTTAAGGACTTATTTAGTCAGTCCAATTTTAACTGTGAACTTCTGCAAAACACTATCCAGAGCAGATTAGGGGGGGGAAAAAAAAAGGGTCCAATGTCAGTTGAAGCAGAAAGGAGAAAAATTGTACAGATCCTGTAATTTTTACCTCTTTTCTCAAATGACTCAACTCTGCCTACGCAGCACCTTATCTATATTCCCATCTACAATGTAAGCATTTGGCATCCTGCACAAAAGTGGGGACAGGGCAGCCAGCCTTGGCTGAGCCTTATTTACTGCCAGCACAGGTGATCAATCACAAAGCGGTCCCGTCTGGCTGCTGAACCCCGGCCAGCACAGAACGTGCTCCATGTGCATCCCATGCCGTGTTCCCGACGTGCCAGGGATCCAAGTGCCATCACAAAAGCTGCTCTCCTTTGCGCTCCCCAGGCTGGTAACAGCGCTGGGTTCCTGGGGCACCGCAGCATCTGGAACAGAGCAGGGATCCTCACACTCCATCCCGGCAGCAAAGACACCCTGACAAGGGCACTGTGTGTTGCTGTCCCTGGAAAAGCGTAGCTGTCCTCGCTGAGGGGACAGGCTTCGGGTCATATCCAGGTCTGATGACATCCCTCCTCTGTCATACTGGAGGATACACATGGGTAGGGTCTGCTAGAGGACTACAACAATGGTTTAGCTTTGACTGTGGAAAACGTGACTTCAGATGAGGTAGAATGTGGTTGACTCTCAAAGAGCTTGCAAATCACTGTTATTCCAAAGCCCCTGCTTGTTCAGATCCACTGACCCTCCATGGATACTTCCTGTGGGAAGTAGATCACAGGGCAGGTGGCTCCACTGGAAAGCATGCCTTGCTCATTTTGAGTAAATATGTCAGAATTTAGCTGTTTTAGCATCCACTGCTGGGAAAACATCTGTGATGTTCAGCTTAGACAAATAATATTTGTGACAGCATATTATCATCATTAGCATCTTCACTGTTGTATTGACTGGGAACTCTGGCCACGGAGCCAATTCTGGGCAAAGAGGGAATAAATTTGCTCAAGTGCTTTAAATGTAACCACACCCTTTCTTGATAAGGACCTGAGAGAAGCAATCCCCTCAGAACGAAGCAGCAAAATGAGAATTTGAAAAAGACAGACTTCAGCATGGCTGTTGGAGCAGGTTCAAGGGGTCCATCGCTAAGTCCCTTGCAGATTTAAAGCTCACAGCAACAGCTTCCCAATCAGTCCAGTCTGGCACAGATCTATTTTGGTGCAAAAGGGACTGTTCCTCCCGGCTCCAGCTGCTCGAGTCCTGGCACTGGGATTCGCAGGACCATGCAGCAGATTGGCTCCGGGAACCAGTTGGGCTGCAGGCAAACCATTTGTGGGAGGGTTGGTTATTTTTCAACTAGATGAGTTCTCTGATTCATTCACTGCATGGCTGCACCAACATGAATGTCGGTGGAGGGAGAAGGGGTACGAGTAAGGGGCTGGGCAGGGGGAGAAGGAAAAACAGAGGATAAGGCTGCTCTTCCTTGCACCAGTGCTTGTTTGTGCCTGTCTGTAGTGATGCCCAACTAAGATTTCTGAATTTACAGAGGACCCTGATGAAGCAAAGCTAATGAGCACAGATAGCAGAGGAAAGTGTTGGAAACTGATTTTAAGGAGCTGGTCCTCCAGTTGTAAAAAAACTCCAAGGCAGACAGAAATGTTTTGAAAAGGAACCTTTTAAAAACAATCTTTTTAATGCCAAGCCAAAACAGAAAGCAGCATTCTGCCACTTCTCACAATCTGAATGAGTTCAAATGCAAGAACTCAGAGTTTCCTAAAAACAAAAATGAAAACTAGTAGTTGTAAAAAGATAAACCAATATGCACAAATGGCAAAGTAAATGAACATTTTAGAGAAACACCTTAAATCTAAAAAGCCTCAGGAATTATCTTTGAACATAACATTTTTAACAGTAGATTTCAGAGGGTTTCAACTGTTTCAGCATCCCATTAAAACATATGAAAAATGCCCACTGCTGTTGGTGAATTATTGTTTGCCATGGACTAAGCAGAGAAATGATGCCTTTGCAAATGTGGCAGTTTGCTCTTTACACCACTATAATCTATTATTAGTCACCAAGAAAATTGCTTTGGATTTTCTAACAGTCTTAACTCTGTCTGCCTAATGATTCTATTTGTTACCTCTCAAATTTAAATGTAAAAATATGCTTTTGGTATTCTCATGCAGAAAGGGGGAAAAAAGAGGTCTGAGGTCACAGCTGGAGGGGCTGTGTTGTATGCAAGTCAGTGGACTTGAAAATCTGAGCAGGGTCCAAACACTCTGAGTCAACTGCAGTCTCATCACGGGGATAAAACCACTAAGGCAGCTGCTGAGTTTCCTGAGGTATCTCCTGTGGGGTAATGAGAAGCCATGAGGAGAACACATAAAGAATATCTATATTATGAGTTATAAAGAGTAAATGCCATGGGAACTTCTGCTTCCCATATTTCCTAATAAATGAGCAGAGACATATTTGAGATGAAAAGGCCACAAAGGCTTAAGAGGGATAAATTGAATTTTTTTTTTTTTTAAATAGACTACATGAGCTCAACTGTGGAGCTTGCTGCCTTATGATATTACTAATGCAAATACAGCTGCCAGAAGTTCACACACTTTAGAACAACTCTATTATAGGAACTATGATAGGGTCTGTGACATTATGGTAGTAAGAACAAATGTGTCTTGTTCTACAAACCATTGATTTTCAGAGTCCTGCAAAACATGGCACTGAAAAACACCAAGACTTGTACTCTACTAAAAATCTGACTTCCCATGAAAATGGAAATACATTTGCATTTTTTTGTAGTCAGTTTCTGACTCTTCTGATATAAGTCACTCAAGAAACAAAGCACTTGGTCATAGTGACCTCAGCCTGTTTCTCTTTCCCAGGCAGGAACAATGGTGTATATCAGTTTTGAGGGAGCTACTGCCATCTCCTAATTCAGCATTTCTTATCCTTCATCTTCTCAAGTCATCCCAGAAAACATGACAAAAGAAGGAAACTATAATAGCTGGCTGTGGGATCTGCAGTATCCTCCCAGTTACATTATCATGACAGTAATGTCTCCTAACTATCACAAATATTGATATGGGACATATACACATATTTATTATTTATTATTATTGTAGCCTGAAACAGACACCTGTTGTGGATAATTTCCAGCTGAACACTTTAGGATTCACAGAGTTATTTTTAAAGTGTTAGCCTGTTCCTGCCTTGTAATGACGCTGTACCCTCTGTGCCTATAAACATCTATTCATACCCTGCAGTCACGCATCCAGTGTAGTGATCCTATCCTGGAAATGCACAACACAATTCCTTTACCAGTTGAAAATTAAGGAAGAAAATGTGGAAGACCAATCAACTGGATACACACCAGGATAAACACAAGCAGCATTGCTGCATTTCTGGCCTTTGGCATTGTCTACTATATAATTCCACCCATGCTACTCTCATGAACGATTCATGTGCAGGATTCACACCATATTCTATGCCAGCAGACCAAAAGAACTCTGCCAAGTTCACTGTTGTCCTTGGAATAAAAAAATATCTAAGAAGAGACAGTGCTTTTTCCTTTCTGCTCCCCCCTCCTTTCTGAGCCGCCACCTTCCCCTCTCTGGTGCCAAAGCAGCATTGTAATGTGGTCCAGCATGGCATTTTTTCCTGTGTTTTGGGCTGTGGGGTTTTTTTGTAGTCCACAAGACAGCCTAATGAAGAGAGGCCCACATGAAAGAAAACCCAATGGACTAAAATAATGGGTCTGGCTCAGAAGGACAAGAAACATTTTTACACATCATAGTCAGTTTGCCAGCCTTTGTGCAATGCTCTAAGTTGTGATATATGATTTATTAATTTGGTTTTCTACTCATTTGCATTTCATATTACAAGACAATTTTTTAAAAACTGACAAAGCACTGATGTATTTCATAAAGGATTTGCAGAAGACTTAATAAGCTCTTATTTTGTGTGGAGGCATGGAGACACACCATCCGTAACGCTTCTGATTCCTTTGAGAACGCACACAGAATCAGTCTTGAGGAGAAAAGACAATGCAGAAGGAACTGTGCCCCACCAACACTGCCTATGGAGACTTTTTGCTGTGCCTTTTGCAACCGGACTTGCCTATCTCGTATCGGCCTCTTTAGCCATCAGTGCACTTGCAGCAAGCGTGGGTAGAGCCCTTCCCAAATCTTTGTTCACGAAGCCTAGCCATGATGATGATGAAACAGCTTTGCTTCTGAAAGGGAATGCCTCAAACTCAGCCCTAAGACAGACACGCACATCTTAAAAGACTCCGTCTTGAACCAAGTTCTCCTGTTATCCTGCACCAAACTGCATGCAGGATCATGCTAGCTGAAGAGCATTTTGAACAGGCTTTGAAGGCCTGGAAATGCTCTGCATGAGTCTTGTTTCACACAAGTGCCTGAAGTCTGTGAGCGCCGGGCAGGCTCAGTGTCAGATCGCCCTCTCACGGCAAGCGCCAGGGCAGGGAGCAGCCCCGGCCAGCCCCGAGGCAGAAGAAAGATCTCAGAGCCGGTCTCTTACATTGGACACGATGTAGGCATCAGCAGAGGCAAGCCCGACCTTTCAGATTTCAAGCTGGGAGCAGCTGTTACGCTCTGACCTCTCTGCCAAAGCGACACAAGCGTTGCTTCCTTGCTGCCTGCGCATTGCGCTGGAGTTTCGCTGTGCTTGCTGCTGCACTCAGCAGAGTTTGGCACTGGGGCTGGATTCTCCGTCCCTCCTCCTGTGCTCTGGAGTCTTATAAATTCTGGCCTCGTTGAAGTGCTGTGATAGACGGCTTAATATATTCGTGTCTATTGTGGTTTGAAACTGCTCTCTAGGGCACAGCGACAGAACAGCGCAGAGCAGTATCTCACCTGCTCTCATCTACCCTTTTTTATCCTATTCCCGCCTTAACCCAGTCATATCTATCAGGGAGAACCAATACAGAATTAATTCTGTTAGGCTTTGACTAAGAGACAGCAGCACAGTGCTGCTGGACCAGCATAAGAGAGATTGCAGCTCAGAGCAGAATCTGTATCTTCAGCAGCATGTTACACAAGAATGGCTCTCAGGCATTCCTGAAAAAACTACACAAGTTCAAAACCCATCTGTTTTTCTCCATGGTGGGATTTAAGTCCTAGAATACCAAATACATATCAGCATCACTTTGAAACAACAGCAGATAGGGAAGTCACACAGTTGTTTTGTTGCTAACATGTTCGGAGGATAAAGCATGGTACACAGAGGATTGCACAGTTGCTGCATCTGCAACTTCAGGAGAGGAATAGAAATAAACCTAATTTTTCATAAAGACACCAAGCAGCCAATTTATAGGGGGCAAAATGTACTTCAAAACTAGCTTCTGGACACCATAATGGATATCTGAGTGAGGTAGCAATTATTATAATAATTTTCTCATACTACTATTTAATATACAATACCTGTTCTGAAATGCTGCACCATGCTCGAGTTGCTTGCCATTTTGAAGTACCACATTTCCAAAGAAGCTAAACTGACAGCACCTAGCCCAGAAATGAAAGCATATCCTTATGAACCTCCTACAAAGTCAGATAATACACTCAGAGGGAATTTCACGTATTTCTATTTGTTGCTGCAAAGCAGGGTGGGCTGGTAACTACTGAGCCAGAATTCCCAAATATTTTCATCCTTGATGCATGGAAAAAGAAACAGAGTCGATCCCCCTTAGAAGTATGATGATTTGGACGTTAATTTTGCTGCAAGAATGCTTTCCTTTGCATGGCATCACCTTACCACTTCGCTGCTGGATGACACATTGCACATGCCTGCACACAGGAGATGCTTTGGTGGCAGCTGGAATAAATGAAGTGACAGAAGGTGGCTTACCTTGTGTTGTCCCGTCTAGTCCCATGAGACATTTCATTGCCCTGATGATTTGCTCTGCTACGGGTGGGCACATGGACGTGGCATACACAGCACTGTGAGAGTGAGTCCGTAAAAAGTCCACAAGGCCCTTAACCAAGCAAAACAAAGCAGGAATGAGCTTTGAGCTGGAAAAACAGCTGGTCTCCTGCTTAACTACTGCAGAAGTGGGAACATGCAAAAGGAAGAGGGTGTTTCACCAGCTATTGGTTTGCTTTCTTGGCCAACACTGTTAATACGTGGCCTGAAGAAACACCAGGCAGGTGCAAATTCTTCACCATATAAGTGGGGCAATTACAGCTGAAACAAAGGTCTGGAAGAGAATCATGTTTACTTCTGTGCTAAGACTCATTACAAAGGAGCCAAACAGCTTCAAGACCAATGAACAGCTGCACTTTCAATAATGCTGCTCAGTTCCTCTCTGAGAATGTATCAAAGCCTACATGACTTCAGTGTAGTTTCTCTGCCACATGACCTAGTTCAGGAAAAACAACCTTACTGGGATTTATCTTTGTCTAGCAGCATAGAAATTTTCAATTGAAACTTTTCACCAGTGTGGCAGGGACAGTCATGTTAGAGTTGGTATAGTTGCTTTAACATTTCCTGTGCTCCTAGGAAAAGCATTGTTGTCCTGTAGGCATATCTGAAGCATCAGTAATTCCTGAATCCAGGGATGCAGTAAGAATTCAGGTTATCATTATTATAACAGCTTATACCTCCTAGTGCAAATATTAGAGTAGCATTTACTACACTAAAGGCTGAATACCTGTTAGTGAGAAAAGGATGAGGCTTGCTTGAAAGTTGGACTTTGATAAAAAAAATCATCAGAAAAAAAACCCCAAAAATGAAGAGGATAACACAAGTTACTGCCAAAAGAGCTGTATGAGTTTGTGCGGCAGCTCCAGTGCTAAGGAGAAAGATTTACCTAACCTTACACAGGTTATGCGTGGCTATATTGCAATTGTACTCCTGAGGGTTTGGTTAAAATGCTGAGAAGGCTTCTGTGCTGCAGCTGATGCAGAATAAACAGTGCCACTCTGAGTTTTTGGCTGCAGAAATGAACGTAAGTGGGTGAATGGGTGAGCAGCCTTCCAGAAGCCTGAGGCAAAGCCTACTGATACACACCAGCGTGAAAAGAGCGACCTGTTTTCATTTAAAGAAACTTCCAGGGATTAGAGACTACTTTTCCCAGCTCTAGTCTTTCCATACTTTCTAGTTACATTAGCCGCTGTCTTTGGTAAGAGTTAAGCCTTCCGATATAAATTCAGGAAGCCAAGGAAACAAAGCAAATTGACTCTTGATGTATTATGACACCCAGTTTTAAAATCTCCAGGGGCAAACCCAAAAAAGACAGCAAGAAATATACACTTTATATTTTCTTATAGCCCTTTTATTCTACTGCAGGGCTACCCTTATTAATGTTATCCTGACAACAACCATATGGGCTGTCTAAACAGGCTTTCCACTCATTCAGTAGACTCCTTAAAAAATACATTCAGCAGGGTATGAAAAGGGCAAATAATCAGCAACCACTTGATCTCTCTGTCAAGCAATAAAACTGATGACATTTCACAATGGTGCTGATTATGCTTTCTCATCTACACCCCCAGTTAAAGCAAGCTCAGCTTTACTTTTGTTGACATCTGTTGTTGGCAAGAGATTGCTTTGTTAATGTACGTGGAGCAACTGAGGACACAGAATTTACTATTGCAAAAGGCCTTCAGCAACCCTCTTTGTCCATTCTCCTCAAAAATGCAACTCTGTCAATCCACAACTGTTTAGGAATTTTATTATCAGTGGATGAAACTGTGGTTTTAATCTCTCAGTATTGCCCCACACACTGTTTACAAATGCAAAACAAAGTAATGAGCAATCCGCATGCAAATTAATGTAGGGAAGAATATGAGCCAACCACAACGTGTCCAAACATTTCCAAGACAAACAACAATCATCAGGGTGGCACAGAAATACCCAACTCAAGCAAATTACATAATATGAACATGACAGAAAAATGAGAAAGTCTGACTGTTTAATGTGCATTTGGGATCCAGGCAAAAATGGTACTAACTTTAGAACAGCGCTCACATAAAGCAGTCTGTGTGAAAAGATACTAAAATGCATCACACATAATAAGAAGGTACTTCCCACCACCTTGATGTGAAATTATTTACACTTTCCTCTTACCTTTTTGCCAGCTATGTATCCTCCAGCTGCACCAAAGCTCTTTGTGAATGTTCCCATTAATACATCCACATCATCAGGACTCATTCCGAAGTACTCCACAACTCCTCGGCCCGTTGCTCCCACCGCGCCAATGCTGTGAGCTTCGTCCAAGTAGAGGTAGGCTTTGTATTTGTTCTTCAAGGAGACTATCTCTGGCAGGCGCACGATGGACCCTTCCATGCTGCAGATGAAGACAAGCAGGGATGAACAATGAATCCTGTGCTTGTTGTCTTTGAGATATTGGCAAAAATACAGTCATTAGTTGCCTTATTCCATGAAACACCTCCTGGAACCTCAATTTTTACTTACGGTTCAAAGAAAAGCTGCAATGCTTTCCCATTTGCAGGTGAGTATAAAACAGCCAAAAGGAAGTTTTAGAATTCAAACAATCAAAACCAATCAAAAAGTATTTGAACATTTGCAAATTGTTAGCATGCCAAAGAAGAGAAGGAAATGTATAAAGCCAGGGTGAGATACTCACTCAAAGCAGCACATTACAATTCATCACTATGAAACAAATATTATAATGAATTACAAAGAACCGCTATAACTCAATCTGGTCCTTGCTCACTTCACTGACAGCTACTGTGGCAATATTCGGGCATAACAGCTCTCGAGCAAATTCCTCTGGTGCAGAGGAGTTGGGTCCAACATACACAGAAGATGGCTCATGTGAAATCCACAGCTTGTGCCATAACTTCCAGCAGCCCCAGCCTTCAGAGCGAACAGAAATCAGGGATTAGAACAGGCAGCTCAAATCCACTCTTGCCAATTGTTGCTCCCCATATGTACTTTTTAGGAATGTAACCTGCTACCTAGTTATCAAAAGGAAAAAAATTTCCATCCCTTTCCTTTTTAGTTTCTTACAGCCATGCAGGAAAAAGAGATATTCTTGCACTGGCACAGGTTGCCCAGGGAAGCTGTGGATGCCCCATCTCTGGAAGTGTTCAAGGCCAGGTTGGACGGGGCTTTTAACAACCTGGTCTAGTGGGAGATGTCCCTGCCCATGGAAGGGAGGTTGGAACTAGATGATGTTTCAGGTCCCTTCCAACCCAAACCATTTTATGGTTTATTGAGATTTGCAGAAACGAGAAAAGGTGATCAATCTTTTGTACTGTTGGCAGCCGTGTCAGTAAGTGAGAAGGCACAGAGGAGATGTACAGCAAAATGAAAGCCCAGGGAGATAAATAAGAAATGCTCTCCAATCCCATAAAGATGACATACTCACAGTATTGCTCTGAAGACTTATGTCTTGAAAACCTTTGTGAGATGACTGCAGCTAAGTTTGCTCAGATGCACTCAGTATTCATTTCATAATGAGTTTAACATGTTCTCTTCCACTAGCTCTAGTAAGCTGGTCTTTAAACACTAAGAGCTTCCTATGAAACACAAAGCCAGTGTGCTGCACGCCAGGAAAACCAGTGCTCTGTGGCTACAGCCCATGGCCAAGGTGTTATCTGCTTGCAAATGCAACAAGTTTCAGGTGAGCGGAAACATTGAATTTGTTTCCAAACAGCAAGTATCACAGAGCAGTGAAATCAATAACACCTTGGACATTATCAGGTCCCGGACCAGTGACTTTCCTTTCACAGGCTGTTTTATTGACACTCCAGTTGCTCTGTGCAGCTGGAAGTTTGGCACCACAAAAGCAGCAGCATGTGCTTTTAGAACTTTGAGGCAATTTTAGTCCTTCCTCATCCCTTGGTCTCCTGAGTAAGCTTGGAAACTGTTTGGTCTTCAGTTTTGAAGGAGACCGGCCCATAGGCAAGTCTTCATTAGTTCAACAGCACGGGGGAGTAGCCATGGACAAGGATTGCCTGTGCTCTTCATCCTGGGAGGTTCAGACAGCCTGGCTGTGTGCGCCTGGAGGTGTGTTTTTGGCTGTAGGTGACTGCTGGCAAATCTTGCCCTTCTGTCTTACCCAGCCATAAAAGAGCCAACTGTGGGGCTGTATGTTGGCACCACCATCCTTTGCAGCAAAGAAGGGTGGGCTTGTACTGCAAGCTCCTGATGACTGGGCTTTCTCACTTTTCCCAAATGACACTTGGCAGCTGGGGGAGAAACGACTTGAACCACCACAGCTGTTTTCCTAAGGAACACAAGGGCAGAGCCCACAGTCCTCACAGAGCCCAGAGTCAAAGCATTAGTCAGCTAAAAATCACTCTGGAGCCTCCGGGTGTGCTTGGCCCTGCTGGGTTTGGCATCTCTCAGCTGTGTCTGGTCCGTCTGCGGGGTGGGTGTGCAGACAGAGAGTGCCAAGGAGCACCTCCATAAGGGGAAGCAAACAGCCAACCCACCCTCCACCTTCCAGCAAGGCTTGGACAGACTGGGTAGGCAGAGAAGGACAATAACATTTGCCTCACATTTATATGGACATCATTAGGCTTAGTGGCTTGTGGAGATTCAGATGGGAGAGTCAGCATCTGACTTCAAAAAGAGTGAAAATGGTAAATTAAAAATGCTGCATATTTGTGGAATGGAAGCAAAGTTGTGCTGAATCCCAGAATAGATGGAGCTGGTTCATGGCTGTTGCAAGATTTAGCCATTAAGAAGATTTAATGAAAACTTTTCTTACTCATATGAATAAGAGATATCTCTTGGAACTCTAAGCTGTTAAAAGCAAACAAGGCACTTGTATTCCATTTCAGTGTTGATTTAGTGCTCTGGAAAGATGCTGGCTGACATAAATGTTGTAATAGTTAACACAGATCCTAACATGGCCTTGAAGTGTCCATGGAGGAGATGAAGTGCTGCTGCATCCATGGATGTATCCTGTGCTGCCATTCAAACAGGCCTCAGCCCTCCTGACGGCAGAGGTGACCTGTTTTGCTGCCTGCTCTGCTCCTGGTCTCTCTTTTCACCCTGGCACATGGTTAGTGATATGCACAACACTGTTTAGAATTGCTTCAAGATAAAACTCACTCCACATTACCCCTTGGGAAGCCCAAGTGGAAAGTCTACTGAATTCTTCGGTAAATATGATGTCAACTGACCTTAAACCAGAGAGCCAGGGAACTGTAGTGGTTCTGTCTCAGTCTGGTGGTGTCACTTAGCTTTGTGTACCAACAGCTATTGTGTGCAAACCTACTGATCTGTTTCCAGCTCTGCTCAAGCACCCTGGGCACATCAAAAAGCTGGATGCAGAAGAACATAAACTGGCTCTGCCCAGGCCAGATGTTCTCATCACGATATTCTGTCTTGTAGCAAAAACTCTTAGCTTGGTGGCAGTGGTGAAAAGCTTCTAGATTGCAGCTGACCCTCATCCCCCTTGTTTGGTGGGCAGGCACAAAAGCTTGAGTTGGTACACACTCAGTGTGAACCTGCTGCCAGATGTGAGGAGATAATCCCAAGTTTTGGGAACACTGAAGTTTGAAACTTGACTGCATCCCTATCAGACCACTGACACTCTTCCTGCAGCTGATGAATCGTGGAGCAGGTGCTTTGAGAGACAGGAGGTATGCGCTTGTGACGGTCCCTTCACTTGGAACACAGGCTTGAACCTGACAGGATGGGTTTTTATCCAGTTTATTTTGAACCTTCTTGGAAAAGGAGTTTTCTACGTCCAACTATGGTACCACAGTTTCAATTTTTTTGTTGTTGTTGGGTTTTGTTTTGTTTTCTGTCAGGAAAACTGATTTACCAATACTCAGCTTGTTATCAGTTTCATAACTGCATCACTCAGCATCTCTAAACATGCCCCATCATACCACTATCTTTTCAACATCTGAAAAGTTTATCTGTTCCCCTTTCAGGCTAGTTTGTAATTGGGAAAATCCCTCCTCTCCTGGCCTGTTACTCCCAATTTTAACAGTTCATTCCATTTTAACAGTTCCTTTAAGTACAGTTTTCCTACATAAACCTCATACATTCACACAACCACCTCTGTTTTGTAGTTCAGAGCAACGATTTTAAGGAAACCTTCCAACTCTGGCCTCAAATACAACTCCATACACTGAAATGATAGAAATGCTAACCTTTAGTGTTGGTCCCTGGCCAAAGACATTAAATGCTACTTCATTCTTTTCTGGAAGTCCAGTCACTTAATCCCAGGAAATAAAAAATAACCCTGATAAATTTCCTACACTATTGGTACTGAATCCCAAGGAACTTCTAACGCACGTGAAAAGGCACTGGACAATATCTAACTGATCAGAGCTATTTTCTTAGCTGGAAGGGAAAATACCCAAATTAAATTAAAAGCAGGGAAAAAAACCCAAATGCAAACCAATCTGGTTTGATCAGTTTCTGATGGCCCATAACTCCTGCCCTGGGCCTTGGCCTATCTGACTCCTAAGTAAAACAGGCATGGAAGAGAGCAGAAACCTACCACGAACCATGCAAGAACACAGTAACTGATTAATCCTGAACTGGAAATGGTGGAAGCCAAGGGAAACATTAGCTGGAATTCAAATAATAAAAATATGATTTAGCAAGTCAGTTTAACTAGTGCCCTGGTCAATGCCAAGACTTGTTCATGTTTTTTGTGCTGAAGATTGATGGCTAGATGGTCTCCCTTGGTTTGGAACACAAATGGAATATATTTGCTCCTAGGCTAGTCCAAGTTAAGAACCAGCTTTCATTAGTAGTTATATATACTTCTGATGACTATTTTTTTTCTTTCTAACATAATACAGACATTAAAAGGCAAACAAATATACACTTATTGCTCTTGACTTGACATGAAGCTTGAGTGCTTCCCAAGCTGAGGGCCAATTCTGCCTTCAGTAGTAACCAAGAAAAATCTGTGGCTTATAGTTTCAAGCACAAGTCTGATTTCCAGAAATGCTCGTGTTGGCAACAATGACCTTTTTCAAATTTTGCCAGCTGGTAAGTCCAGGCTTATGCACAGTGTAAACACTTTAACATCCTCCTAATGGAAACAAAAGGCAGATTTCTTTCCATACCATAAACTTCACCATATTAAGACTATGGTGTCCCATATAACAATATTTTTTTAAAGAAGGAAACCTAATGTTTTCTTTTGCATCTCTGGAAAAAGCATTTCCGTAAAAATTTGCCAAGCCAAACTTGCAAATCAAGATATTTTAACTGGGAGAATGGCTTTGACCAAGTTATTTAAATTCTACATTAGCTGTCCCTGAAGCATAACTTAAGTCCTTTATGGGGAAAACAAAAAAGCAGTATTAACTATTGTAAGAAGAATACATTAACTGCAGTCTACCTCCTCTTAAACCCTCTTGATGAATGTTAATTTGTCATCTGGCAAACCTTCAAGAAAACCAGCATTAGCTAACATGGGGTTGGAAAATTTTAGTCTTTCAAAGAGAGTGGGCCAAGAAAGGAAAGAACATGCACACAAAAAGGATAAGAGTATTTCTAATATGTCTTTCTCCAGATTTTTTTTTTCCATTTTATTTTTTACATATGAAGTGTTCTTAGCTACTGACTGGCTCAGACTACATGAGCTGTGAGGCCGTTCCCAGCTGTGCCGTGGGGACAGCCCAGCTGTGCCTGCCTGGGGTGGCAGGGACACAGCATGGTGGGGTGTGGTGGCATCAGCCCTCCAGTCACAGCAGACCTGCTTTACAACCAGATCACACTCTGCGATTTCTGATCTGCTTAGACCATGAAAACACCTAACAAACCCACCAACGCTGCTACTGCTAGGGCTGCTTTCCAGCGTGAGACTATTAGAGAGCTGAGCTTTGGTTTTCTGCCACTTTATGCCTTCCAGAAGCCCAGGCACTCCAGGCATGAGTGGTCTTTACATTATTTAGCCTTTATGGAGCTGAAGGGACTTCATGCTTCCTTTTTAGTTTGGTACTCTCAGCTTTAACATGTTTTTTATTTTGCGTTCCAACAGAAGGTTCTTTGAACTCTGGAAAACGAAATCATCTTTTAAAATGAACTGCTAAACTGGAGGAAAAGAAAACTCTACATCCAACATAAATCTTGAAATATAGTTAATATAGTTAAATATCTGACAGTGGGTTTGTCCCACTGCTTGGACTGATCTATGCTTCTGTGTCACCAGTCTACCTTCTTGCTCCCTAGTGGTCAATATTCAGGGTAAAGGATTTAAAAGTGAACACAGCTCAGCAGCTGGAAGCTTTCCTGCCATCCATGTGACCAATGGGGATATTTGTCAGTAAAATGTTGGTGGTCCACTTAATTTCTGCATGATCCAAGTCCTTAAATCTGAGCTTTCTTTTACTAGTGCCAAGAAATGTTTATTTGCAGTTTTGCTCTGTTTATTCTGCTTGAAAGGACACATTCAGCCTGCTTTGGATCAGCTGATCTGCTGCTGACCTGTTTCAGCTCTGAGTGACAGGTGTTTAGATAAGGACTGATTTTGTCCCTTTGCGCATGGAAAATGTTAGGTAAAAAGAAAGCACTGACAACTATGAAGTTGTGATGACATGAGATTGTAAAAGATTACTTACAAAAAAAGCTAATTGGCTCAGCTGTGCCAGCATTTCACAGTGAAATGGCAAAAGTGACCGCCCATCCAGACAGGCTGTGTTTCAGCAACACATGGTATGACCCCTACACATAAAGTTTAGTGCTTCTTTTTTAAACCATGTTGTGTCCTGTGAATGAGTGCCTCTGGTTCCCTTCTCCCAGGGGCAGGTGTTGCTGCTCCCCAAACTCTCCTTCTCCTGTTCCTCCCTTCTTGACATCACCACAGCAGCCTTGCCTAGATCCCCAAAAACCTTCTTGCTGTGCAAACCCCTGCTTCTTCAGCCCTTCCCTCCTCTCCCTCCTCCAGATCCTCGCCCACCAGTGGCTCCCCCTCCATGCCATCCACGAGCCTTCCCAGTAACCTTCTCCTGACTGGAGTGGTTGCAGAAATACATCCCCAGATAGTGAATCTGGCAGGTGCCACTGCTTTGCTGCTCAATTTGAGTGACTTTGTGTCTCTGGTTGTGTGCAAACTACACTACACGAGTGAACCAGAGCTACCTAACCAGGATGCTCTGTAATTGCATGCTATTATTGATCCTGATATCATCTGATGGATTCTCAAAGGTAGTACTTTAATTTGAATTCCAGGGCTACATGGAATACCATTATATAATTCTTCAAAAGCCAGTCTTTTAATTGTTTTCCTGTTAAAGTGTGAGTCTATTAGATCCAGCCCTAATTACTAGAAGGTGCTGATATCACATAGCCTAAGTTTAGCTTGAGATTTTAGATTCCAACAGCTGGGTGAGAACTGGGCATGCAGAGCTTAATTAGTTCTGTGTGGCTGGTCTTTTCATCTGCCCACGCATAACAAACAACTCTAGAAAACACAGCAGAACTCCTCACCTACTAGAGCTCTATGAATTTTGTCACATCTGTGACAACAAACACCAGCTGATCTGTCTTGCTCTCACAGTACATCTCCACTCTACTGTGATTAGATAAGTTAACATTCAGAACAATGTACAGGATCTAACTGGGGCTACAGGATCCAGGGTTCAGCCGGACATAATGGAAGTGAACATATTTATGAGATCACAGAATGTTATTGTGACTTCCACTCTCATTAAGATTTCCCTCAGATACCTCCAGTCAGTGTTCCCTTCACTCCATATATCCTTCTGTCCTCAGAAAGGAAAGAATACTCATCTTTCTCAAACACGAACATACCTGTAAATGCCTTCCACAAGGATGATAATTTTTCTCCATGCTCTGTGGGTGCGAGGCTGGCCGTATATTATCGCATCCCTCAGCAATGTCTCAAGGCTCTGCATATCTTCATTTAAAAAGAAGAAAAAGGAGGAAGGAAAAACATTAACAAAGATTTTTCTAAAGAACTTCCAATTTTTTCCTGGGCGCTGTTTTTCCTGTATAGAAAAAGACAACATTAAAAAGAGAATATGTCCTAAAGATAACCTTCCTTTATTAATAGGCAAGACCCAACCATTGATTTAATTTAATGCAGTCTAGTGACATGGAGAGTTAAAAATACCGTCCAGTTACGCATCTTATCTGGGAAACTTCTAGAAATTCTTGGCATATCTTTTTATTTAAAGGCAAAAGGGAACCACTTTGCTTAAGTACTGGGACTAATTGGTAGTAGTTCCCTGCAGGGCTTCCTGATACCCATCATGTCTCAGGGCTTCTGAATAGTGAGGTTTTGGTTGCTTCCTAATCTCAGGTTCAGGAGTAACATGCATTGCTTCAGCAAAGATTTGGACAAGGCTGCAGGAAGCACATGAGGGTGGAGGAAGAGTCCTTCTCAAGAAGGAATGTGAGTAAAAGATTGCTGTTGGGAGAGGGAGAGGCAAGTGGATACAAGCACGTGGCATGGATGCGCTAATTTGGTGCCAAAATGCTTGACACTGGTGGGACTTTAATAAAAGGAGGCCTGGAATGGTGTGAGACATTCAGCTGCCTTCTCAAGGGCTGAGTGTGGGTAATCTAATAAAGTTCTTGAGGGAAAACCAGTGAAGTTCTGAAAAACATGGAAGACACAAGAAAAAACACCATGGGGATAAGGGTCAGACCAAATGTGACTCTCTGCAGAGCTGCAATCTAATCAGCATTCCAGTGTCTCCCCATGAATAAACACTCTCCAAAATGAATTATTCTGATGCTTTTCAGGAATCTGGATTGACATTTCAAAATGTTTTCAAAGAACATTTGACAGTCTTGTAATGCCCCAAGTAACACCACAAATCAGCTCAAACTGTGGGTTGAGAAAATGAATGATATTTTTTCATGATATAACCTCACTTGTTTCAGTAACACATCTCAACACAGTAATAACAACTATAATAATAGAATAGGGCAAATTAATCTGTAGAATGCAATTGTCCCAGGCGAGGAAAATATAGCATAGAAATATCAATGTTGACCTACGGTTTGGTTTCTGCCTGAGTGGATGGGGCCCTTGGCACACTAACTGTCCATCCCAAATAACCTGTGACCTGAGACATGGCCAGGTTGTGACCTGAACCCTTCCATCCCCTTGCTAATAACACGCACTGATGTCGGTGAAGGACAAAGGTGTCATCAACACCTCTGCCACTCTGCACCTTAGAATTTAATCTCCTGGTCTGGCAAGTCCTTGCGGTACTTTACAAAGCACAGAACATCAGCTGCCCCTGATTTCCGAGGTGCAATCTCCGCACAGCCCAGTGAGCTCCGCAATGGAAGTGCTGTCAGGAGTGATGCACAGTTTCCACTAGATGGCAATCAAGGAAACAAAAGTTCCTCGGTGTTTTACCAGGGGAAGTTATAAGCCAGCTCGGCATTTGCAGCTGCTCACTTTCCCTTTTGAGTAGATAATATTTAGAAATACTTTTAAGTTCTGAGCATTAAAGGGCTCCCCCAGGATGACAAAAGGCAAAATACAGTAAAATTTGGACGCCCCCTTTTCTCCAATGAATTATTCTCTGCTGATGTCACTGTCATCTAAATACTTTTGGGACCTCTGAAACCCTCTTCTGAATCACACGAAGTCTTTCAATTCAGTGTTCTGTCTACATGTCAGTTCAGACTGGTTCTAGACTTCAGGGAAGTAATTTTGCCTCTGAGCTAAAAGCATGGCTTGAGTATTCAGTTGTTTTAAAATACAGTCACATAAAAAAAAAAAAAAANGAGAGAAGTGAAACGTAAATAATTCTGTTTTAAAAAATACAGGGATGTGAATAGATCCTTTGTCCAAACTACTGTGGTACCTGAGGGCACAGACAGGGGAGAACATCTCTGAGGGATGAGCTTGCCTGGCTTTACACATAGCATAGTCCCGCTGGAGTACAGGCTAAGAACATTCCTGTTGGAAGGATCAGGGCAATCTCACTTTCTTTTCAATTTCTCATTCCGAAAAACATGTATGGGTCACCCTTTCTGAGGCCTGCAGCAGTCAATGCATGATTTATTTGGCTGCAAATGAGTTTCACTGACCTTTTAACTCTGCACTTGTAGTGCCTCATTTGGAAAGGGAAAATAGGGAGGGAGAGAAAACCTGGAACCTTTAATATTCCCCACAAAAGGATGCTTCTGTTTTTCAAAGTGAAGACACAATGCTCCATGGGGTTTTGCTTAGGCTTTCCAGAAAGTGGAATATACTGAACGGCAGGAAAAACAACAGTGATATCAAATCAGTTAGACTGAGAAACACTGGGACATTGAGATGATGAGGTGCACGAGTCCAACCATTTAAAGGGAAAATAACTGTCCTTCCTTGTTAGACCATCACCAGCCCAGGGTTTTCAGTGGCAACAGCAAACAACTGCTCATCAGCATGGGAGGGGGTGGCAAGAATTCCACTTATTAATTCATCAAAGCACAACCAAATCTATGTGTCTCACTTCCCACCTTTCACCTGTGGTGTCCTGTCTTGATACAGAGGGTAAAGTTTCCTAAGCAGGGACAGTGGATCTGTCAGTGGATCGGTGGGCTTGCATAATCCTCATTGGGGATCTTTCAGAGTTACTTCAACAGAAACACCAAGAACACAAACTGCCAGTGGGCTGGAGCGAGTCTGGACCTGGGCAGGCAGCGGTGTGTCATGCTGCCTCCAGCCCAGGTGGGACACTAGGCTCCTGGAGGGGCACGCTCAGGGAGACACGGTGTCTCCACCCCTCAGCCTTGCACCGCAACGCTGGGGATGTCATCACTGCTCCCCTGTGTGGGCTGGAAATCTCCTGCATTATGTCAGCTGGATCCTGGTTAATTAAATAAACAGGCTGCTGTTGTCACGTTCTTTCTTTCCCTTTGCGTTTGTAACCCCAATTTTCAGTTTCTCCCCTTTTGCACTCACATGCAAGTTCGTGCAGACCCTGTGCCTACGCGGGAATGTCTTCATTTGGAATGGGGTGGTGGGAGTGCTAATTACTGCAGCCACAGCAACAGCCTGAGATTCCCCTCCCTGCCCCTTACTAAATACAGATCTCTGTGAAAGCAAAGGATTCTTGCTCCCTGTTCACACTCATGTCAGACAGGGCTTTCCCAAATCAGAGAGGGCAAATGCAGACACAGCATGGTAGGAGCAGGATATTCCGGTCTCCTCGCCGTGGCAGCGTCTCTGTGTGTCACAGGGACATACACGCCCAACTGGATTGGGCTGTAGTCCTCCTATCTGCTGCAATAATCTTGTCTCTGATAGTGGCCAGAGGCTCCAAGGAGGACAAAACCTCAGTGGGTAATGTGCCTCTCATCCTGCTCTGCTCTGACATAGCTATAAGCTGCCCTCCTTTCTGAGATTCAAGGGCTGCTTACACCTTTGGAAAAAAAAATAAAAATTAAGGACTTGTCCTGGACTAAGCCACTGCAAACTCTTTGGGTTTTGCAACCAAAGAGATCTTTTGCTAATTTTTACATGTTTCTTTAGCTCTTTCATTTCCTCCCATTTTATCTGCTTGCTGAAAGGCATGCACTTAGAGCTTTCCACTTCCCCCCACCTCTTCTTTCCTTCTTTTTAGCTAGAGAATATATTTGCACCGAAAACTTAGGGCCTTCTGCCATCTAAAAGTTCCTTCACTATTAACTACAACTCCTCCAGGTACCCATGTTCTCCCTTTAAGGTGTCCTCATGGCACTCTTATCTGAACGCCAAAGCAATAATTTGACTGAGTAAACTGAGAAATGCCAGAATTGGATTAACATAAATTCACAAGCAGGAAACTGTGTTTTGTATGGAAACCTGAACAGCTCACACTTGCATGACACACTTCTGTCATCAACCACCTGATCTGGGAGAAACCAAAAAACCACTTTAGTACTTTCACAATGCTGAAAAGGTGCGTAGAGAGGAGTGAGGAATGTACTACCCTAATTCCCATTTCAGATGTGGATTCAAGCACCAGAACATGGGGCCGCAGTTTAGTTGCTTGATGCTGCATGGGGAAAATGTAGTAGAATTGGGAAGAACAAACAATTCCTAAGCCTTGCTTTGTGCCTTCTTATACACGCTGATAAGAACAGAACTCACTTGGGTGTAGTTGGTCCTCACCTGTCCACCGAAGGAACACCTGATACCAGTACAAGACCCAGAATTGCTCCAACAGAAACCCCTTGATAAAATCACGGGCTGATTAATGGTTAAGTATTTGGTTTTGCTTTTCAGGTTTTATTGGAAGGGTCAAGGGATTTTGGCTAATATTTAGCCAAGACAAAGGTCAGAGGTCCTGAAGAAAGGTTTTTAAATATATGGTATTCTTAAACGTTTGTCTTAGAAATGAAAATAAAGCGGGTGGTAAGTTGATCTCCCCTTGAGCCAGACAATAAAAACATCCAAGTTTAGCCCCCATGGAGCTGAAGGATCCTCATGCCTGTCACTTAGAGAAGGTGGGAGAGACTCCCTGGAGCCCAGGGCTGGTGAGGATAACATCAGACACACCTTCTGGCACAAAAACTAACCAAGGCCAGGCTGCTACTGCCACAGAGGTGGGGAGATGATTTAGCTTCCCACCTTCTCCCACTGCACACTGGTTGTTGGATCATGCTGCTGGCTGCATTCCCAGTGTAGGAATACAACTCTTTCCTAGCTTCCTAAAAAAATCACTGCCTGGGAAATGGTAACTTGAATTAATTCCACAGCAGGGAGAGACAAAAGGCAGATGTTTTATGGGCAGGTCAGAGTGATTGTAGTTTGCTAAAACACTACTACATACAATCAGGACTACTGAGATCCCAAAATAAAGTAAGAAAAAAATTTAAATCCCCTAGACCAACGCATTGGAGCAGGGGCTCCAGGGAGCTGAATTTTTGTATCCATGAAAACTCACAAACCCCTGCAACAGCAAAAGACCCTAAAAGGCCAAACCCACTGTGCCATTCTGGTAATAACCTTGGCAGAGTGAAAACTAGAGACAGTGCTAGTGAGAGCCCAGAGGAAGGGAATGCCCTGCTCAGTAGTTTGTAGCTTTGGGGCTAAAATGGAATATTCTCTTAAATCTGTCTCACACAGATGATCTGTAGGGGTGTGCCTGTGCACTTCTCTCAGCCCAGACCTGTAAATTCCTGTCTGTTTACAAGGAAGGGATTGTTCAGTGGCAGGCAGGATACAGGGCACATTCCTGTGTCCAAATACAAATAGACTTAGAGGTCCACAGCACATTTTAATTCTGTTATTCACCTTAAGGCTTGAAAACCTTCTCATACACCTGTGCAATGTTTTTGTCAAAATGGAGAGACATCCTGATGCATTTATTTTATTTTACTTAGGACAAGCACAGAGGTCTAGAAATTTTGTCTGTTCCAGAAAAACTAATTAGATTTTTTCATGAAAAAGTATAATGTCTAAGACAGCTACCCACTTGCTGAAATAGAATTTCATTAACCTTTGTAAGAATAAGAATTATATATAATTAAGGTAATAGGTAGAGATTATTTGTCTAACTAATGATATAATTATTAATGAATAATAAAAGCATAATTATTTAGTTTTGAAAGATGAAAAATCAATCCAATATTACAGATTATATACTTTGAAATAAAATAACATGGGTTTGTAGAATTAGCTATAGCACAGCCTTTGAAAGATGAAGGTGCTTCAGTAAGAAGTTTAAAATGGTACATTTTACTCTCTTTGCTGCGAAATATTTTTATCATAGAATAAAGTTTCCTCTAATTTTTCTTTGAAAAATAGTTTTTCCGTGACAGGGGAAAGGAGAGAGATCTGCAAGCTTGTTAGAAAGGAGGTTACTACCACGCACCTCTGCAGGTTTTTTAACTAATATCCAAGAAGCAGCTAGTTCAGAAAATATATCATTGCTTCACTAAATTGTTATGTAATTATTCCTCCTCATGCTGATAACCATGTACAATAACTGCAACAAACATTCACACCTCACCCTTCTCCCAGTGACTCTCCTACACCTCCACAACAGAGGAAGTTGGAGCCAAAGTAAATATGTCCCAGGCAGTTTTACCAAGGGAATTACACAGCATTTCAAGAGCCTCATGTAAGCAACAAGGAACACGGAATAAAGGCTGATTTCCCAAGTGGCATTCAAAAAACAAAAAGGGAACTTCCGTATCTGCTGCCCGACTTGAATTTGTTTGGATACTCCTGCACAGAAAGCATGTCTTGGGCACTAGTGGTGGTACTGACTGGCATCTTTTCCTTTGTCTTCAGTGTAGGGTAGTACTGGGTCAAACAGAGTGAGGGAGGGAAGGAGGGGGTGTGTGTTTCTGCACCTTGCTGGAGAATTGCTCCAACTGCTCATCAAAGGGCCCTCACCATGCCTTTGACAAGGGAACATCCTCCAGATAATGCCCAGGGCCAGAGCCTTTAAAGGGTCTTCAGTTTTTGTACATGAAACAACATACATCAATCCCCTGTCCATGGAAAGAAGAGGCAGAGGGGATTGCCTTTTTCAACTGGAACACAGGGGAGGCTTTTCAAAAGTAACACAAAGCATGTTACTTCCTGATGCTGAAATGAATGTTTCTTAGAGATCTAAAAGGGGTAACTCGAGGCACAAGGTTTTCTGTTCACAGCACAAGGAACTCTGTTTGCACATCGAGCGGTGTGACATGGAAAATGGCTCCATTCCCCTGTTCATAAGCATGACAATGACAGCACCAACAGACTGACAATTTGGGCATGCCTGTATATATTCACACATTGGCAAGAAAGATAATCTGGGAGTGTAAGCAACAAAGCTCTGGATTAGTGCTGTTTGGACAACTCGCTGTTATTTTCAGGTTCACGTGTTATTCAAAAGAGCATCAGCTTTAATTTATCATAAGCACAAGCAGTGGCTGGGTAGGTATCGGGTTCTGGGGAGGGGAATGAAATACTGAGGGATGGTTAGGGATCAGTTTCCCTAAAGCAAGGATGACAGCTCTAGGTGGTGTCTTCACAGTTGAGAGCAATACGCTCCTCAAACTGGAATGTTCTTTGAAATGCTGTGGGAAGTGACACAAGCCAGCTGGGCTGCGTGTGGCATGGAGGGGTGGAGAGGCTGGGAACATCCGGATTTGGGCAGTGAGAGGTCATACTGCAAGATGTGATGGAAACCTGATTTTGAATGGAGTAACACTTGGAATAACTAAAGAAAAGTTGAGGAAAAATCCCTCACAAAACTGGTACAGCAACCATGCTTAGTGTATCCAGGTTTGTGGAAGTGAACCAAACTGGGGCATGCTACAGGTTAATCTAATTACTTCTGTAAAAATATTTATGTTCAGATGATCTTTAATTCTTGAATGATCTTCAGAAATTGCTTCTTGCCCAAATTATGAATAGATATTAATTATAACAACATCTTATTTTATAATTATAGTGTGCTTTTCATTCCAACTCATCCTTAGGCCCTCTACAACATATGCATAATTAATTTTTGCTCCCTTGAGGCTGAAAACAACACTTAATAAGGAGAAGGGACTGTATTAGCTATTAACAAAGGTAATCAGATCTCTCTTCTTATTCCTCACCATTTCTCTAGCTTCTAAACCTCTGCAGCAATCACTGCCTGGTGGCAGCAATGGGAATGGAAAGGGGAATTGCAATGGGGCAGCGGAAAAGAACAAGCTCTTGTCATCACTGACAGTCCCAATGTCTCTGACAGTAACCGCAGCAGCATTAACTAAATAAAAGCTAAAAAGCAGGAGTATTTTAGAAGATAACTGTATGATTGCAAAGTTAATGCATGATTTCTATACTAAAATCCCACTTCAAGTAATATTTGGGATGATGGTCTTGATACAACCATCTGCATCTTTGGTATTAGATCCCTGGGAATTCAGAGTAACTGCTTCAAAGTAATGCCATGTTAATGTAACTCTGGTTGCACTGAACCTGCTGGAAACAGAGGCATGTTTTTGTAAGCATGTTTTTACTGCTCGGGCTATAATGATAATATCAATAAAACCTTTATGACAGCACAGTCATTCAGCATGTCAATAAGACAGCAATGAGATTAAGACTGAATTTTGAAACTAAGGTCCAATCTGATGACACAAAACATACACAATAGTAATTATAGTATTGCACTATTAATTTTTCCAATCAGAAATCACTCATAACATTAAACAGTTAATCCTTCTGCCTGGATAAAAGTATTATCTGGGAACCAACAGAAAAATACGCATTGAAAGAAAGCATTCTTGCCTTTGAGGTGTGAACAGCTCTGTCTCTAGATTTTCCCAACTTCAATACTCACTATTATGCTTGAAGATTCTGATAGTGGCACCTGAAAGCCTCGCACCAAGAACGAGAGAAGTGTGGTTCAACTCATCACTTAAAATGAGGCAGCCCTGTGGAGAAGGAGCACAGTAAGTATCTGTATGAACAGGGAGGCTTTTGACACATATGCATGTGTGTGTGTCTGCACAAACATACGTCCATGAGAGAGAATGCACCAATTAAGCTGCAGGTATTAAACATGCACTGGATTTTCTGCTGCTTTCCTGAAGGTGCTAGTGTGCACTGCAAAGGCAGGCGCAAACTCTGGGATCAGATTCTCAGGCACATTCTCAGGTGGTTCATGTAACTGGAAAGTAGCAAATAACCCTATTAAAGATTGACTGCTTTATAGTAAAATCAAGTGATGTTGCCTCTTCTATCACCTGTCTACAGCCTGTTTTGAGTTATAAGGGAAATGCAGCCGCCTGCCCATATATAAAGTGTATGACAGCAGTGTAAGGAGGAGTAGTAAAAAAAAAAAAAAAGGCTGGACTGACATGAGCACTTTGGACTGCAGAAATGAGATCAGGAGAGATTGTAAGTCCCACTTCCACAAAGACGTGAGTGAAGCTTAGGCACTAGGCAGACTCTCTGGTAAATGCATATACAGTGGACCTGGAGTATACTTTTTAATAATACCTCAGTTGAAAACTCATTTTCTTTTTAGAAACTAAAACACAAATGTGGGAGAAATAAATTTGTATGTTATATTAACAGGAGCCAAGATTCACACTGGAAATTCAACTCTGAACCCTAACTTAGCTCTGCTTTCTATCAAACATCTTTTGCTGTGGTTTCATTACCCAAAGGGCAACACAGCATTAAGGAAATACTTATTCTGGAATCATGGATTAGGCCTAGGTTGAGATACACAGTCCGCCTAGAGACTGGTATACAGCACTAATAGTAAGTGTATATGCATCTTGACAAGAAAATGTAGCTTCTAGGCTTAATTATAGAGGAAAACACAGTGAAAAAATCTCCCAGACATAGTGCAGTTAAACAATACCTGTAATATATAATACTACTGTATAATAATATACACTGAATTTTAAATATATATATAATACATACAGTAATATCTTTCTTTGTTCCACTTGTATCTAAAAATCCCATGCTCTGACAGAGGCTTGGGTCTCCACATGAAGCCAGGCAAGTGAGGGATCATTATACAGCTAAGCAGGGGACAAGTATTTATGCTATTATGTATGTCTGCAATTTCATATATTTACCTTTGCAATTCCATAAATTTACCTCAATTAATTCTCTGTATCTGTTCCCTTTGAAAGTGCTGGACAATTTCTGCAGCAGCACTGCAGACTGAAGTTCATGTTCTGGTCAGCTGAAGCAGGTCTCCCTGCCCAACACTTGCATACATGTATTTTAGAAATCTCTTGGATAAGCAGTATTCATCTTCAGTAGTGAGTGCAGAAGTGTCTTCACCTCTGCGTTGGTGTTTCAGAAGTTTTGATCATACACCACAAATGGAATTCATTCCATCTCCACCAAGAAGGAAATAATGTTTTGTACTTGCATGTCACACTTCACACTGGGACGAACTGAAAGGGAGCTCCCAGCTTTCCCAGCACAGTGTTATCTGCTTGTCATGTCTGGAGTTAGGACTGACAGGATGATGGATATTCACGCTTTTGTGTTAGGTACCCCAAATTGGAGATGAAGTCCCTTCAGCACCAAATAAGAACCCAACTTTTGAAATATGGTCACAGCTTTAGATTTGCATTTGCTGCAAGCTGTCTTTGCAGGGCTGGCTGGAGCTCTGGTCACTGGGAGTGCTAGAGCACTGTGCTTTTTATTTTCTGAAAGTGTTGTAAAAACCATCCTAATAGTGATCTCTCTCTACAGGCAGCTGGGCAGTATCCTGCAAGCAGCCCAAATACTTCATCCCACCACACCCGGACATGGGATGCAATCTTTGCTTACTTTTTAAGAAGCAACTTCATTAGAAGCAGCTGAACAGCCATATCACTGATCCTTAAATAGATGTTAGGTGTGATGGCAACACTCAGCGCTAGCAAAAATGATGAAGGACTGTATTTAAGGTCACAAGGGCATCAGCCTTATGACTCACACATTCCAGATACAAAGCTTTGTTCCTCGATCAAGCCTTTCCACTCACCGAGTGCCCAGAATACTGCAACAGTAGTTAAAACAATTAATAAATGATTGCTCCTTTAGAAAGTCCTCACCTTTCCAACAAGGGCCGGAATATTCATCGAGTTAGTTGCAAAGCCCATGCCAAACACCATGGCATCTTCCACACCAAGGAACGTGGCCACAAGTTTCTCTAGTTCTACATGTTTGTCTAGGGTGCCTGCAGAAAAAAGCACAGGGAATATTAAATCTCATTAAACTGTGAAAGTTATTAAGGCACAAAACACACAAAAGAACAGGACAGAAGTGTGTCATTAAGCTATGTGACATTAAGTTCTAATGAAGGTTTTCCATTTGTATCCTGTGCATGGGGGTAATGCAAGAGAAAGCAAGGGTGCAAACCAGCTGTGACTAATGCTCATAAATATTGCTGCTGTTAAGGCAGCAAAGCAGCTGCTGTGGGAAAAAAGCCAGCTTTTGACATAGTTTATTCTGAAGATTAACTTTTTGCCTTTTTTTCTCCCTTGCAATGAGGACAAAAACAGCTCCTTTTTGAAGGAAATGTGGGACAAACGTTTTAGGCATTCTTGAGTTCTCTCTAGATGTGAAAACAAAAAACCGGTGACAAGAAGATTCCTCCATTTGCAACTGAGTGCCTATATATGTGTACAAAATCCTTAACTAGGATTTTACACAGACAGACAAACAAAAGCATTCTCTGTATTTTTCGGCTTTGGAAGTTATTCCACTTTCCATAACTGATGATAATTCTCCTCCTTCCTTCCTTCCTTCCTCTCAACAACAAACATAAATGATAAGGCAACACTAGAGATCCTTTTTTATTGCACATTCATTATCTAGTGTTAGTTCCTTAAGACTCCAAACGAATAAACTCCAGTATCCTTCCTGCCCAACTCACAGTGGAGGATGACAAAGTACAAAGGGCAACAAACAAAAGAGTGGTGTTAAGAGACTGAGGTAACAAACAGCTAGGAACAGTAAGGAATCATCTCAACTTGCCAGCTCTCTAGTCTTTGGTTGCCTGGCTGTGCATTGCAGGTAACAAGGCAGAAGGAACTCTTACAGGATGATCTGTGGGGAAGAAAAGAGAGTGGCCTGTGGATTCTGACAGAGCATTTCCCCTACAGGTAAGGCTGTAATCGGGAACAGAGGAAAAAAACTAGGCAAGTGAATATTTTACCTCACTTGCACCGCACAAATTGATGTCACAATAACATAGGCAAAGTGAGTTACAGCTGATGGAACAAGAACACTGTGTTCACTGTGGTGGACAAAGGGAGATGAATGGAGGAATGCAGAAGCTTTGCTGGAGCATCTCAACAAGAATGATGAGTCAGGAAGATGATCTTACCTTCATCATGGACAAGAGCTCATTAAAAAATCAAATGTAAATGGCAGGAGAAGTTTCAGCATGAGCACTAACTCGGCCGGTTAAAGTGAAGCAGTGTTTTCGTTACTTTTTCTCATTAAATATCTAAAGTAAGAATGACAATCGCTTGGAAATAGAATGTGAAAAATACCTATCACTCAGGCAGGAAAATCTTCACCAGCCAGGAGACAGGGAAAAACGGTAATTTCTGTTTTTACACACAAGAAAAGCCTGACTCAATACAGAGTGTTCTGTTAAAGCATCTATTGGGTGACCCACAAAGGACCAGCATGTTTTGGACCTGTTTTTACTGATTTTGTGATGGTGAAGAATGAAACATTCTAGAAGTGACCAACCCTACTTATTATTTACTAATCCTAAGAGTGAATGAAGGTGATAGTGTACATTGCCACTGCCAACAAATCCTGGAATAAAAATTGGAATCAGCCTGCAAAACAAAAACCTGAATGACACGGATTTGCAAAATGAGCCCTGGTTTTGAATTACGTTAATTGTTGTGGCCATATTGTACGTGGTAGGTGAGGTATTGTAATACAATACACACCAGTACTGACAGGGAGGCACAGGACAGCTCTATACACTGACTGGAGGTGATAAAGGATATCAGCTTGCGTTTTGTCAGGTTTAAAGTAAATGAGGTTTCCTTGAATAAATTATGCATTTATTTAATCATATCAGAAGATATTCCCAGAAGAGGTCAGTCCTTGGACACTACAAATGGCATTAATTATATCACTTCTCTCCACCGGAGGAAACAAGGGATCAGACATGCTCTGCTGGGATGAGGTCTGTCCACTGGCATTCCCAGCTGGTCACGGCAACCCCTGCAATAAGCATAAACTGCACTGCCAGACCAGATGCAAATTTGATCCAAAGGAACTGACACAAGCTGAAACAACTCAACAACAGCATCTCAAGCTACACAAGAAAGGCAGTAATTACATTGCTCTTCCTTAAATGCAACCTTACAGGTGTCAAGTCAGGTTATCATGCCTTTAAAATGTCTTGTATTGTGCTAGATTCAAGACCAGCATCATGATCTGATGAACAGAAAGTGATACACTAGATACATTTTTATTAATACACTGTACAAACAGATACCTGCCACACTTGCCCTAAACACAGACACTAGAATTTCCCCTGATACTCTACCTGTTCTGATTTTTATGCTGACTATGGCTTGGTTTGACCCAACAAATAAGGATACAACAAAATAATGTACACCAACTTACTGGGAAAGATTTAAGACAAAGAAAAAAAGAGAAAGGCACCTGCATCTTTAAGAGACAAAACAAAATAATTTGAAAGTTATTCCTCCCTGCTGAACAGGTGCATGCAATACGGTACGGCAGGAGTTACTGTGACCCAAGAGTGGATAGGCATTAGGACCGAAGATCTTATCAAAAGTGGACTTTCACAATGGTAGCCACCTCCACAGATTCCCACACTTCTCTTCTCAAAGCAAATCCCCTCCTTTTCAAAATCTGATGACCCAGTTCCTTCCATTAACTTGTCACTGCTCTCTGGTGACAGGGAACATGACGTACACTGTGTTCTGACAGGCTCTCTCATAGGCTTACCCAAACTCTAGGGCTCAAAGTCTCTGTCAGTCTACTAGACAGATAAAGCTTGAAAACACACTTCTCATGATCCACAGTCATTATTTAGCTTTGACACTTTCCACTTGGACAAGGTGGTTTATGCCACTGGTTGGTCTGCCCAATACAGTCTTTCAGATTCTCATGCACTAATGACATTGACTGGTTAGGCTGCCAACACTGGTAACAGGATCCTGTGATAGACTTCTATGTTTGGAATTCTGAGACCCAAAGAAGACAGGAAAACACCTGCTCGCCTCAAGTGAAACAAAAGCTGGAGGAGCTGGAAGTCATTGAAAAGAACAGCAAGGAATCCTGTGCATCCCTGACGTGAGTCACCAGGGTGAATAAGAGCCATTATGCTATGAAAATGAAGGTTTGTAAGAGGCATCCTTAGGAGGGTGGGGAACAGAGCAAAACACCTGAACTTCCTGGTCACAAACTCACCCTGCTAAGGTATTTGTCAGAGACGAAAAAATAGCATTACTGGAACACACACATGCTTTTACCAAAGCCAAACTGGCTAAGCTATTAATAGAAGGATGAAGAAACAGAAGATGTAGAAATGGTTATTTACACCTTGCTACCAGAGTGGATGTTGCAGGTGGTATCACTCACATACACTGCCCACCACCAGAGCAAAGCCTAAACTTCTAGAATGAGACATACTGGCAAGAGAGGGAGAGAACTACAATAATGTAGTGGCCTCATTGAAACACTGCAAGTGTCTAAAACAGCCCCAAAATAGGTGGGTTTTGAGGAACCATTTCATACAAAGGAAATGCTCAAGTTGCCTTGACATTGCAACCAGCTGATAGGGCTTTCATACCATAAAGATGCTCTGGGTGTCACAGATCTGATGGTGTACCTGTGTAATCTACTGATTCTCATAAAAAAAAAGTAGATTAATTTTAACAACACTTCCAGTTTAATTTAGATCTTCTGGTTTTGTTTCCTTTTTTCCCTTTAGAAAAACACAAGGTTAATAGAAGATACAGTTTAAGTCCAGCCTCTCCATGCCAAAGCCTGAATGGCAGTATCTTAAGTATCTAAATATTTGCATGTATGTGAATAACATCATATACAGGAGATATTTTAGGTTTTAAACAAGTCACACAACCCTTAGTTATCCCGGATGCCTTCAATTCCACCTGCCAGAAGATGGACTATCCAGAGCTTAATCTTGCTTTGCAAAGCATACTTTTGCAATGGTGAAATACCAGGAACAAACCTGACCCTTTGATCATGTTGGATTAGTTATTGATGAAAGGGGTAGGCACAAAAAGGAAAATGATGGATTAGGAAACGACAAAAGAAAATTCCTCTCGCAAACTGTTTCCTAATTTATACCATATCCCACCAGAAAGCAGCCAAGATTATAGAAAAAAGAAATATATGTATATATATACACACACACATACACTCTAATTCTCATTGATGTGTCTGTATTTCTCCTTAAGCTCCTACTTGGAAACTGTAAAATAATGGCAACTTTAGCTTTTTATCTCTTTCTCTTAACTGAAAAATGGACCATTTATTCATGTTTGTACAGTACTGCGTTTAAAATGAGCTGGACCTTGTTAAAGGTATGAAGTGGTATAAAAGAAAGAATAATTTATTTTACTTCTTGAAATGCTGCTAGAAATTCATATTAGGCCTTAAAGCTCAACAGAAGGAAGTGAAGGGCATGAAGCTACTTTTTTTAGTTTACATGTTGGCACGGATTTTCAGATCTGCTTTTTAAAAATCAGATCACAATCAAACATAACCCCCTCCCCCCCCCGACAAACAAAAACCCCTACAACTGAGTGCAAGTTGGGTGTTAAAGGGTAATCTCCCAACCATACCCTCGGGAGTGAATCACCCCACAAAGTTTGTTCTGTGCAGGCTCCATCTTGTCTTTTGGTCCAAGGCATAATCACAGGAGGAGGATTTCAAAAGCCAGGAATCCTGCTCGGCTGCTTAAGGAGCACTAATGAGACATTTGCTGCAGTTACTCATGTATACCATCTCCATAAGGAATAATGGGGAGCCAGATAAATAGAGCATTGGAACTACCAGCTGTCCATGTGACAGTCCCGTCACCAGCCTGGTGCTAAGCCCAGGAGCGTTCAGGCCGTGATAATCTGCCTTATTTTAGCAGAAGTGGAACTTTACTGATTTTATTGTCATCCGCAAGCAGCAACCGGGAGACTAATTTGCCTGTTTCTCAATAATTTTCCGTTATGTTGCTTAGAAAAGGCTGACTGTAAACACAGAATGAGAGGATGGGCTCAGACCAAAGGCTTGTGAGTCTGCCTCTAAGAGGAGCCAACTCTCACTCCAGCCATTAAAATACACTGATTTGCACAGGGAAAAAAGGACTTCATGTTCAAGTTGTCATTCTTTCATTTTTTTTTCACTGCTATTTTAAATTTATTTAGACTTCTATTTGCTAGCATTTTTATTAAGCTAAAAAACAACACTTTTGAGAGAAAGACTAAAATACATAAAACATAGAGGGTTTTTTGAGGGTAGTTTACAATAAATGCCCTAATGTTCCAAACACTCCAGGTAGTTCAATGGTTGCTGTCCAGTTACTTACGGAATAAATCACAAAATGGTTTGGGTTGGAAGTGACCTTAAATACCACCTAGTTCCAAGCCCCCTGCCATGGGCAGGGACACCTTCCACTGGACCAGGGTGCTCCAAGCCCCATCCAACCTGGCTTTGAAATTTCCAGGATGGAGCAGCCACAGATTCTCTGGGCAACCTCTTCCAATGCCTCGCTACCCTCACAGTAAAGAATTTCTTCCTAATATCTAATCTAAACATGCCATCTGACAGGTTAAAACCAATCTCCTTTGCCCCGTGACTCCATGCCCTTGTAAAAAGTCCCTCTCCAGCTCTCTTGTAGCCACCTTTAGGTACTGGATGGCTGCTTAAATCCGTCAACATTTAAGAATTATTGTCTCAGACTCAATGTCTATTCCTGAAAAACAAAACTTCCTGTTTTTTCATGTCCTAATTAGCTTCTTGACATATAATGAACTAGCCAAAGAAATAAAAAAATTGACCTTTTTTGCACCTACAGGAGAGCCCACTGCTGACAAAAACTGGTTTAATTTAAGTAACACTCCTGGTCAGTTTTGTTAGATATGATACGTGCAGATCTCTCTATATCCTCCCATTGCATCTCACACAGTTAATGCAGCGTCTTCTCCTCTGGCTTCAGTAAATTTAACCTCACCATTCTCAGATGTGCTCAGAAAGCTCTTACCATTCCAGGTGAATGGTCCTATCCTGCCTCCCAGCCTCTCCCTCTGACCAAGAGGATCTTCATTCTACATCTTCAATTGCTCTAAAATTTTCTGAACAATCTTATGTTTAAATTTTAGCCACCAGGATCCTTCAGGGACTACTCTCATCCCATGTACCACCCTCCAAGCAGGCCACATCATCATTGGCTTTTGCCTTCTGCCTACCATCTGCAAACAACCAAGCTACTGCTCATGGAAGACATGCCCCAAGCACACGTGTATCTCCTTCTTGTTGATTTAAGTATCTTCCCTTAAAATCTTTTTATTCTTAGTGTCCTCAGAAACATTTAAAAACAGTCAGGTTACTGCTTCATTAGTTCCTTATGTGCTAACTTTGTTGTAAATACTGCCCAGCATCATAACAATACATGTGTGTTCCTGGTTCAAGTCAAATTGGTATAATGATTTGTTAGTCAACAAGTATTAATGATTGTACAGCAATGGCCATAGGCATGTAAGTAATAATAACAATATTAAATAGCTAATTACAATAAATAATGCTAAAAAACTAGTACTAAATGTACCACACCAGAAAAAAGGTCCCTTTTGCTCATAATCCTTCATCTGACAGTGGTCCTATACCAATGCCTGGGGTAGAATGAAGGCAGGACAAACACCTAGAGTCATATCACAGCTTCTGACTAACCACAGCTTAAGGACATCGTGAATCAAGGAAACAGTTTGTGCTTTTCTAATTACTACCAATGTCCTCTCCTCTGCATATGGCCAGTGTCCCTTGGAATGCAAGGGAGTGTAGAGCTCTGGCATCTGCAGCCTCCTCTGCAATGAGTTCCCCAGGTCTGCCTCCCTGCAGTGTGAGGAGCTGCCTCCTGTACTGAACAATGAGTCAATGCTTTCACAGAACTACTGCTTATAACTCCGAGATCTTGCTCCCAAGGGATAATAGATAACTTGGTCCTAAAAAATGGAAAATACCTTTCTTTCACATTGAGTGTCTCACAAAAGCCTCAGAAATGTGTCTTAAATGGCACTGTTGTAGTAAGAAAGTGATTTATCATTATAATAACTTAAAAAGGGCATGGAATTAAAAGTGGAGTGAAAAGCCTTCAATCTTTTTAGGGATGACAGATCTAGGAGGGTCAGCCACTATTTCTATCAGTTTTAACCATGTTAAAGCATCCACATTAACTTATTCTGAGAGCAAACTACCTGCAACAACACCCTGATAGGACAGCATTGCATACCCACTCCGCACAGTCGTAAGAGGAGGAGTTTAGACAGAAATGCACAAAGGACAGTTCTACTCTCATGTACTCTTTGAAACATCACTCAAATTACTTTTATTTTTGTCTTCTTTCTTTTGCCCTCTCTCTGAAATCTTCTGAAAGTAGTGGAATGATCATTCTCAAAGAGGGAGAGCTACCACTGCTTTCAGGAAGATGTTGGTAAAACTCAAACATGCCAGACACTTAAATGCACACCAGCAGAACAGTACTTTCAAAGGCAATTAGCTTGAAAATATAAACAAGTCCAAGTGCTCTCTTGGATTAGGACCCCACAGGCAATTTATAGCCTTGGCTCCTGCAGCTCACTGCCTTTTTACTTCAAAACCACTTTAGCTCAGCCACACAGTAACAACAAAAGTTCTGAAATGTGATCTGCCCAGAAACAAACCCATTCCGTTCTATTTATCCAAGATGAAGATGACAAATGACAATAAAAAAAGGTAATACCTTTAATACAGACCCTTTCCTACCTGTATATGTGGCTATATATTAAACTCAGAATTTTTCAAATCTGCTTGGCTGTGATGAGAACAGAGCTGAAGGCAGGGAAAGAGGGTATCCACACTATGAATAAGAGGCTGTTTTCCTTAGGTTGTTTCTACAGTTCCTGGTGACAGGCAGGCTCCAACAGAGCCAGGGCCAATGAAGGAACCACAGATGAGGACTGCCCTGCGGAACATCCTCTCCTCCTCTGACCATACAAGCACCAGCTCTCTGTTACCTGCCCAGGACAAAGTGCTGTGACTGCTCATCTACCCCAGCTAAGTCAGGTCTTAACACCCTGCCTTCCCCTGTTAAAAGGTCAGTGTCCAGGCTGCTCTCTGCAATTCACTTCCAACAGGCTGACATTCAAAAGGTTTAGATGATGTTCTTCACTTGTAGCTCCTTCTTGCACTGTGAATAGTCTGGATGCATTTCACAAAGTGATCAGAATGAATCTATAACCTTGCTCAGTCATCAGGACAACTTTGAGTACAGCACAGGTGTTCAGAGGAAGAGAAAATCCTAAACATCTCTACACACTGGCTCCCCAAATAGGCTAGATGAAGTGAGCTAATAAGATTTTTAGTATTTGAAGATAGAATCAATCTTTGAATAAATGGATTTTTATTTTGAGAATAAGTCAAGGTTACTACACAAGCCTTCCATCAAAAAGATTCTGCAAAAGCTAAAGAATAAGTTACACCAGCTGTAATCTTAGATGTACTGAAAACAACTTGAAATGTTCTTAGACAAAATCCAAGAGCAAAAGACAGAGAGAAAGATTCCTTCAACACCTTAGATGACTAGAAATGGTGACCACTTTCAACCCTGCAATTCAGGTTAAGTAAGATATTGCAGTCACCAAACAGGTCACCTACAGAAGGAAAGTTGGGTCAATCTGTAAACCCTCTCCAAGTGGTGTCACTGCCGTAGTTATTATTGGCAAATCAAACCATGTTGACAAGAAAAGAAGCAGGTGACAAGGTTCATGTTATTTTTCATCTGGAAATGGGACTTTAAATAAAACCCCAAATGAAATACAATATTTTTTCCATAAGATCTCTGGAGGAACAGAGTTTACTTTGAGAGACACAAAGTGAAACTTTTTCAGATTGCTGGATTAGGAGAAAAAAGTCTATAAAAGACTTCTCTATTCTGACAAGCCTACCTTCTTTTTTTTTTTTTATTAACTCCTAAGAAAGATAAAGTCTGAAAACTCCTGTTGCATTTCTATGGCTTGAAATTGTTTCCTCTGAAATATAAGCTGATTGTACCACTAGGAATGCATGGCTTTGTGTAAAAATATAAAGTGGAAGGTAACACTACATGCGGTCCACAAACCAACAAAGCAGGCAAATCAAAAAGGGCATATAAACCAAAAAAGTCAGATAGAGCCTTCCTGAATTTATTCCTTAAAGGCACATTAGAAATTTCTATTTTGTGCCAATAATGTCTCATAAAACATTTCAATATGTTCTTAGAACATGGGATTAAAAAAAAATATGAAAAAGCTCATTTTACTAATGTGAAACCTCTGTGTGTGGTAACTGATAGAAATCTGTGATGCAATTGATTTGCTCCACAACAATTCTTGAAGTCTCCATGTGGTTTTTACTTCTCTTAAAAAAAAAAAAAGCCTGTTACTTCCATAATTAAAAATGCCAGGACAGTACATGACACCTTTAGTTTTGCTCTTCCAAAAATCAGTATTATTTCTCCTTTTGAAAAAAATCTTAATGTGACAACAAAAAAACCACAGTGTCCCTTTTAACTCTGAAACAAGTAATTGCTGACACGATTAAAATTCTCTAAGTATCCAATTCCTTCAAGATATCTGTAAAAAAGCATATAACTACAGAAACCTTGGTGGCATTCCAGCTGTTTACTCACCCATTTCTTGTCTGGTACTGCAGATTCCTGTCCCATATTTTTCTAACTCAATGGCCACAGTTTTCAAAGCATTAACATCTGTTTCTGCAAAGCCGAGGTAGTTATAAGAACCCATATTGATTACATTCTTGATAGTCCTTCCTGTAAACCTAGAATTAAAGCAAATTTTAAGCAATAGTGCAACTTTCCCTCCAGCAACAAACGAAAAGAAAAAAATCCCAAATTTTTCCACCAAATTTTGTTCCATTGTCAAATTGGAAATTTACAATCTTACAATCTTCATACTTTAACAGCGCAGCCTTTCTGCTTTTTCTGATAAATACTGCATCTTGGTCAGAATGTTTTTTAGAAGCCAAGCAATGTACTGGTATTAGGTGAAAGGCTGCTTTTATGTATTTAAACAAACAAACCAACATAGGACTTTATTTAAGGAACAACTTACAGACACTATTTTTTCAAGCAACTTGTCAACAGCTTCCACAAAGCCATCAGTGTTCTCACACACACAGAGAAATTAAACATGGTGAAAATGTTGTGGGAAACACTATGATATATTTTCAATAAGCTGAAATACAGCCAACCTACACATTGTCTATACAGTGAATTCCCACACCAAAATCTTTAAGCTGTAATCTGCTTAAATCCCACTGCCAAAGACTCGCTGTGAAAGCAACAAGCCACATCCATGCAATGCAAGAAATGAGGATTTAAATCCTTACCAAGGGATACGTCAAATTTTGCTGTAATACCCTGAGTAAAGGTCTGCTTGTAAATGAAGCATCAGCAGTTTGACTTGTGCTGACACAGACAAACAAACCCCTTTGTGATTGAGCTGGAAATCCATACTGCACTTCCAAATAATTCCAGAAGAAAAGAGCCAGGTTGCCAACACAGTACTGATTGTGGAAAGAAGTATGATGTATATTAGACTCCACAACTTTCTGTGCTTTGCAGATGTATCAGGAGCAGTCTTTGGAAGCTGAGGGCTGCAGAGTGTAAGATGACTCACCTAAATGTCCAGTTGTAATCATCTGTAACACGTTCCATGAGGTCAAACTGTGGCCCAGGGACACTGCAAATCGGACGATTCCAGTTATCCCGTATTCTCATATAGAGGTTTCTGGTGTAAAAGTTCTCAAAATCTTGATAAAGTGGCACAAAATCCTGGTTTGAAAACAGGCACAGGGTTATGTTGCTGGGAAAACGTCTGTTTCTGTACCCAAGTAATTCTCATTAACAAGGAAAAGCTGATTCGTTAATAAACAGCTAAAACAGCCACGTGTTCCTACAGCACACACACAACTCCAAACAGCAAATACCTTACTTTAATTCTTTTGAAACACATAATTGGATTTTTTATGGGGTGGAGTTAGTTCCTATTTTTTGGTGATTTTTCTTTTTTTTTGTTGTTGTTCTTTTTTTAAAAATTGTTAACAAGTTGGTTTAACTCTCCATATACACCCTGAACGCTGGAAACGGAAACATTTAAGATTCTTCTCACTTGGAGAAACCAACTGCTTCAAATCGAGCATCTTGTAATGTGTGGAGCAGACTGGAAGACTAGGATAAACAATTCATTACATTTCATGAAATGCTGGAAACATGAGATAAAAACTAGTCCAGTGTAAGTGATCTGGGCATTACTGGCACAGTCTGGACATGTGAACAGCCAGTTAAGACAACTGGTTTTGTTGACAACTAATTTCTATTAATGGATTTTACTTGGAAATTAAATTTAAAAAATGTCAGGAATATAAATGAGGTCTTATATGAAATAGCAATATACCCATGTTGGACACTGGATACAATAGGCTGATAGAATAACATGGTATGCAATTAACATATGTAGGAGAATTAAATGAACCTGTGAAGGGTGAAGGGTGAAGGGAAGAAAATGTAACTGGCACAACTGGAATCAACAAATGGCCAATCCAAGAAATGAATTCAAAATGACATTCCTTAAATTGTGCATGCACAAAGATAAACCAGGAAAAAAATCAGGAATTTTATTTGCAGGAGGAATAGTAACACTATTCCCATTTTTCCTTCGTTATGCCAGGTTTTATTGTAAATGATGATTCAAACTGCACAGAGAATGAGGAGCAACCAAAAATTGTAACAAAACTGGAAGGCAGTTGAACTTGCTAAGGTGCAAGTATCACTTAGAACTACATGGACTGAAAAAATTAAGTCGGACAAGATTTCAGGCTACATTCAGTTTGTGCTGGGACATGATTGCTGAGTGCCCTGTGAGCAGCAGGGCAGCAAACATAAGCCAGCAATGAGAAAAATCACTGCCTACGGGTGTGAAGGCAGTCAGATGGGACAAAGGAATATAGGGGTTTAAGAGATTTGACAAGATGATATATTTAACAATAAGGCATTTTGGAGTTTTCTTTTGCCTTGGATCAACCTATAACACTGAAATTCTACTTTGCTCAGAATATTATGACACTCTTAGAACAAGGTGAACATCTCTTTGGGTAAAAATCATGATCTTACCTAAATATATTAGTACATAAGCATACACATCTAACTCTACTGCAGTGTGTGTCATTCCTCTCTTCCCTATGCAATAGTCCCTAAGGTGAAAGATGTATTTTTGTTAGACAGGTTGCGTAAATCACTTGCAAGCAGGGGAAAAAACCTCAGCTGTGGATATATAATGCCTTTTTCATACGTACTTTTTGTTGTTCTCTCTCTGCAGCAATGTTACGTTTTTCTAGTCCCCAGGCTCTCATAAAATCTCGCAGGTAGCCAAATATTGTTCCCACTGCAAAACCCACGAAAGTAAAAACTGCAACATACATTGGTGCCTGTTCAAAGTGCTCAATAAATGTCTTTTTGTAGAGAGTTCCGTTTGAAACGCCATTCTTCTGAAAAGATAGAACAGAAACTTGTGATTAATACATTTCATCTCATCAAAGCTTAGACCTCAAGGCAAATCTTCTTTATTTAGGAGAGACATTTAGATATCACGCTGAAGAAGATGCCCTTTAACACTGCAGGTGCCACTGACCACTACAAATATCTTCCCTTTTCTCTCCTCTCCACCAATGTCCTCAATTACAGGTGTCTACAACACCACTCCCTTGTCTATTTTGAAACATGTGAAACTTCTGAAGGATTGGCAATAGATTGTTGTGTAATTGGACAATTATTTCAAAGGTGATTAAATGGAAACCACAATACTCTGTCTCGCAAGACAGAGCTATAAAAAGGGAAGGGCAGCATTAAAACTCACCTGCACTGTTGCTGACTGCTTCTGGAAGTCTTGTGTAACCCATTGCAGCAACTAACCTATATACAGCAAATCCTGCCTAAAACAGGGCAGCTTTACCCCAACATCCTTTAGATCTGAGGAAGTATCCAAGCCCGTTATGATCCCAGTCTTCTGTTCCTGTTCTGATTTCACAAATGCTTTTAATTACATTTTCAGTGACCTCTCCCATCCTTCCAAGGGTACTTAAAACCAAAATGAAGAACAGTAAAAAAAACCCAACACACAAACAACAGACAGACAACTTTGATTGCTGGAATTAGTGAGCCCACTGTGAGCAAACCCTAGGAATTTACAACAGTGTGTGGACAAAATATTTTGTCATGAAAATATTTTAGTGTTTCCATTTTCAAATTAAAGACTAAGTTTTTCAGTTGCCACCTTCTCAAACCAACTTACATTGAAAGAGGTAACTCTCTTATTTCTGCAGAATATGTTGGCTCTTACAGTTACTGTCTAGCAACAGCCAACCTGCCAATTCAAAAATAACAAAACATAATCCAGAAAAAATAGTTTCCCCGTTTAAAAAAAAAATAAAATCCAAGACAAGCATTTTGAACATATTATAAAACAAGATTGCCAGCATATGAAGAAATACCATTCATACACTGCTGCCTGAGATGGATGAATTAAAAAAAGTGGATTATCTAGTTACATAATGTAGCAAGCTGAAATTGAATATTCATATGAAGAACAACTGCCAATTCACCGATAAGACAGAGTATTATTGATCTTTAAAATGTCTTCATCTTCAAAGGATTTTGATTTCAATTGTAACTTGCTGTCCAATCCTGGATTCACAAATTTTTTTTTGTGAGAGAGAAATAAAAAAATTAAAAGAAAAACCTAGAAAAGAAGAAAAAATGCTGGTAGGGCTGAACCAAATCACATTTAGACTTTGGAAACACTTATTGTCATGCAAGAGAGAAAGAATGCAGGGCTGGCTCTCACCATGCGAGGGTACACTTTGGAGCGATGCTACACATGCACTCCTACCTCAAGCTAATTGCTCTTTTAGAGCAACCTATTTACCATGAAAAACATTTTATGAGGATGAGTTAAATACATGGTCAAGTCAAATTTCACGAGTCACAACAGCTGTGTGCACACAGTGATCTGATAAAGTAAATATTTCAGGATTAAGCTCAGTCGTATTACCTTACATTTGCCACGAGCTAAGAGTGCATTTATGGTCATCTATGGAAACTCAATTGGCATTGTAGCTTGATAAGCTTGATTCAATTGGCATCAAGCTGTGATGATGTGATAACACATCTGAGCCCAGAGGAGAGAATTAAGATGTTTCTGTTTATCAGCTTTATTAAGAAACACATCAATGCTGTATCTTATTGATAAAGGAACAGGAAAGCTCATATCAGGCTTCTACACTGCAAGACTCTTCTTCCACAATAAAACTCTCCTGTGGTGGAATTCTTATTTTAGCTGCTGCCATTTTATGCAGTCAGTATGACATTTGAATTAAAAAAGGTAACCACTCTCCCCTACGATCCTCAATACAAACAGCTGGTAGTAAAAGACACTTGTAGTAATGAAGAACTAAGAATGCCAAGAGCAGGATGTGATCCACATTCTCCAGTCTATGAAAGAGGAAAACCAAGAGTCTCCAAACAGCCCAAGGCTGGTATAAGGCTGACAGAACAAATTTAAAAAATACAGTGACATCTTGTCTAAAAACTGAAGCGAGGAAACCCAAGGGCATTTCCTCCATCCCTACAGTTCCATGAAAAAGTAGACAAAGGGTCTCATGTTGGGAATAACAGAACAACTGGATTTGCCACTTCAGGAAAGTGGTAGTGGGGGCATTTTTGTGTGGCAATTCAAATCCAAACATAGAATACAGGTGACTGACTGAACATCATAAGGAAGCTCAGCAATTTCAGCCAGCCTAGACAGTCAGTGGATGAATGTGTAGTTGCCATTTTGCACTTCATTACTGTTATATGACTTTTGACATGTTATCATAAAGCTTAACTTGAGAAAGAAGAGGTGGATTCGGAACCTGTGCATTTAAAGCACGTAGACAGTGAAGATGGATGTTATTCAGCTGCTGTTGGCACTGAAATCAAAGACAGCAGATTTCCTCCAAACGCCCGAAATGATGCAGAGATCATTAGTTACACCATTACCCAGCGGGCTCTCTGCTGAACTGGGCACTCCCAAGTACATTATATACACACACACATAGATATATTATTATGTAATAACACCTGCAGCAGACAGTGCACTTTCTAGCTCCATATCTTCAGCTGTAGCAATTGATTAAGCAAGGATTCGAAGAAAATATATGTTCTCCTAACTTCCAGCAATTGCTGGCTTTGGGATTTCATGGGTTTGAGATTGTCTTATCATGTTTAATAGTCATCAGGGGATAATTATGAATGTGTTCATAATTTCTGAACCTACAAATGCTGGGAAAATGAATTGCAACATTTGCTAATTGCTTTCATCTGTAAAATACGTGTTTCCTTTTTTATAATAAAATTAGCTGATAGTGTCATGACAATTTACTTTGATCCCTGTTGTCTGTTCAGCTTTCCTACTCAGCCAATTGCACAACTCATAATTTTCTGTACTTAAATAAATTCTGCCTCTCCATTTGTGTCTTCCCAAACTAGAAGAACCTTAATCTGTACAGTTTTGGTCTAGTCTTCTTGACCTTACACAAAACAAAAAGAATAAACAAAAAAAATCAGTATTTTAATGCTCAACTTTCTCTTCACTCTGCAAAGTTCAGTAAAACCTTTTTGAGACGCAGAGGAAGTGAATTAAAATTGCATATAACACTTGAGGGCACAGTATGGATTTATACATCTGCAAATAAAGTTTCATCTTCTTTTCTTTTGGTTTTTAAAGACTGTTTGCTTTCTGCCACAGTTCACAGTTTCAAAAATATCTCTGTTATGATTACATATATCCTTCCCAAGTTGCAAAAATACTTCATTTAGAGTACCCTGCTATTTGTGCATCCTTAAGGACCATTTACCAATTAATTAATTGTTTTTTATTTAGTGGCCTGCAACTTTGTCTACTGTTTATCAACAATACACGCTACCAACAAGAAAGTTCTGCAGTGTTTGCTGTTCAAACCTAATTGTCACTAACCTGAAGAATTCTGTATTGTCAGCATATTTTGCCACCTCTTTTCTCCTCACCCCTTTTTCCAGACCACTGGTGAACATATGAGAGAGCACAGCTCCAATTAAGCAATCCCTGGGGAAGTCCATTTCCAGTATCTCCCAGGTCACCTTTTCAAAAATTGTTTATTTGTATCCCCCAATATCTCTGGCAAAAAGGCCAAATTAAGCAACTGCCCAGAGTTACTCACCAGCTTTATGTTTGGCTTCCTTTAAAAATTTTGAGTTGATACCCTTTGTGATATGCTAATCCACATTTTATTGGCTTGTTTTAAAAATTCTGCTGGCATTCCAAATCAAAATGGTTTCTCAGGAACCTGTCACAAAGCATGCTTTCCGAGCCAAATGCTGGAAATCTATGGATGCAACACAAAGACACCCAATGCAAGAAGGCTAGAGACGAAATTCAATCCAATGGATGTTTTGCCATGAAATTTGACAAATATAGGATTTCACTGATCTCTTGGGAGCCAAAAGCACAATCGGGGCATGGAACTTCGATGTGCTGAGTCTCTGCTTAACTGGTTTCCATCAAGACACTGCAGCCACAGAATTTCTGGGCAGGATTCTGATGCCAATGAGGTCAACAGGAGCGATGCCAATGCAGCAAAGTCAGCTTTAAATTAAACACCTCTTAGATTCCCATATTCTGCAATTACCCAAAGTATTTAGAAACTCTCCCATAATGAAGAACCCCTTCCTAAATGTCTTCAGTTTTTCAAATGGAAAAATTTGACAACAAATATAACAGTGCTATTAGAATGGGCATTGTTATAAAATACTAAATATAATGGTCACACCGTCTTAAAGTAGCTTCCTCTAATAGTAATGTAAACTAATCTTCAAGTCTATTAGGCACACTCCTCTCAACACCTTTATAAGGAATAGTTACAAAATACATTGGTGTTAGCAAAGAGAAATACAGGATAGCTATGCAATAGGATGAATAGTACTTAAATATTTGTTCACTCTAGGAGGGGATTTTTCATTGCATTTAGATGTTGCAGCCTCTGGAATTGTGCTAATTGGCATGAGCCAGATTCACATTAAGGGGAGAGTGAAGAGTTGAACAGCACAGACAGTGTCACAGCACCAAACCTGGGTGCTGGCCCTGCTTAACTCACCAGAAGAGAGGTGACCACTTATGCTGGCACAAGTTATGAGTAAACCTGTGGGAGTGCAGTTGCATTGAGGAAACTGAGATGCAAGAACTCATGTTTTCATGCAAGTCTCTTCTGTGGAGACAAGAAGCTCTAAAGAAGCCCAGAAATCCCAATCTGCTTTTTGAAACTTCTCATTAATTAAATATTTTTTCAGCTACTACAGCTACTTTCAATATAGCAGCTGTAGGTGCAGACAGGTATATATATTTGAAAAAAAAACTACTGGGAGAACAATAAAGTCTTTGTCTTTGAATGTAAGCGCCCTGGTAAATAAAATCCAATCCAGAAGCACATGAAACTTTATTTTATGCGTGTTTATGGATCAAATTTTATTAAGTTGTTGCATACAACCTCTTAAAAAACAATGCAAGCTGACTGATCTACATAATGCTTCCCAGACAGATAGGAATATGAAGGGATAGGTGTTGAAAACTGTGAACCAAGTGACAGCCACGTTTGCTCAACATCTACCAGACTTCAAGATGACAGTGAAAATCTTGAGCAAATTAGGACAGTGCATTCCTACAGCAAAAAAAAACCTGATGGGAGAACACACATAACCACCGGTGCAACATCTGATTGATTGCAGATGGTTTGGTTCCAAACAGATGTTTCCTCCCCAGCATCTGAAGAAGAGCATCTGGGACAGGCCCCTAAATGGGGATGATTTCAGATGGCCTATGATGTATGGGATGGCCACATGGGAGAGAATATAAATATCTACATAAATAATGATGTAAATAAATGACAGGACCTACAGAGGTCTGCAAACTCCTGGAGCAGAAGCTGCAGTGGGGTACTACAGAGATCCATTTCAGTCCTGAGAAGGGAATGGTCCAGCTGAATCCCACTTGGAGCTTGCTACTGGTTAGTCACAGCTTGAAGTGTGTGGTGTGCAATTCTGTGTCCTAATTCCTATATTTTCCCTGAAATCACCCACCAGGGGATTCTGAGTGGTTGTATGCAGTTCCCAGGAGAAGAAAAAAAGGAAATGGGCATTATGAAAATCAAAAGTTCTCTATAATGAATATACTGTAGACACAAATGTAGATTCCTTCACAAATCTCCTGGCAATGATATCTTTATTAAGTGTGTGGTATTTCTTTTCTGGAATAATGCATTTCAGATCAAACATGCCCAAGTTTCTAAACCATAAACCAAAAATGGCTACATGGGGAATTCATAGGTTACTCAGCTATACAGACAAGACTTAAATCAAAAATAGTTGTGAAACCTCTAAATATAGAAGGTGCTAAAATGAAGGTCACAGTCTCTTGCAATGTGACAGCCACAAGAAAGTATAACCTTCACAAACACAAACTATAAATAGCAAGCAAGCAAAAAAAATTTTAGTTCTTATTAGTGTGCCTCCAGAGTCCTTGTTTAGAATGATAATTGATTTCTACTGAAGTTTCAAGGAAAAAAACCAACAAACCTGGTAGTAAAGCAATCGATAAGGACTAAGAGTAAAATCTCCAAGACTGCCCAGAAAGTTTAGGAAATATAAGACACTTTCAAAATCACTTAGGGATCCACGCACTCCTGACCTTGCCAGAGATTTGGAATTTAACAACTCAGAAACTCTGAAAAGTCAGCTCCCTGTGAACAGTATTAAATGCTGCTCATTCTGTTCTGCTGCTTGAGGTTTGTATGAAAATTGGGGCTTCACTGTGCTTTTCACAAGCACCAGGAAATGGCTGGTTAGTTACCAGCTAAAACCATGCAGCCCCTTTTCAAGACAAAATACTGCAGGCAAACACCACAAAGGGATGAAAAGACATGATCCTTGCCTTCCACACCTGCATCATGTTTTCATTTTGCAATAACTCTTTCAGCACCAAATAACCAAGTACTGCAACGCTCTGACACTAATACCATGAAAATACAGATGGGAATGATAAATGCATTGGAAATATACTGTGAAATAGAAAACATTGTTATGTAATTAGGAAAGCAATACATATACTATATAATTTTCAGACTAACCCTTTACTCTTATGCTAAAATGATACTTTGGAGTGCAACATAGCAGGTTGGGAGGATACAGAAGGATTACTCATAATGTTCAGGAAGAACATTCAGCAGTGGCAAGAGTTCCAAATGAAAAGAAACATGAACTCAGAAAGGACATATTTCATTGTCTTAGTTCTGTAAGTTTTTGTGCAGACATTAATATTCATTCAAGAAGTCTTTTATCCTGCTATATCAGAATTTCTAGCTCTGCACACACTACAAGCAGCATGCACTCCAGCATCAATGAATGTTTAATTGTAACTATTAACTAAACTGTCTACTGTGTGCAATTTTTGCAAAACCTATAGAAAATATCAGCATGTGTTTTTATCTGGTATGGATTTAGTCTAGCAAGTAGAACTGCACGTTGCAGAATGGCCACACTACAATGTTTGTCAAAAGAAAAGCCACATTCAACCCTTTACAGCACAGACCTAAGAGAAAGGTCAGTAAAAACCCATGAAAATGCAATCTGATGATGGGGCAAAAAATCTTAGAAAACACTCTTTTGAACTTCAAGTATCAGAAATTGCAATATAAACCATAACAGCTACTATGCAATACCAAGTAACTGAGGCACTTACATCAAACAGTACACAGCAGATTAAAAAATTACATAGTAAATTTTCCCAATGGCTTTACATGTGCACATTGCAAGCAACAATAAGAAACACTAGTAAGAAAAAGGAGTATGTTCGCCTTACACAGGTATTATTCTGCCATTTCTCCCAGACACTTCCAAGTGACTCAGCTTAATGTAACTAGGAAGGCATGAGGGCAGAGATGGAGCTTAATAATTTCAAATTATTAGAGACAAAACAATGAAGTTCACTGCCCAGAGAGATACTTGCAAACACCAGAAGGTATTTCCTAACCTTACAGCAATTACAGGATAGAAAGGCAGGCACATTGGATCAGAGAGAACTGCTCTGAAAAGCCTTGGTTACAGCAATTCCAACATAGTTAATAGTGTCAGGTTGCAGAGAATGTTTGTTGTGATTTCCAAACCTTACAGAAAGCTACAGGATTCAAACTGCCTGGCCACATCAGAGGATGTCCTGATCACTGAAATCCTAAGGCTTTGATTTAAAAATAAACAAACAAACAAGATGATGATGAAGTGGTAGCACTTCAAAGGCTGCCAGTTTCTGCACATCAGTGGTGATGATCTCCTGACACAGGAAAGATATTTGAGATGTTCCAATCAGACTGTTACTGATTGTGCCCAGTGTGGCTTCTGCGCTAACATGAAGCAATCTATCCACTCAATTTCCTATGTGGTGACTTTGCAAAGAACACCAAAAAATGTTTCAACTAGCCATCAAATTCCTCTTCATGCAAAATTCCCTTGTGAAGAAAATTCTGTATCTTCTGCACAAACTTGCACAATGAATCTTCACTGGGTCCCAGACCTTATCCCATTATATAGCACAACAGCTTCAAATAGGGCCGGGATTTTGCACAGTTGACAAAGAGGAGAAGTTTAGCAATGAGACACACATTGCCTATCAGAATAGATGGGGCCATAGATCCTGGATGCCAAATACATCACAAGCTTAAATCTTCATGTGCTAAACCTTCAGAAGCAGTCCCAGGCCATCCTTGGTTCCTGAGATGATAGCACTAGTTCAGATAAAGGCTTCTGGAAGGCATAATACATTCCTTGTTAAAGGAGCACAGATCTAATTTACAGCATTCACACTTCCTACCCAAAAGCTGCATATCATTAGAATAATCTGCACATTATTCTAATTATTCTGAGAGCTATGCACAGGTTAAATTGAAACTGTGTGCCCTCCAAGACATTCCTGTTATTGTGGAGAGTAATGTATGAGTAAAGGTGATGAAAGGGAAAGTTATTGCCAATTTTGTTCATGCAATCAGAGTTTAGCTGGGTTTATGCTACCTCCTCCAAGGTAATTAACTACTTTAAAATGATATTGAAATACAGATATCTTGGCATACCACAGATGGAAAGTAAAGAGATAAAAAATTCCACAATAACACCCCCCCCCTCCCCCTCCCCCCAACAATTTAATGATGAGGAAAGCAGAATTTCTCAAGAACAGAAGGGAAAGAGGCAATCAGATTCATGTTGCTAGTGTGACAGGTAGGGGAACTAAAGCCTCGGCGGGAATACGACCATCTGGGGAGACAAGATCCACCTCTGAGCTAGGCTAAGAATTCACCAACAAAAAAGAGCTGTAGGGTGAAAAAAATTCAGAATAAATTAATTTGTTGCATAGCACATGGGTTCCTAGGACAGAAGGTTTCGAGGAAGATGAGGGAGACAGCCATCCTATGAACATGTCGAGAAAATGAGTAGCTTGACACCTTCAAACACAACAGAAGGTGTCTTAAGCAAGAAGACAAAAACTCACTTAGCCAATCGTTAGGCAGCTTGGCAGCAGTGACCACAGCAAAACCAAAGGCAGATGCCCCTTATCAAAACCAGCATCAGGGATCAAATCAGTGCACCACTGAATTTAACAACATGGCAAGAGCTGCCACCCACCCATCAACAAATTGTCTTCAGAGAATAATAAAGTTTCCAGAGTAACCCGGATTCACCAATTGGGGCCCTCACGAGAAAAGCTACACAGTTTAACCAGCAACAGCCAATGACTTTTTTTTTTCACCTAAAAACCTACAGAAACAGTAACATATTTTTCTAGTTATTTTTTTGGTTATGACTAAGTAATGCCCACCTCCATACCTATGAGGAACTCACAGGTGGACTCCTCCAGGTACAACAGTTCTGCAAGAGGCCGTCTCTTCCCACTGATTTAAATATCTTCCCTGTACAACTGGAAAAGATGACTTTTTAATATCTTTTTGATTGTAATGATATTAATTAACTTGCAATTTTATTAAATTGGAATTTTTTATTAAATCCAGTCTTAAGAGCTCAACCAAAATAATTGTATTCTACTCAAATTGCTTGAAGATCAATAAAAAAGAATAAAGAAATAAATCGCTATATTTTTTTTTAGTATATCATGCATTAAAATGCTCTTTGTAAGTTGTCCCAGTAATTATGTAAATCATGACACTGAAGATGAATGGCTGATTTTCTCTCACCTGAACCTTCTGTAACCATCAGGTTTTGCAGAAACACCCTGAAATAAAAGCTCTCCTTAGGTTTTATAGCAGATATTGACAAAAGCCAAAGTCCTCAGCCCACTATGCACTGATTTTCATCAGTGGATCCACATCTACCTAGAGACAAGCACCCAGAGCCTGCAGTTCTTGGCTGAGAAGACACAGATTAGGCAAAAGAAGCACACAAGGAATTCAAGAGACAAAAATCAGGTGCAAGAATACTGGCAGAAAGGAGTGTCTCAAATATATTTAATTGCTTCAGCAAAGGAAGACACCTCTTCAAACGCACAAGAAGCAAGAAGACAATTAAATGGCCCTTTGGATTTGATAAATTCTAATCTGTTTTCTAGGAAGGCAATGGCCTATGTCCCTCTGACTGCAAGAACCCCTCTACTAGGTTTTGAGCTCCTAAACCAATTTCAATCAGATCTGATGAGACCTTCAAGATATAAAATTTCCTGAAAGCTTCAGGAAAACATGACCTTCACAGTAGCAAAGGGATCCAAATCCCTTAACTGAAGGACAGACGGCAATAACTTGGCTCTTCAGCCATGCCTGGAGTGAATTGCACAAGTAATAACCCATGAACCAGCATCTATTTAGGTCTGAACAAGGTTCAGCACCTCTGTCTCTTGCCCACCTGGAAAGCAAGGACACGGTGGGCAGGCAGGGATGTTCTGAGGTGGCAGAAGATGCTGAATATCTTCTATCACCTTGAGAAAAAAAGTGGTTGTGGACACTCCAAAAGCCTTTCCTTACTTCCAATATTATTTCGTCCCATATTTCTGTGGGGCAAATTAGAAGACAGTGCTCAAAACATCGCTGCACTTTGGAAGCAATTTCAGCAGACATTAGGGTATCTTAACTCAAAGTTTTCATTTATACTGATCACAAAATGCTAGAAATCAAGGGACTTAGGAAAAGCAGGAAATGGAACGGCAAAGTAAGAGAGCACAACTCTACTCAGAAGTAGCAGGAGATTCTGTGGTAAGTAATATTAAAGGTAAAAGGAGTCAAAAAAACCCCAAACAAAACAAAACAGCCATTTCCTAAGAAACTCGTATTAAGGGCAAAAGTACAAACCACTCTAGTGCTACTAAGCAGTACACAAGTCTCAGCTAAGTTCTCCACCCGGCTTCAGACACTGCTTTTTGCGAGAGAAGAGGTAAACCAAATGGAGAGAGCTGGGGAGGGAAGCATAAAGTCTGGGCAAGGAAGTCATGAGGAAGGAATGAAAGAATTGGAATTATCTGTTCTAAAGAGAAGAGAAAAAACTTAATGATTGTCAGTCTAAGAGTCTTCAAATGTGTAAAAGGTAACTGCAAGAGGAAGAGAGTAATCTATGCTCTGATAAGCGTCAATATGCTTAAATTACAGCCAAAGTGATCTAAATCAGACCTTAGAAAGAACTTTGTTCTGATAAAATCTGTTCAACATGAAGCTAGAACAGTGGAGGTATTCAAGATGGCCATGAACAAACCTCTGGCAGGGACATTTTATGTACAGCCAAAGCTAATTTTATCTAACAGAAAACAGCAGAAAATATTGGTGTCAGTTTTTATTGAATCCACAGCTTATGGGCTAAGAGGCTCCAGAACACCCTTCAAGATATTCCAGCATAAAACTACCTCTGGATAAAACTGTGGAAATGGACCACACGACATCTCAAAATACTTTTAAGCCTCATGACCTATTTTCCCATTTACATCAGGTAAACCAGGAACCTCACGGCATGGCAGGAAATGTGGAACAGAAAGACTCGAGAGGAGCAAAAACAGCAGATGCACATTTTCATAGGGTGAAATGCAAGCAGAGAGAGAGGATCTCTGAATCATGGGTGCTGGAAGAAGCAAATAGGTACACAGAGTTTCTGCTTAAAATTTAAATAAAATTAATATTACTCTGTCCATATTTGGAGAACTTAAATCTGTTCAGCACACTTTACAAATCTGGGAACAAAGTTCTGTCTAATAAAGACCATATAGACTTCTTTTTTCTTCTCTTTTGTGGCCAGACAAATCCCCCCTGTTATCTTTATCTCATTAACATCTTTACACACCACCATTCTAGTATATCAATCCTCTGAAAGCTATCATATTTTCTTTGACTTTTCCTTAGGATGGCACTCCTGAACACATATCTGGGCCTGTTCTAAATCTGGGAAGTACTAAGATAGAGCAACAGCAGCTGGCAAAGCCAAGACTGGGTAGGGCCATCTAGAAGGGATGTGCTGGAGCTCTGAACACCACCACGCCCTCCTGACCTGCCCGACATCTTTCAGGAGAGACCGAAGATGCCCAGACACCAATATTATTTCTTGTCACCAAAAGGAAGGCTCCCTCTCTCTTAAAAAGGAATGTAGTTTTGAAGCCCATTAAAATGTAAAAGTTTGCAAATACCAGTTAAACAGTCTTCTACTTGGAAAACAAATGAGTTGCTGTGATAAGAAAGTGACAGTAAAAATTCACGGAGAAGATAAATAAACCTCTTTCAGAAGACCTCATGTTTCACCCCTACAATTCCACATCTGGAAAAAGAGAAAAAAATGAAAAAACCCCAAAACCAACAAGCCTAAGCCCTTCTGTAATGGCTGCTACAAATACATTTGTGCAATGTGGCAACTTATAAGCAGCGACAAAAGGTGCAGGTGTCTCACTCAACTGCAGTGGAGAGAGGCCTCAAATTTGTTCCGACAACTTCAGTTCATCCAGTGATTCCCCTGAGAGGGTGAACTACATGTTTACATCCTACTCTCTAGCAGAGAAAAATATTATTTACGTCCAAGGAATTTCTGCATGTGCAAAATAATATGATCTCACTAGCATGTCTCACAGTAGAAATCAGTCAATAAAGAATGAATAAAGCTCAGTTACAACAGAAAAAAACTCTCAAATCAAAACCAAACTATCTGAGGTCTCATGCACATAAACTCCTCACAAAATCTGCCTCAGGAGACACTCCTGTAGGTAAGTATTTAGATGTTTCAGACATATTGCTTTACAGTGAATACGGAAACAATATTAGTACACTCTGATAACTCCTTATTTTACATTCTTTCCCTTTCCACAGGGAAGGAAGCTCTGCACTGCCCTCATTCTCAATATGATATTAATAATCCTAAACTGAATTAAGAAATTTTATGTGCCCATCTTGACAGCTCCCTTATGGACTAATGTAATAACATTAGCCTGTGTGAAAAATCAGTCGATACAAAATCAAGAGTGACCAGAGGGACGTGCAGAATAACCATCATAATTCAAGAATATGCCCCTCTGGGGACCAAATTCATACCAGATAGTATGGTTGTCTCTTTTTTCCCATATTTTTAAACTTTTTTTCTTATTTTCACGGATCAAAGCTAATGTCTTTAAACCATAGCAGCTGCTAGAAAATAGGAAGTGTAGTAAAATACTGCCTGCAATTCCTACATCCAAATTCTTTGCTGCATTCTGCTTAGGAGGAAGAAAGTGGAAGCCCATAGAACAAAACTCAGGTAGAGCTGCCCAACAGCAGGGACTCCCGAGGCACAATCCAGGGGCTGTCCATGGGGGAATACAGCTCTGTGGCACTGTGAGCTTCAAATAAAGCACAACCCAGGAAACACAACCATGGCCACTAGCACAAGGGTGGAGAGATACATCCAAAAAACACGAATTTGGCGTGAATTGGCAATAGTTTCCCTCTGCAAAAGGAAGTGGCTCTGGAATGGGAGTCAGCTCAGTCAGGGGAATGGTCTGGCTTGAGCCTTGCCTACATCCACACAAACGGAGATGGCAGTTCATGTCTCCATCCTGCTCTTGAGTCTAATCCCTGAAGTGAACAGTGAGCTCTGGCTTTAAGTCAGGTTAAGAGAGAAATGAATGAAAGGAGGGTTAAGGCAGTTCAGATCAAGCCCAAGGCATTTCTGCTTCATCCTCACAGAATCTCTGTAATAAAGAGCATGGGGTAAAATCCAGTATCCTCTGTTATTTGTTAATGAACAAAACGAATTAGAAGGATTTTTTTGAATGCAAACCCCCTGAACAATGGAGGAGTATCCAAACTGGGATTCTAGCAGACAAGGAGCGAGACTGGGCCCTATACCATGACTAGAGAACCAAAAATGCACTGTCAAGACAGTGCAGTGGTGAGTGAAGATACACAGGAAGGTATAGGAAGGAAAGATAATTATGCTCAAGGCTCTGGAATGGAATGTCACGTCTTTAAAGTATCCTCACTCAGGTGCATCACACCATGTACATTATTTGCATTAAACCAGAACATAACCTCTGGGGGAATAAATCCATGCCAGGAATGGAAAATATTCAACACAGGCATTCCTACACTGTCAGGAGAAAAGATCACAGACCACAGAATTTTGAAATATTTTTATTTGCTGTGGGAGCCATTCCAAAAATCTGGCCACTTAGTTTGCAAAGCAGAGTGAAATTATTTTGAAATTCCATATATGTCCCTGTGTCTCCGGAGTTAAACGCTACCAACTTTCCTTCTGTGTTACAAGTCTCAGTAGAATAATGCGGAAGGTCTGTAATTCTACACAAAAACCTGCAGCTCTATCCTCACTTCCTAAGATCCATCTCAGTCCCACTCAGCCCGCAAATCTGTTTTTGGTATCTTTAGAGACACTGCAGAGGAGACCACGTTTCCCCAGAAATACTACAGTTAAATCTTGGAGCTGGAAAGAAAATTGTAAAACAGTGAAATATATCCTTGAAGAACGTATGACAAAATGGATTAAAATATTCTTAGAGGCGCAGACAAATAGAACAAGTGTGTTGCAAACAGTTACAAAAGAGGATGTGCTGGAATTCTTCTAAGCGATTATGAAAAAGAGCTGGCATTAGCAGCCACTGCTGCTTCTGTTTTAACTAAGCGTTCAGTCAACACTAGAATATTTCATATCAGAGTACTACATGCTAGTCAATACACGTCCTGGCTGTGAAATAATTCCTGTTTCTGCAGCTACCCACTTGCCAGTCTTATTTCTTGGCTATTATGAGAAAAGAAAGGAAGAAAAAAGATAACCAGCTCTCCTTGAGACTGCAGTTGCTTATGGATCTACACGTTCCCTCCTTGTCCCATTCCTTCCGTCATCCTGGCTGAGATCACCTGCCATGGACTCAACCCATCCACCTTTCACCTCCTCCTGGCTTTCCCTCTCTGCCCTGTGGCTACGCCGGCACCACTGGCGCGCTCGGCACTGCCCTGACCCAGTTCTCACAGCGCCTTTTGCTCCCTGGGGCAGCTCCACCTCACTCCACCCCAGCACCACCACGCTGCTGAAAGCAGCTCCTCCTCAGGACAACCAAGCGAGCCGGATTCACCAGTTCCACCACTGTTTTATCTTGTCCCCTCATTTCCACCCGGACTGGCCAATTGTCACTTGGGATGGAGCTCTTTGTGCCTCCACTGACTAACGCGGATTTTACTGACCTGGACTTGAAGGTGAGGAGAACTTACAGTTCAACTATGATTCTTTGTCCCTGATATTGACACTTGAATAATTATAAATTGTTGCATGCATGTACATCTCATTCCCAAGTATGTTTTCCTCATAACAGACGGAAAAGGGTGACCAAAACCAAACTGTTTATAGTTGGAACCTGCTTGGCTACTGACATACACAGCTTTGCATCCAGCTGATGAGCACCCTTAGTATGGAAACTAACCCGTATTAGGTAAATTAGATATGAGGTAGCTTGAGAACTAATTTTCCTATTGCAAAAGTGACAAGTATCCAGACACAAGGACCTATTTCTGGCAGCTTTAGGGACATCCTTCCTTTTCAAATCCTTGCATGCGTATACTTTTTTTTTATTTTCCCCTTCCCAATTTAATCCTCTTCTCAAAACACCGAATCTTTTAATGTCCTGGTAATATTCTTACCTCAGTTGTTAAAATGCTGTTATTTATGAGCTCTGCTGAATCCAAGATGTTGAACAATACAGGTTGAAAAAAAAAAAGCCAAAATCACAAACTCTCATTCAGTTTTGCAATGGTCTGTCAGAAAATGTGAACAGGAAAAGCACTGGTGTGTCTGCTTGTTTTAACCATGGCTAAAAGAGGTTAATAAAGAAAGAACACTCCAGCAGCTGCTTCAAGTTAAGAAAAATCTCTTTTTCCAATAGTAATACTGATTCATTTATCTCTACTGTGAAATACATGAAATTGTGTCAGAAGATTTATCATCAGACTTGATAACTCTGTTTATCATCATAATCTCATAGATAAAGTGCTTCCTATTCCAAGAAGGCATAGTTGACAAGTATGATTTACTACACATGATCGATGCCCATCTCTCATATCTCTGCTGAAATGCTGCATTGCAAACTCTGTGTGAATCCTGTGGAAAACGTATATTTTTTTTTTTTTTTTTTTGCCACACAGCCAAGTGGGCATTTAGCACAGCCAAGAATGCCACACACAGTGCTGCAGTGATTAAATGTAGCCTAGAAATGTTAGCCATAAGCCAGGAAGGTGTACAGGACTGGAAAAAAGAAAGGTAGGAATAAGCAGCAAACAGTGAAGTCTGCAAACATATTGCTGTCAGTCATCCATGGTGGTTACTCCCCGAGAAGCGTCAGTGCAGAGATGTTTTTGTTAGCTTCCCCAGCAAAAAATTATTCAAAGCAACAAGAAAACTACAGAACCTCACACCACCTTCTGACAGTCCTTAAAAGCTATGTTTTCAAGCCACAAGCCTTTCCTGGATAGCTGGTCAAAAGATCTTTAAGGTCTTTCTACACTATTCAAGTAGTTCTGTGGGTAGCCCTGAAAACCAAAATATTCTCATTATGATCACGTAAATCTCAAGGCAGAAGCAGTCAAAGCCCTCTAAAATGCCTCGCCATCCACCTCCAGACTGAGCTTACAGAAATTCTCTGTCACAGAGTGAGAGGTTTGCATTTCTGTCTCTAAGCTGATGTCCTGAAATGCAGTACCCACTAGAACACCGCTGCTGAGCAGCTGAGATTTGTGATCAACAGGAGGTGAACTGAAATGACACAGCCTTTGTGAAAAAGGGTGGACACCTGCCAGATGAAAACCATGAGTTTGAAACTGCCCACCTTTGGACTGGTCTGCTCTGAAGATGAGGAACTGATGCCTGACTGAATTAGAGCTGAATTACAGCAAAACAGTAACATTTAACATGAACTGAAGTTTCATCTGTAGATGCACGGATAGAAATGTCATGTAAGAAAAGAGACCAAGACACATTTTCCCATCCTGACTTAGCAGCATCAACTAGAACAGGAGACAGGACAACTGCTTTACACAATACTGATGGCAAATCACTGATATGGGAAAAAGTGGGAAGACTTTGGTAACAACCCCTGTGAATAAAGGTACTGTCACTAGACACTGATCCTATGTGTGCCAAGTATTTTACAAGAAGAGAACAAAAAAATAATGTCTTTATCTCAGCAAGTTTACAGAATAAATAAATTCCAGAGAAATACAATTATAAGATAGGCATTGTGCAGAAATGAGTTAGAGCAGAAGCAGAACACTCTGAGCTCTGGGAATAATAAATGCTAGGTTTTCATGCGTGTCTCATGTTGGCTGACTTTGGTGTCAAATAAAGGAATGCACTGACAGAAACTTCCTTCTTATTTGGGACATAGGCCAAATCTCCTTTCTTCTGCAGGCTCTCCAGAAGACTGAGTTCACCCTGCAGCTTCCCTTTCAGCAGGGGACATGCAGGGCCCTTCTCCTGTGCCCAGCTGCCTCCGTGAGGCAAGGGCAGATGACACACCTTTGTCAAATCACTGAAAGTGTCTGACGAGTTCACAAATTGTTGAGGAGTTAACAGACAGACCGTATCACTAAATTAAGTCTTGGTTCTCCAGGATTGTACAATTTTGTTTCTCTGCAGCTCTTACCTCCTTTGTAACAAAATCACAGGCTTATAATGCTTTGTTACTCAGCAGGTACATACTGAAACAATCCAAAAAGCTGAACACTCTGATCATGATAAAAAAACCCAAACCAAAACAGATTAAAAACATGCTTCACTTTACTTATAGAAACCTATGTGATTCTCAGCCCACACGCAAGAATTCAAAAGGTCTTTAGTCACACTGAATCACAGATATAAAAACATTCTAATAATACCTTATCTCTGCAAATTTTAAAATATTTTCTACCTGTTGATGGGCAAAGCTGATTTTTACTTTCTGATTTGCTTGCTTTATTTACGCTGCAGTGTAAGGATAAGGAAGTGAACACAAGATTTTCAAAAGCATAAATGAATGCTTTGGGTTGAGAATGGAAGCTGCCAGGGCTCCATTTTCGATCTATCATGCTTGGTAATGCCATCTTGTTTATTATGAGCAGAGTGTTGACTTTCACTCTTGTGTAAACTCCAGAGATGGATCTCGAATGCAAAACCCACAGTGATTTTTCTACCAAATCAAAGAGGGGATGATAGGGCTTCATTTATAGAGCAAAAGATGTGAGGAGGCTAATTAATTCTTTTTTTCAAGAATGTAATAAATTGCACCTCTCCTAGGACAAAAGGTTTAACCCAAGGTGAAAGTGAATTTTGTTAAAGCTGCTCCTCACTTCCCAAAGCACACTCTTCCTGTCTCAGGACACAAACTCAGAATTATTTTGCCAAGTTTTACTAGTGCACATAGCATATCCAACACTTCACATTACTGCATGTCAACATATCAATTACATTAATATGCATCTGAAAATAAACACAGATTATGGAATTGGTGTGCTTTGAAAACAGATTTTAAGAAAAAACCATTAGACGTACCATATCCCAACAGCATACTTGTCATGAAATGAAAAACAAAATTGTGAACTTTTCTTTGGCAAACACCCATTTTTGTTTTGGAATCTGTACTTCCGGCTTGGTTATGGGTAAGAAATAGATTTAAGAAACAAAGGGTTCTGAGTCCAACTTGAAGAGACACTGTTAAAAAATGTATTGAGAGCCAAAAAGTCATAATAGGCAGGTTTCACCTACTTCCCAGATTATTTGAAAGTAATTCTTTATTTCCTAACCTGTGATGAAACTGGACTGTACACACAGAGAAATGAGACTCTGCTTTGCAACACCCCTTATATATTCACCCACGGATGCACCAATCCAATACTTAAAGGCTTACAAAAATCTCACCATGGGTTCTTTTGTAACCTTAAGCAAGCAGAAAGGAATCAAGGATGATGTCCTGTAGGTAAAGGTGATTGTGATTAGAAGAGAGGGAAAGGGGCGGAGAGTGCATAAAAATGGCTGGAATAGAGTTTTGTTTCCTTTCTAATCAAAATAAAATAATCAAAAGCCAAGATTTCCCACTTTGAGATTAGCATACCCTGATATCTGCTAGAACCTCCCAGATAATCTTACCACCCACATAAGCAAACGAAAAAGCTGTTTATATACCAATGATGCAAGGAAAAAATTGCACAGGAGAGCATTGCATTACACATAGAAGATACATCAAGAGACGTGCAGACACACATTTTTGCACCAGAAACAAAGCAAAATGTTCCTTTTGAGCATGCTTGACGTCAAGGGATTGCGAGAGGTTCAAAAGCTCAAACTCAGGAACTCACATGGACATGATCCTAAAAAGCAGGGAAAACATACCGATTTTTCATATGCTTTCTTTGACCATGAAATACCTTCAACAAATCTTTTGTTTTGAATTGGTTCATAGTTTGGTGCTGGGATCTGTGTAGCACCTGAAGCTTTGAGGTTGAGCAGCAGGTGGTCTGAGTAGGAGATACATTTGATTGGATTAGGGGGCTGGGAGTCTTTCAGGGGACGACAAGGTACAACATGATAAGCACAGGTGGTCTTAAATTTATTTTTCAAGTTATAATCCCTGGTCTCCAGGGTTCCCATCTAAATCGCACATGGCTGTTAGGACTGGGTGGAAATACCTGTATCCTGCCCTCTCCCAGCAGGAGCTCGGGTGATCTTTACAGATCTCCCCCACAAAAAGTGTGCGTAAACACCTGATTGCAGCTTCCCTTTACCTGCAGGAAGTACAGCTTGGTGACCACAAAGGGAGAAATGTCCCTTTCAGGAGACACACAAAGTTTTCTGGAGACACAAGGAATGGGCAGGAAATTGAAACACCAGGGCAGATTGAGGCACTTTCCTGCAGGAAGCTCAAGAATGTGGGCACTGGCTGCTGTGATTCCAGGTACAGGCTGACAGCTTTGGACTGTGAGATTAGCCAGGCTGAAGTCTCAGATAGCTGTGTGTGAGTCACAGAGAGAGATATGTATGGCAGCATTTCAGACCACATGAATCAGCAGCAGGGAAGCAAAAACTCAAATGGAAATCCCTGGAGGACGTAAAGTAGAGCATAATGCCAGCTGAAATGGCTACGACTTGCAGCCCTGCACCAGAAATTTGTCTTTCCATGTTCCTGTTGCTAAGTGAATAAACCCTCACTTGGGAGAAAGTGAGGGAGAAAACTGGATTTTTAGGAAGAGGGGGAAATGACAGAGTACATGCCTGGGCTTGACCAAATGAGTAAAGGATACAGCTGAATGACTTCCAAAAAGACTTAGAGGATCAGTAGAACAGATAAAGCTTTGCTGTGTTACATCTATACATCTACACTGGATGTTCTAGAAATTCAAAATACCTTAGGAGGGCAAAAGACACCTGGGCAGAACAGGTTAAATGCTACTTTGTGCTGAGGACATGGGTGGCATATACCCTGGAAATTCAGCTCTTCACCCCATAGTTTTATACTAAAGATATCTCATGGACTGCTCTAGTTATCTGGCTGAATTACTGTATTTTAGAGTGCAAAATGCTCCAGCTCCTATTCAGGCTGGCACACAATACTGCTGGTCCTGCTGTCTGCTCTTCTCCTTATATGACATTTTTCTTCCCAATTCAATATCCATCCCACAATGGCAAATCTTTCAGACAACAGTCTCACAAGATTTCTGGTTTGGTTACTTTCTGCAAGTATTTTCTGTGGAAAATCAGCTGCTAGGAATGGCTGGAATTCCCTGGCTGAGCCACTGGTCATTGTAGGGAAATTTAATTTCCTGCTTTGCTGGTTAATGCCACAGTCCCAGCCACAGCAAAAGGTTATTTTTGAATTCTTTCTAAAGAAAATTATCTTGAGGAGTTCATATGTCTATTGGCAAAAGAAACAGACCTGCATATCGTAAATTAAGGGATCTTTATGGTTGTTTACTACCCTATAAACCAGGATTTGAATCACCACTGCACACATGCAAACAGCAAGCTGTGAGAGGCAGCATGATGCTAATGAGTTTTCTGGAGAAAATTCAGGTTTTATAGAAACTGTGGGAACATAACAGAAAATTATAAACATTCCCAAGTGATCTGAAGCTGAGGTGTAGAAAAACACATAAATTGCACTGATTGCTACTTAGCTTTGTGTGTTGGATAAACAGAATATCTGTGTTTCAATAATATGTAGACTCATAGGTACCCTGTGGAACATGGTTGAGATTCCTGCCCTGCTGTGGGAAAGATGGAAGCAGGGAGCTAAACTACACTTGTGAGGACCCCAGAAATACAGATGAAAACAGCAGGCCTGGTCACTCTCTAGCAAGGACCAAGCATGAACTGAGCCCCGTGGAGCCCCTACTCATGTGTCTCTGCCGACATGCTGCTTCGGGGACTCCTTGTTTGACAAGGTAATGGAAATTAATTTACTCTTTGCATTTCATCCATGGTTCTGTGGTTATTCCTGCATCCTACATGTGCCACCTCACACAGAGACCCAGCGTCCCTAAACAACCTTAATCTTTATCGTTTTGCTCATTATTATTCATGACCTTGCTTCTGCAATGAAATACAACCAGCTACGTCCCTCGCTGACACGGCAGGTAGAAAATGTGTGTTACCTTTCTGGTTTCTGAAAGCCTGACTGCCACTTAGAGCTTGCAAAGGTAATTAATTCTCATGCTGAAGGGGCATAAATAGGCAGGCAATGGGACTAGCCACTCCATGGCTTTCTTTTACTAATTACCTCTATTGAGCAAGAATAAGCTGCTTGCCAGGTAATTCCCAGAGAAGCCCCAGTGGAGTTCTGTACTGATTCTGTCCATTTTTAGATCACTGCTGCTGACTCAACACAGAAATGCCGCCTCCTTGCACTGAAGGGTCACAGGGCCACTGACCACTGACCTCCGGTTCATCCTTGTGCTCAAAGGCAGGTTAACAACCAAATTCCCGGCAGGGTGTTCAGGGTTTTGCCCAGCCGAGCCCTGAAAGACCCCACACGTCCTATTGCTGTTACCTGCTTCCCCTCCCCATATATGAACCTGCTCCAGCCTGCAGGCAAAGTATGAACCAACAACCACTGCCCTTTGAGGCCAATGATCAGCCAGTTATTAACCCATACAGTAGTCTATCCATCAAGACCGTAATGTCCTAAATGGCACGCGAGGATGGTATTGCTAATCAGGGTAGATGACATCCATCACTCACCTCTCATTCAGTCACTTCATCATAGAAGACAGTCAGTCAAACATCATTTATCTTTGTTACATCTGCGCTTGCTACTCCCAGTCACCTTCCTCTCTGCGATCCCAGACACAACCCTGGCTAGAAATCATCTAACTTTTGAAGACAGGTGCAACATTTACCTTATCAGTGATCTCTGGTATCCAGGACCTTTCAAAGATGGCAGTGTATGATATCACTGTGACATCAGCCAGCACACTTGGGTGCTTTCCTCCTATCCCACGTACTTGTATGGGCTGAGATTTCTCAAGACATCCATGACTCAACCTGTTTCCACTACTGGTTGTCTGATAAGACAGAGGCTTGGAAGACTTCAGTGGTGAAAACTGAGGCATAGAAAGCATGGAGTACACCTTATGTGCATCTGCAGTCACTAAGTCATCCACCCCATTCAGCAATGGGACACATTTTCCCTGTTTATTCGTCTACTACTAATGCAGCAGTAAAAGCTCTTCTTGCATCCCTTGATGTCCCTTGCAAATGTTGACTTCAGGAGGGCTTTGGCTTTCCTAATGCCATCCCTACATGCCCTGCAATGTTTCCAAACTCCTCTTTCATAGCCCATTCCTGCTTCTACCTTGCTTTTCTTTTTTGTACTGGAGCTCAGTCATGGGTTATCTGCCTGGCTAAGCCAGTCTCCCAATACACGGACTTCTTTTCATCAGTAGAAGGATGAGCTGTTACTGTCCTAAAAGGAGGCTGTCCTTAAAGACCTGACATGCTAAATCTTTTGAGCCAAAGTAAATCAATGTATTTTTCCAGGGTTTTAGCTTCTAAAATTTAATTACCTGAATTCAGAGATTTCCAGGTATAAAGAGGGTAATGACTCCAGACCAACTGGAAACTTAAATATTGAACTATGTGAAAAATCTCAGCCTTGCATGTCAAGCCTCCTGCAACACAGAGCGTTGCTGCAAGAGTCAGTGACTGCTACATGTGGTGACATCTCAGGCTGCAGAGAGATGTCCTCAGTGTTTCCTGCTGCCAATGCCTTGAGCTCATCACATAGCAGGGCAGATGACAGAAACAAGGGCGTGGATCCGAGACCTGTGATTATTAGCTGAGAGTGCAGGTGCAAAGCAACACATTTCTGGAGCTCGAAACCAAGAGAAAAGAAGGCAGGAACTGAGGATGAGGAGGTCATATCTGTGGTGCAGCTGAAGCAACAGGTGAAGCAATTGGTTGAGAATCTGACTGAAAACCAAGTCTCCTTTTTTTTTTCTCCTGTTGTCACTGTCGGTGTGAAACCCTGAGGGCTTACGGGGATTGCACTTTCCACGAACACACAGTGGGACAGGTACAAAAGCCTTACCTGCCACAGGTGAAATGGGCTGAGCCCAATAAGGTTCCACTTCAGTTGGTTTTACCCAAACCAATACCAAAATATGAAGATATTTCAGAAAAAAAAGTTATTATGTGGGTAGATCATTATGGGTGCACAACTGAGGCTGCAAACAGTTGGAACGGCTGTAGCCTGACCAGCCTTAACCTCTCTCCTTACTCTTCCCTTATTAATAAGCTTTATTGCATGACTCTGATTGTGGGAATTAGTTTATTATTTTTTTCCTGCAGGATTCATTAACATTTATATTGAGTTTGCAGCCAAAATGCCTCACACTGGCTTCTGCAAAAACACGTGAAGTGCTGCCTATATTTTTGAGAGGACAGAGCAAAGAAATTACAGGAGGCCTTTACAACATACAAGAAAATTACCCCGATGAGAACAGTTGCACAGCATATTCCTTTCATGCCTCTCTTTTTAAACAATCAATGTTTTCTTTAAGCTCTTAATTAGGGAATAAGTGACGTTGGAGTGCAGAAAGAAGCAGATGAAAACCAGGGGAGCCAAAAGCATGGAAGAGACTGAGACTGGACGATGGACTATTAAATCAATAGCAGAGTAGAACAGTTAGAAGAAGGTTCAGATGTCACAGGACAGAGAGTAAGTACAAACAGCTTCTGAATTTTACAGCCCCCAGATGCTGGACACTATCACATTCTTGGTCCATCAGGTAAGTGGGGCAGATGTTACTGAATTTGATCTCATCCTGGCCTCTTTTTTTATTTTCAAAAAGGAGCTTGAAATCCGTCCAAAAGGCTGTAGACTGCAAGTTTCTTAGAAGCCATTGCCATTCTCAGTGCAGAACAGCAAAATAATGAATTTGCAAATAGCTTTATAATGTCTTGTAGGCTAAGGCATCCAAGGAAATGTTCTATCAAAGAAATACAATTGTTGCACATGTTCCATAGGGAAATAAGTTTCACAGGACAAATTCATTTGTTGTTTTAAAAATCCAATGTCCCCTATAATTGGCACCCAATCAACAGCAATATAATAGAAGAGTTCTTCTGGTCAATACAGTTATATAAATAAATATGTTATTGAATTGTGCTTTGGATAAAGGCAAGTCCAGGCTATGGCTTAGAAGCACTAACAAGGTGGAAGACATGGTCCATGACCCACCTCCCAAAGCTCAGGTCTTTCTGTGGCCCAGCTTCCAAAGAATGGCAGGATGCAGCGGAGCTGTGGGGACGTGGTTAAGCCTGATGTCCATTAGTACAGGGCAGTCTGTGCTATCAGCTAGAATTGAGTTAGACTTAAAATAATCACAGAAACTATTCAAGCAAGCAGTCCCACCCCAAAGCACTTTATCACTTCCCAAAGCAACAGCTTCTCTTCTGGTAGGATTCTTCACTCCTTCTTTATGACTCGGCTACCTCCCTTCTGTCCTTGGTGAGCCACAGAGTGCTAGAAGCAAAGAGAGCCTCCCTACTCCCCCAGATTTGATCATCCCTAATTACCTTTCCCAACCCATTAAACAAAATCCTTTCTTTAGAAACGTGGGGGGTTTTGTGGTATCAGAATTGCTTCTCTACTTCTGTCCTGCACGCACAGACACACAAAATGTTCTTACACCATTAAGATGCAAAACACGTTGTTCCTGAGCCAGTGTTTTCTAAAGCCATGTTTCCAAAGCCAATGCTTCCTATGGGCTCCCTAGGAAAAAAAGGGTTTATGGAGCTCATTTCTGCAAAGCCTGATGTTCCAGTCAGTCAGTTGTGTGCAACTATTGCTAAATAATCCTGGCTTCTAAAAGTATTCACTGTGCTGCAGCCTCTGCACCAGTTGCCTCTCAAACCAGAACATATTTCCCTCCTCCTCTCCTTGCAAAGCAACACAGCTGTAACTAACCCAAAGAGTTTAGGGCTGCCACAAGACTCAAGTTCTAGAGCCAGCATCATCACTCACATCCCCTGAACATCCCAGCACTGTAAGTCTCCTATATAAAGTGTTCAATGCTCAATTAATTTACTGAATAGACAGGAAAGTACATATATGTTTGTGTGTTGGAGCCTTAGGGGAAATTGGGGCGAGATGGGTAAAGAGCAAAAGAGGAAGAAGGAAAGAGAATGACCGGAATTAGGAGAAACCCGGGTTTGATTTTTGTACAGGCTTCCTTGTGCACCCAGCTGCCATATTCCCTGCTCCTCAGATCCCGGCTGTGGAGTGGGAAGCACACCTCAGTGAGGAGCTGCAAATACAAACGCACTGGAAGACTGTGTGGAGTTGCACACCTCCAGCAGCAAGGCATGTAAACAGAGCAGGGAGAAAGGAACAGTATCTGTTCCTGTAAAATAGCATATGAGCACCGAACAGGGTGAGGCAGCTGGGGTGGGGAAACAGACCAGACAGGAATGGGGAGATTCCTACCAGGAATGAGATTCCTGGTTCATGCAGGACTCTGTCTGTTATTGTTTCCTTCTTTCCCAATCCATGTTTGAATCAAGAAAGGGGAAATGGTATGTAACTTGGAACACAGTGCTAGACCCAGACATACCAAACCTGCCTTTGATATGCCTCCTGAACTTTCTAAGGCTTCACTTCCTCACCACTTCCTCAGGCAGCAGCTCAGTGTGACTTTCACACATCACACAGCAGAGTAAAACACCTTCTCCAACCATACAGTGCTCATAAGACACTAATCTAGCAGCTATAACTAGTTCCTTCCTTTCTTTGCCATCCCTTTCAGGCCAATATTTATTTGCTTTTTTCTTATCCTCTGTAATGTTATTTTTTACTTCTCTTGCTGTTTAATTTACTTCTCTTTCCTATTAAGGAGGAACTCCTAATTAATCTCCTCCTGGGAGTTTGCTGCTTTCAAAATCCCTCATTTGCAGCAGGTTAACAGCAACTGGATAGCAAAGCATAGTCCTTGAAATTTGTCACTCAAATGGAAAGCAAAGATTTAGAACATCACTGTGGCAAATAGCTAATGTACAAAACAATGGGAAGGTATAAGTGATACATAAAAAGATGTTGGTTTCTGGAAGCAAATCCAAGAAAGGCTTTTTTAAATCATTGCACAAGCTTTTTTGCTTTCCTCATCCAGCACAAGCCAGCGATTGGGAAACACTCATACCAAGGGAGACACCTCAAGCCAGACAATCATTAAGCATGACACTGGGCGTGCCTTCATTAGAATGCTAAGGCGTGTGAGAGTCCCATTTAGAGAAAGATATAAGATAGCAATTTATTTGTAAAACAGCGGAGGCCTCACCACAGCGCTTGTCCAGAGCTTCCAACAGGGATGGTCAGGTGAGCACTGAGGCTCCAAAAGCAACCTCCTCCATCCTCATCTCATCATCACACCACGCTGTAAAGCCAGCCCTTTTCCAGTCACTGCAATACTTCTACTAATGATCACAGCAAGATCCAGAATTAGGACACTGCAAGACCGAGAGTGAGTTCCCAGTCAGAACAGGTAGTGGAGAAAGACAACCTTTAAGATCTGAGCTCTTTGGACAAAAGTTGGTTTTGTGGTTCATTCTTTAGGATGCTACATGCCAGCTGTTCTACAAAATGTCCACACGAGTGAGGAAAAGGGAACAGTTTGAGAAAATAGTAAGCAAACTGCCTTGGATTTTAAGCAGTACAAGGCAGGCACCAGCTAAACCAACCTTGCAGTAACATAAACATAAGAAAAGACAACTTCCCCTGCCTATGTTTTTTTTGTTGTTGTTGTTATACATGTACAGCAACAAATCACACTTTAATCCACACATACATTAAATTGACAAAACCGTTTCCATGAGTGATTAATACGTTGCAAAGTCAACTCCACCACCAGTTAAGCTTTAGAAGGAAGCTAGTACATTTCAGCGTGCATGTGTTTGTTGTGTTTGATAGGAACTAGAGGCTAAGCTAGTCCATGGGACCAACAGTATTTGCATAAGCATTTGCAAGTCTCTGCAGTTTAGGAGGACAGACAAAAGCAGTGTTAGGTCCCAAGATTACAAAGTTTACACAAGGCTAATCCATACAACCTGTTCAATGGAGACTAAGACTGCTGTAAAACTATCTTAATAAGCAATGTTGCAACTGCCTATTTTTTTCCAATGTTGAGGCAATTAGTGTTAACAGCCAAACCTTACCTTAATTCCTTTCGTAATTCCATTTTTCTTATAGATTCCACTTTTTAAGAGGTTATTCTGTTTCTGGTGATGATGATGTAGATGTCCATTGCAGACAGCACTGGGATTAGCCATCTGTTTAAATTAGTCAGATTCTCAGTTCTTAAGGGTGTCTCAGGTCTTTCTACTGTAAAAAGACAGTGGGATGAGAAGATAAAGTTCTTGGTTAAGGCCTGAAAGGTATCCAACTGGTCCGTCAGGATTTTCCAGGATGAGAGGAGGAACTATCTTTTGCAATATCTTCGAAACGTAAAACTTTCTTTCATACACCTTCAGCCCCAGCAAGCTAGAATGCGAAATACATAGCAGGAGGTGTGCTCTTAAAATCTCTGAAAAATACTGCTCGTTGCTGGCTATTGCATGAACACGGCTCCTGTGAGTCAACAAGGCTGCTGCAGCTATCAAGAAGTGGGTGGATTCAGAGGCGGAGACACTTAAAGATACATCACCTCTTAAATACCTCCCCGTGAAGAAACACTACCTTGTCTCTCCCCGAATTATGCTCAACGTGGGGCCACGTTACTTCATTTGAACTAACAAAATGTTTTGAAAATGAAAGCATTTAAAATTATGTGGTTCATCTTGCTAAGAGTGTATTGGCTGACAAAAGTAGTATTGCACTAAGTAGAACAGAAACTGTGGGGTGTTTTTTTCTTTTTCTTTTTTTTTTTTGCTTTCTTTTTAATCTCTTCTTATATAGGTAGCATGATAGACACAACATTAACCCTGCAAAGAAATGGAGAGTGTTTAAGTACTAATATGACAATTTATCTAGAGGTAGAAACAATGTATTTAGCCCTATCCTTCAGACGCATGCAGAGGTATTCACTAGAGTGAACTGTCTCAAACTCAGTTTGGTCAGCAGTGGGATAAATGGCATGCTATTATAATTAATGAGAAATGGAGTTTTATAAAGTTAATTAATTAAGTGTAAAACAAGTCAGGCTTTAATCACATGTGAAACTGTAAAGGAGGACTAATATACATCCTTTCTTTTAAGGAAAAAGTTTGTTGACTGTGGAAATATATATATTGTCTTTGCTGAACAAAATTCTCATGTTTAAGATTTTAGTGACAAAACATAAAGGTAGAGGTATCTCTGGCAGCATTTAATAGACTCTCTTCCTTCAAAAATAATTAAAATTTGTGTGGGGACAGATTATGGGAAAGCTGTATTGTAATTTCAGTTTTGAAAAACAGTTAGGATGAAAGGCTGGGAAAATAGACATTCTGAAGTTGTTTCAATTAGAAAAAATTACTATGCCATCTTGGCAATGAAATGTAAGGGATATATAGAAAAAAGCAACCTACATCTTGAGTATGTGGAATGCAGGAGATTAAATGTTAAATGAAGCAATGTTAAAAGTACACAGGGAAACACACTGCATTGGTTTTGAAAACTTGTCTTAGATACGTATTAAATTGCTAAAATGTATTTTCTTTTTCAAAGTGATTTGCAAAGTGAGATAGTTTTCAATGTGCTGGAAAACTTTTGGTCCCTGCTTGAGAGAGATCTAAGCTGATTTGTGTTAAAAGAAACATCTGTATATCTTTCCTTCTTCATTTTACCTCATTTCATACCATCCAGAGATTTCCATTAAAGAACTGTGGAAACCCTCTAGGATACACTATAGAGTAGCACAACTTAAAGAGCAGTCCATCCCTAATTAGATTTGATTTTTATATCATTGGAAAGAACTTTTACTTATGTATTTCAATTAATAAGACAGTAGTAGCTTGGGTCAAGAAAGTTTTCCTGTAACTGACTAAAATGACACAGAAACAGTAAACACCAAAAATGTTTTGCTTCATAATTGCACCAGATTGACCATCAGAATTCAGATTTCCTAGGTTTTGTCTTTTTGGCCCTTTTCCTAGGCAAGAATGACTCATTTCTGTATGAATCAGTCCTGCTTAGGCTTCATTAAGGCATCTGTAAGGATAACTCAATTACAAATGAATTGTGAATATGTAGTGACAAAACAAATTGTTGGTGTTAAAGGGCTAAGTGCTCATATTTGCAAGGAAAAGATGAGACTAAGATGAAGATAAGCCAGAAGCAAGCAGGAAGAATAGTTGGTAATCCTTCCCTGTATCCCTATAACCTGTGGCATGCTGATAAATGGAACAGGGTTCCATTTGCTCCACACCTGGCAACCCCTTCCCACCAAGAAACCTTCTCATTTGGAAATTCCATCCTTGACTGTCACAGCAAATCAAACATCTGTAAAACATGTCCTCTGCCCAGTCAGTTGCTGATCACCTTCACCCTAAGTTGATAAAGGTAAGACAGGAACACTTACCAGAGAAGTGCCGTTCCCGTGCCCCAGCCAGAACCTCTGCCAGCTGCGCTTCCCAACAGGCTCGGCACCTTCCAAGGTACAAAGCGTGATATAATTAACATCTCATATGTGCCTTACTTTTTTTTTTTTTCCCAATTAGGTTCATGAGGGAGGTGGAATCACCAATTAGATAACAGTTCAGGTAATTGTGTCACTGGTCCCAGGCTCTAGGTCTGCACTTGTTACCTATTTCAAGGCCTGTGAAATACTGATATCCTTGCATGAATGAAATGGTGAATTAAATATGGTGTATTAATTTTAGTTTTCAATGACTATAACATTTAAGATCACAAACAAATAGCACTTAAAAAAGATACCACATTGAAATATGAGTTTTAAATGAGCAATTAAAAAAAACTCAGAGAAGATCATCCTTTGGATATCTGTTAACCATGCTCTAAAAGGCAGTGCTCACAAAATAAATATCACTAGATTTTGAGAAAAATTCCTGGCCTGATTCCATCCAAGGCAAGAGATTTATAGAAGGGACTAGTCTGACCAAACACAGAGAAATGATCTATAAACAGAATATGGTATTTCTTAAAAAACAAAATTTTAAAAAAAATTGAATTTTTCCCCCTTCAGAATTCCATCTTGCTCAAAGACATCTGTTACTCAGGCTTCTATATACATATCTATCATGCTACTGGTTACCTGCACCTAAATCTAACCCTCATAAATATGACAGTCTGTGCTGCCCCGACACTGGAGGAAGGACTCAATAATTGTGTACTTTGCAACAGCAAAACCACCACTAGGAATACCCTGTTTATTTTTACCATTCTGGGAAGTGGGAGGGTAAAAAATTACTATGCTGACTGTACAAGAACTGTGTGTATTTAACTGCAGGGGACACCAATCCTACGGAGATTATATGTGCTTCTCTTTCGTGGCTTGAGCACTGGTCACCCTTCATACATTGGCAGAAGGACAGTGAATTTCTAAGGTTGCTAGCAGAGCACACACCATGCCCTACAAAGATGCTAGTAAAGTTTGCAAGACATGACTACAATTACTATAAATCTGTAGGAAAATCAGTAATGAATTCCCAGGTTTTAGGTTTTTTTCCTTGCTTTGTCATTAGCCTGTTAACACCATTGGATTGTCTCTAACTCACCTCTTGAGATCAGGATAAAAGGGTTTAAATCCTTTGCAAATGCTCTGAGACAAATTGCTGAGGAGCATGGTGCAAAAGTGAAGTAAAACACATGCAGTTAATTAACCGAGGTTTAACAACAGAGCAGAGAGAAAAGGAAGGGATAGGGCTCTGCCGAAGCAGTCTGCCAGTGGTTGAAGAAAATCACTTTTCTGTTATATAGGACAGATTAAAAGGCTGATGCACTCAAGAAATGGGGACAAGACCATCTAACCTTCCATTAGACTCTTGGCTGAGGCAGACATGTAGTGTCATTGGAGTGGCCGCAATGTCCCCATTTATAATAGCAATACTGGATCCACAACATCCCTAAATACAACAGCAGTACTGGATTACCTACCAATAAAAAAAATAAATGTTGCAAGAAAGCATGAGAACTCATCCCCAGAAAACTGTCATGCCATAAACCAGAAGGATTTTACAGGATTCCTACTCATCCCAGACTACAGTTAGTTATGGCACAGTTGTGAAATGGTCATGCAATCTCATTGCAAGATATGATAATTTCAGGTCATGACAGATGCACATTTAAATGCCACGTGAAACAATAAGGATCTACACAAAGACATCAGGTAGCTTTGTGCTTGTTTTCACTGGACAGGCACCAAACAGGAGCTGAAAAACCTGGGAGCCTGAGTCTATTCCTTTGTTAAAAGTCAAGATTTTAATAACGTTTAAATTAGCAGCAGAGCATGCTCCAGTGGTGGAGTATACACCAAAAAATCCTTCTGGCTCTCCCAATCTCTTCTCTTACAGCACAAATCCATCTTATAAATTCTGTATACCACTGATGACTTATTTTTGTATTTAATATATGTAGACACTTATTAGAGGAATTGTGTCAGAAGCAATTCTTACCTTGGATACATAAATTACTTCATTATAGCAACACCAGCGAGGCTGAAATAAATGAACTAATAGGGGGACACCATAACAACAAAGCAACATGAGCAGCAGCAAGTACCAGCCAACAGCTGGTCAGTCATCCCCATGGGTGTCTTTTGAGATTCATCCACGTTTCACCAGCACTGGCTGTAGGCTAAATTTCCTAAATATTCACGTGGAACACCCGCTAATCCATGTTTGCTTGTTAAACCCTATCCAGCCAATACATACGTGGGAATGAGCAGGGATATGCCACTACACCTGGGCGTAAAACTGCACCCCAGTGCCGAAAGATCCCCTCAAGTGCCCTTGCACAACTCAAAGGATATACAAAATGCTTTGATATTGGTCAGGGAACAATCTGGGGCACCTCAGAACCGTGGCACAGGTGGATGCATGCAAGGAGCATTGCAACAGGGAGGGCATGGTACGACAGGCAGGGTTCCTTCACGTCTGGCAGGTCCATCCCCTGCAGAGCCCTGGGGCTGGCCTGGCTGCCACCTCTGCACCTTCTTGTTCTTTCACAAAGTACAGGAGGATGACAGAACAATGGTTGAAAGCAACAAGCATATAAAGATACTGTCACCCAGGTTTCTTAAGCAATGTTACCAGAACCAGTTCTCTGATTGTATCCAGATGTCTCTAAGCTTTGAGTACTCATAACATTATGAATATATTGGGATTTTTTTATCTGACATATATATATCTGATTGATATATGATACACATACCTGATTAGGAATCTGTAGCTAACCCCTGAACGTTTGCAGCACCCAGCACTTTGATGTCCTCGCAAGAATTACAGTGTTATAAATTGCACAACTGATACAGTTCTGCCCTTATTTTATGATAAAAAAATAAGATGTATCTGGCCAGAATTAGACAAAAACAACAGTAATACAAAAAAATCACACCAAGACAAAAGAGTAACAGTACAGCAACTAAGAGCCTGCTACAAAAATTCAGCAATCGGCACAAGTAAGCCTTCTGCTCCAGCTTCTTCCAGTACAAGTATCATGCCATTACTACATCCCTATCTGGAAATTCATCATCAAGTTGAATCTGCAATTCTTACTCCTTAAATAAAAAACTGACTCAGTGAAGTCAACAGAACTACTCAGTCAAGGCAAAAGCTAAAAAAAAACCATTAAAAGCACTAGGTTGAGGCAAAATTCCTTTCCTGGGACATTTTTCTGCTGACCTTTTTCAGCAGCCATGTGACCTCTGTAGTTGTCCCAGGCTGACTTCAGTCTACTTTTGGGAGACCTGCCAGTCATGCTAATTTGTTCACTGAGCTTCATAATTTGCAATGAGCCAGCGTGGTACTGTCATTGTTTGCAGTTGTTGACGTGATGAATGGAGCAGAGACAGCTCTGTGCCATCTGCTCCTTCTCTGTGTCATTGCCACAAGTCATTCTTAGCTACAAACATCTGGAATATTAAAGCAACTGATACTTAACCAGGTAGACAAATCTCCTCAGTATTGCTAATAAAACTGAACAAAACAGACATAGCTTTAACCCATGCTTAATGATGAAATTTCAGGCTCTCAACAGGAAATTATGAAGTGATTTCACACAAAACTTAGAAGTTATTGCTTATTGTTCTTGGAATGCAATTGTTCACTGCTTCCAGAAGCATGAGATTTACACAGGCCCAGATGAGAATTAGCAATGCTTAGTTGGGAAAAAAAAAAAAGTAGCATTGCAAAATACCCCATTTTTTAATCTAACTAGTGGCTCCGTTTTGCAATTCTTACTCATTCAATGAAGCACTTCATTGAATTAGACCCAGTGAGGTCAATACCCCTACTCATCCAAGTAGTAGTTATGCATCAAAACCTTTTTATTAGCATTACTAAACTTAGTGAAATCATACAGGAGATTATTTGCCTTCCCCATTGACAGTGAACAAATAATGTCAAGACATGACACAGAATTGGATTATTGTGTTAAATGTGACTCCATACATGGGCTATCTGCCGTCCCATTTCCTGTTGTCATTGCCTGTAGTTTGTTATTAATAATTTCAGCTCTGCCCATCCTGTATCTTAGGGAAATACGGGTCAAGAGAAAAAAAACCCAAACAAAATCAAAACCCTGTATTTATTGCCAGTTGTTATGGTAAAGAACTGGTAGCTCGGTTGTCATTCATTTGTCTCATGACACTTTACTATGGTTGACATTGGTTATTTTTAGCCTCTTTTTAGCCTATTTTTACCCTGTCAAACTGATGGGAGAAACCAAAATATTGTTCACTCTACCTACTTACTATAAATATTCAACAGCTTTTCCAGATCCATTTTTCTTACTATTTTCACTTGTGCAGAATTTCTTTTGACTATTGTGAGTTTTGCTCCACCTACGGCTTGGCAGACTTAGCTGCAATTCTTTCTGAATTTAATGCCTCATCGAAGTCAATGTAGCTCTGAAGAGGCATCAAGGGTCAGATGGGAGGCTGAAAGGCTGAGTAAGAATTTAAAAATTCATCCTAGAAATTGTTGCCAAATACAGTGCAGGAAGGGCAACATTACAAAATTATGCCAACAAATTTTAAAATCCATAAAGTTCTGAGAGAGTGGTTTCTGAAGTTGGTTTAAGTCATCTTTAACTACACTATACAATTTTCAAAACAAAACAAAGTGTTATTCCTTACTTGGAGTTATTTGCATTTAAGATTTAGCGTGCAAGCCTGGAACACCCTGGATTTGTTACAGAAGCTTTAGGAACACACTCTGGTATTCCAAAAACTCTGCCATGTTTCAGGAGCCAGGTCTCCAAGAGTTCAGCTCAAAGCTGTTGCTTATAGCAAGAATAAAATCATTTGAAGGTTTCCCAGAGCAGCAGGTCCTATTCAACAAATTAGTTTCAGTCACAAGATTTTCATTAAGCCTACTCATGTTTATGATTGGAGTCTTTTAACTCTCATACCAAGACACAGAAAACTAAAGCTTCTTTCCTGTGGTGTTTGTTCATTGTTATATTCCATGTAATCTCTAATTTTAACATGACACAAGATAAGCTTGTCAGACCTCAGTAAAGAATTGGAATCAAATGTTACTTTCCCCCCAGCCCTTGTAATTCTCTTTTGAAACAAACCCCTATGTCAAACAAAGCTGCATGTTTCATATCACTGGAGAAGGCTGGGTAAGTCAGACCTTAGATGACTTTTAGGCAGGTCTCATTCCACTCTCCAGCTATTCATCCTTAGTCTGAAAGGTGACTATTACAGCTACGTTTAGCAGCCTACTGCCTGCAGGGGATTTCAAAGCAACCTTTTTGGGCACATGAGGCTGTAACCCAGGATAGAGAGCCCCTACTGCTTCAATTTCAAGCCGTTAAGTGATCAGCTACAACCTGCTCTGAGACTGAGACTAGGGCCTGTCCTTCAGCTCCAGCACTTCCTCTGTAGCCAGGAGACATCTGAAACAGTCCTTTACCTGGAGTAGCTCTTTCCTCACCTGCTGTGCACTGTGCTGGCAAACAGCGGCTGATGTCATAGGTGTACTGCAGCATTAATGTTTCTTGGCATAAGGTTTCCTTCTCTTTTATCTGCGAAAAATGGTACAGGGGTGACTCACGACTTGTGATAGAGATAGGCAAAAAAAGAAATACTCAGCAGGAAAGGCTCTGCCACGGTTTGCAGTGCCTGAGCTCGTTCCCAGCCATTCTCATCCATGGCATAGACCTATTCCTGGTACCACCCCAGTCCCTTGGACAGCGGCCCATGGCTGCATCCCCCACTCCATCCTCACCATGGCAAAGGCAGTGCTGGTGAAAAGTCTTCACCTGGCCCAGCTGATGGTCCAGAGCTTCAGCTTGTTCCCTTTGGTGTGGACCTGGCTGTTGTACATCTGTCATTCTGTGGAGGATGGAGCAGTGTCACTTCCAGCAGGGAGAAGCTTAATAGACTGTTTCTGTAGAAAACAGGTGTATAGAGGAAGGGGGTGGAGCAGAGTTTGAAAACTGTTGGGAGAAATTCTTGAGAGTGGGGTTTACCACTGTATTTCTGGGAAAGAAATACTGGGAAAAATCCCTTACTCCTCCTCTCCTTCCCACAGCAACTGCCGGGCTTCAAACTCCAACCTTTGTCAGCTCCAGCAGCTGATTTAGCCAATTTAGGATGTGCTACTCCTTGTCACGGGAGAATTTCAGAATTCTAATACTGTTTCTAACTTTTTAAATCACTGTGAAGATTACATCTTTATCATTGGGTTTCTGAAGCCAGGAGACACAGCTAATCATTAGAGTCAGCATTAGAATCCTTCAATTCAATACTAGTACAATTTTACTCAGAAAGTTTGGCACTCTCGTAGACCAAAGCCTTGGTGCTCTATTAGTGATCTGAGTTTGACTAAAGGATCTCTCAAGAAAATTCTTTGACATAACCAGAATTGCTCAACAGTGGAAAATGTAATACTTTCGCAACATGTTGCGTGTTACTCAGGTCTAGATTTTGATGTTTGAGACAAAGGGACAAACACACACAATCAGCATTTCTGTGTGAAAACAAAATCTAGAGAGGAAACAAAAAAAATTCCCTGCAGTGAGTCATGGCCTTCTCCTTAAGAAGCCTCTCCAGGGCTCTGTTGACTCCAGGTGCTCCGTCCAGATTAAGATGTAAACCTGGGTCTATCTAGGCCTAATTTAAATTTGCTTGCATTCTTACTACCTTAATTCACTGAAACTTTATAGGAAAGTTAGATATCCACCCTGACATCAAGCACAGGAAATTTCAGGCCAAACCCACCTTCCACATGATGCTTAGGGCAATACTTCAGGAAGCAGTGTAATTAAAGATAAATCCTAGATTTCATATAGTAGAGAACAGCAAGAAAGTCATCCACTTATTTCCTCTTTTCCACATATGCTTAGTTAGAATTGTCAGTGGACTTCACCAGAGCTCAACCCACTGTTCATTATCATGACATTTTGATTCTAGGGAATCTTCTTTCCAGGGCTGTCACGGCCTTCCTAAAACCTCACAGCATCTCTCTGTCACTCAGCATCACTGTCAGTAAAATCCAAGTTGGTTTGCAATCCTGTAATGGTACAAGACATATAATTATTACCAGTAAAAAGCAAAGACTTTTGGGTTAACAGTAGCCAATGTGGCAAGAAAAATCAGGATTCTGCCTCATTTAGTCTTTGCTCACAGCATATGTGATAATGTTTGATCTGTATTTTAGAAAATACTGGTATTTTCCCAATCATTCACCAGGACTATGAAGGTTTTCTAATAATTTCAAAGCTGGTTCTCTCAATATGTATCTACTGGACTCACATTTGGGCTCAGTACTGGGCGATGAGTCTCTCCCCACACTCTGCATCGCCGACTGGCACAGTTTTGTCAGTATTCTCATGGCATCTAATGTTTTCTCCTGCAGCCCCAGGTCCTGGAGCAATGGCACGTTGTGAGATTAGCTTCATACTTTATGTTTTGTTTTGTTTTGTTTTTTTCTTAAATGACAAGAGAGGAACACTTGAGTTAGTGCTTTTTTTGTGTTTTCATATGATCCTCTACAGGCACAAAGGCAACAACTTGGTGTCTAAAGGAAAGCTGAGATTTTCAGATGATGAATGGCTGTGGGAACTGGGCTTCAAGATAAACAACCAATACAGTGAGAGCCATGTTGAACCTGAAGCCTTGGCAATTCTGGCTGTGCAGCATTTTGTAATATTTATTATCCTCTGAGACAGTTTCAGTGTTTCTTCCAATAAAATCAACTTAATAAATTGCATTTTTAATTTTCAACTGACCTTCTACACTCAACTTTAATTTTCATAACTTAGTTACAGATAAGAAGCAGTTCATGTTATTATTTATGCTGACCAGGGAATGAAAAATCATATTTCATACAATTTTTCTGTGTTTTGGTATTTCTTCTGGGTCAAACCCAAAACTGTTTAGAAAGTTTTTTCCTAAACACTTAGACCCATTCTAGTTATTCTAGCTATAATTTTTTTTCACTTTTTGAGGGCAAAGATCCCATAACTGACAGACCATTTTCATAGCTGGAGACAGAAGTTCAAATTCATTCTCTGCCAAATTCATTACAGAGATTCTCAGCCCCGTTCTGCAGCAGGGACTTAAACCACCTGATTCACTGTCTTTCTTTCACTCTCCTGCCCTATAGCCAAATAAAATTTTATTCACCTTCCCTTAGGGAAAAATTTTCAATGAAACAGATGTAGAAGGATATAGAAATAAGTATTGGTTTGGGAAAATAAATTCTGATCTTCCTGAACATTTTTTTACCTCACAGCTTTGTTACGCTTTCGATTTTTAGTGATTTATAACATGGGTATTTTTTTTAAAAATAAATACAGCATATTGTAAAATCAGTTATAAATCCACAGAATGTAGCCTTCAAAACTTTATGTTCCCTAACTGAAGACTATTTAGATATTTTCTCAGAGTGCACCTCACTGTGACCTGTTAACACTGGACTCAAAAGAGCCACTGAAATAATTAACACATTGCAAGGTGGAGGTTCTTTGCCATGGCTGTCCTGGGGCTCACCCTTAGCAGTTTAAGTTTCATAACCCACAGGGTTAATGTCAAACAGATCTCGAGGGGGCACAGGCATTAACCAAAAACTGGAAGAACACTGGCTATAGCTATTCCTTTGGCAGTTTCTGGGTTATACTTACAAAACTAGAACAAACATTGAGTGGTGCTTTCCCCATTGCACTCTATGGCACCATGACAGTAGCGTAAGTGTATATTTTGGGTTCATCAGCTTCTTAATATTCAAAAAAAATCTTCTTATCTAGTAAGATGTTGTAGACATGAAGGATCATTTCCATGTTTAGCAAAAACTTGCTGTGTAAAACGGGAGGAATAAAGGACCTTAAAGCTGCTTGGATGAACAAACTTGCACTGACCTCTGATGGCTGTGAATGTGTATGAAACATGGTACTGCAATTATTTGTGCTTCCTTAAGAGCACCAGTGCTCCAATTAAAATAGTGTTGACAACAAAAAAAGCTCTTTTGAGGTGGAAATAAAATTATTCATAAAGGAGTCCTGGGATTATTTTTGCTCTGCATCGTCATTCTTTTGAAAGCACAGTGAAAATGTATACAGGCCAAATGTTCCCCCAAAAAAGAACTTATTTTCAATGGTATGTCTGTCTTTTTGCATTCCAGCTACTTGGAAGTTTCACAAGAAGGTTTCATTTTATTTTTTACCTGTTCACCTTGTTTCTTGTTTATAAATGATTTTATAGGGCATGAAAAAACTACTGTCACAATTGTCATGGCTGCTGAGTTCAAAATACACTAGAGAAGACCCAATTCCTATGGGTGCTAAGCTGGGAGAAGCAAATGAACTTCAGCCATTGTCAGTATGGTAGGAACTCTTCTGAGATCTTTGCAATGGGCCCACCTGGGCCACCAAAAGGCTTTTGGGTTGGTGCAAATCAAACTTCATTGTGGCAAGATTTTCTCACAAGGGTTTGTCCTTGAGGCAAACTGTGAATTTCTAGGGCTTTATCCACCAGTCTCAGGGCAGCAACTTTCAGCCTCGTATGTGAAACTATGACTCTATTAACACACCAAGCATGAGGGAAGCACTCTGTACAAGATAAGATATTATCACTTCTACCTGCGTTACCTTGAATAGGCAGACAGGTTCATCAAAGTGGAATAGAGGAGGTGATCTGACTATTTAAAATTAATAGAGGAATAAAACACAACTCTTGAAAATTCTCTGGTCTTAAAGTTGAGTCTGAAATAATTCAACTGAATAACTCAAAGATTCCCATTTGTTTTGGTGGGCTCTGAATCAGGTTCTTGGAGCTCAAAAGCACAGATGGGAACATAAAACCAGCTACAGAATTTCCAGCTTGTTGGATGGCCTGACTTTTCACCATTTTACTTTGTCCTACTTTGGAGAGAAATTCATCATCCTAAAATATTGAAACGTCTTTGATAATTTAACATTAAACCTGAAAATACAGCATAATAGTCTGTCAAAATAAAAGGAAATGATAAAGACAAAGTAAGTAGGAAAATGCAAGTAAAATAAACTTCTTTTTTTTTTTCACTCAACGGTATATTTGGGATGGAAATAGTCCTGCAAAAAATTATTTTGATGGAACTACATTTTTCCAAAGTAAATGTAAAGGCAGCAGTCTTGGCACAGGAAACCCTGACTGCCAATGACATTGCCAAAAAGCTGAACTACAGAGGTTCCTCTGCAGGGAGAGGGAGTGGTAAGGAGGGTTTTATTCCAACTTCTTGTTGATAACACAAGGCCATTAAGAGACTGTTTCAGTGTTTGGTTTGAATTAGAGGAGCCTCATTACTGCACAATCTGACTGTATATGAAGACAGGGAGTTTGAAGGTTGAACTTGCCAGACAGGATTTGAATCCTTCTGACAAGCTTTTGCAATCGCAGCTGCGTGGAACCCGACATACTGAACAGAGCACTGGTACTCAAAAACACCTTAAGACTGAAGTGGTTATTGAGAAAAAAAAAACATAACCCAGCCACTGAGGAAAAACTCCCAGCAAAGCCACAGCATCTTCTCTATACCCACCTCCACCTTGTTCAAGGCTCTTTATGCTTCCAGAGAAGTGGCTTTGTCAAAATGAAGAGATGTATCAGAGACTGTCCTAACACGCTTTAAAATCACAAACACAAGCAGGTGTGATTCTATCTAAGAGAAGTTGGACTAAAGTGACCATGAAAGATCACACTCTTATCTTACACTACTCTTTCTGAGATCATATTATGTGCTGTAAATTGAGTGCGAGTCCAGCACAGCATTTGGGGAAGTCTAAATCTGGCAGGAGAGGGACTCACTTGCAGGAGAAGGAGCGGAATATTGTGTGTGACACAAGACACAATTCCTTGTGCCAGAGAATGGTTGGAAAGTGGTGCCCTGGTGGCACTGCAGACTTGCTGCTGCACAGACAGGAAGAACCTGTGGCCAGAAAGCTTTGAACTGTGGCCTGCTCTCACACAGATACATGGCAACATCCAAAAATATACCCATTACATTTCTTACTTGGCTTGGATTGTGCCAGTTGGATGGTGGGTTCGTGCTGAGTGTCGTGATGTAAGGCTAGAAAGTCAAGGGTATATCTGCAATTACTGTAGTGTCCTTAAACTGAATGATCTGTACAATTAAAAAAATTACTAATCATTATTGGGTCATGTAATTGCTTGCTCAGATGACTTTTATAGCAAACTGTACAGAATGCACAATTCACAGTTCATTTTCTGGGATAATCACAAAATGAGCAGGAAAATTGGCCAATTTATTAAAAATTATTATTATGTTTGCTTATGCTTGAGAGCATTATGCTAAATCCAGCTTCTACTCACTTGAATTTTGGTTTCTGAACTGCCACTGGTAGCATAGATGAATGGCATTGCAAAACTGGCTCTGATCAGATCTCTACCTAAAACTTCTTGAAATAAGATTTTTTTTTTTTTACCAGTAAATGAGCAAGTAAAACTAAATTTACACTTAATGGAAGATTTTGCAGACTGCTGAGGCAGCAGGTTTTTCCAATCTATATTGCAAAGGACTGTACACTCACCAACTTCTTTAATCTCTTTAGTAAACAGAAAAATCTTCCTGGTAATGTATTTTCTAGAAATATGAGTATTTGAGCTGAAACATTTCATGAACTTTTTTGACCTTAAAGTTATGACCAACCTTTGTAATCTTATAAAGTGATACTATGTGCCAGAAAGTACCTAAAATAACCGAGAATAACTTCTTTAATAGTACAGTCAGGAAATGCTGGGTGAAATGGGAATGAAGGAAATATTAATTTTTTTTTTTTACATTGATATGCAGACTTTTTGCCATTGTACAGTGAAACAAAGAAGTTAAGTGGCACAGGAATAGGATCAGAATTAATTAAAGTTTAACAGAGAAGAGAACCAATTAAATGGAGAGCAGGTGACAGTGGCCTAGGAAGCCCATAGCTGCAGAATCCCTTTAGGAGTAGCTAAATCTGAGCAGGAACATCTGGGAAGGAGGACAGCAGAATTCCACACAAGTGAATCAAACTGAAACATGTAATAATCAGGAGAGGAAGGAACATTGCGTGCTTGTGGGAAGAGATAAACTACTTCCAAGACAGAAATTCTACCATCAGCAAGCACTGTAATCTCCATACCAGCTTAACTTGGGAATGCTGCAGCTAAAACCATTCATTGCTCAAGATGCCCTGTGTTTAGCTGGGGTAATTAGAACACACAGGGCTGTTGGAGTATTTAATAAAATATATATATAAAAAAAAAAGACGAAAAGAAAAAAGACAGCAGTGTCAGAGTACTTCAGTTTCCCTGTGAGATAAGTCAGCCTTAGGCAGATGTATAGCACTGAGCTTGTAAACTGAAGTGTCTAGCCTTCACAATGTTTTACCTCAGGAAAACAAAGGTGTATTAGTTACCCTGAGGTAAAAGAAAGGAAAAAAAGCTGCTCCAGCCCCAGTGAAGACAAGCAATCAGTTTAATTTATTGTAAGGTAAGCAGCAAGGCTGTGCCTAGATAAGAATACAGCAGTGGTCTCCCAGAGTGGGCCAGAGGCAAGCACCTGAAGTGTCACCTTCCCCTTCGGTATCTGCAGTGACATAATCCACATTTGTTAGCTTGCTCTAACAAACTCATCTATCTTGAGCAGCGAAGGTAAAACCTTCTTCTCTCTTGGTTTTGGGGTCAAAGGCAAAGCTTGGAGAAGATTATTAGCAGAATCAAACATTCTCAGAATTGCTGAGAAACTGTTCTGTTCTATCTAAAAATTTGTTTGGTTTTGCTCTCACATTTCTAAGGGGTTTTTCTTTTGCTTTCAGCAAAGAGAATACCCCCATCATCATCTTCTGTGGAAGCTGTTCTACCTTTTCCTTGCCCTCAACACAAACCAATACATCAATTCCTATATCCCCCCCAGATACACTCTCAGCTTCTGAGAATCAAGTTATTTATACACGATAAAAGTTGTACTTTCCTCTGACATTGAGGATCAGTCCCTTCTTCCCCAGGAGCTTCTGGAAGTGAATATCCCCAAAGAGCAGCAGTCAGCAATTTTGAAACCAGGTCATTTAAATTAAAGGAAAAAATCCAGAGCTTATAGATTAAAATGGAGGCAAAGTCATGAAATTCACATTAAATATAACACAAAATCAAAACAAGTCTAGACTTTTTTTGTTACAATTTGCTGATGAAGCAAGAGTAAAACCTTACCTGGGAGAAAGGCCAGCCTCTCAAAAACAGCATGCAATCTGTCAGGCATCTCCCCTGAAACTGTGTAACCTTTTTCTTCCATCCTTTCAGGGCCCTTGTTAAGAGGACTCTTTATTAGCAAGTGGGATATGAGGATTACTCCTATTCTAATAGATGCATACACAGAAACTGGAATGCCTTTCCAATGGAAGTGAGTTTGAACCGAGACCACAAGATTTATGTCCTGTATGTATTTGAGGACGTTTTTGTGCATTAAGGGTATATGGTCATATCAAAGGGTATTCTGATCCTCTGCTAGGAACTAGAGAATTTATAGTTAATAAATTCTCCCTGTACAATTTTAAAACTCTCAGAATTACAAGCTGAGTGTCAGGCATTCAGCACACAGTAAGATCTGTAGGGTTGTTAACAAACTGCCCTATCCCAGCTGGTACCCCTATCCTCCCAGCTCTATCAGTTTGGCATTAGCTGAACCTCATTTTAAACAGAATATTAATCTACTGATAATAAATTACATGTCGGATAAATGCATCACAACCAGAAGCTGTCACAATCTAAGCCAAATTATGGGAGGGAGACATGGGGGGGGGTGGAAAACAGCACAGGAATTCCCAATATGAGACATGATTATCACATGGAATGCAGTGGTCAAATCCTTGGTGTTTGCAAACAATTTGCATATCTCCACTAAAGCAATCACATCTGTCAAATATGCACAGTGGATGTCTGCCACAAAATGCAGCAAACAAATCATTAGTGCAGTTCAACCAGTATAGCCTTCTGCTTCAATATTTAGCATAACCAGTTATTTGGGTACCCTTGCCCCTCTGCCTTTATCTTTTATAACCACTGGCTGTTTTGCATTCTTATATTTCACTGACCTACAAAAGAATATGTGACAGAGAAAAAAACAAAACTAATTTACACCCATTTACAATTACATTAGAATTAACAAGCAACCTTTTATTTCACTCTGAGTTTTAGCTGAAATTCAATCTATCTGAGAGGAATATATAGGGTGTGATTTTCAACAGTGGCTCAATTTTTTTCTAGCTTTTAGTGTAACTGTCTGCAGTTGGAGCTTAATCCGGAGTACCAGCTTGTAGCTGAACTGGCCAGTGACAGCAGCAATATGTGAGAGGCTCACAAAATCCCTGCCCAAACACCCTGGTACCATATCAAGAGCACTCCTTTGTGTTATTGTCACCTGAAAAAGATAACCTGTGCCTAAGAAAGGTACAAAATCAGTTAAAAATAGAAGTCTGGGAGAGTTTCTCAGATGGGAAAGAAGATATCTGCCTGAAACCCTGAGCATGAATGGCAATGATATGTGACTAGTCTCATTTATCAAATTGTAAATCTGGATCTGGATATCTGGGACAATCAAAGACCCAATTATTGACTGTATCACATGATCTGTATGATGGTTTTTAATAAGACCCCATAATCTACAAAATATAAGGATCCAAGATATCTCATTCAAATCTTACCCTAACTCCAACTGTTTAAAGATAAATGATTGTGATCTTCACTCGTGTGTTCTTTGCAGTGCAGACTTGAAGGTGACACACAAGTCCAGGGACACTCAAGTCTCTCGAACTGCCCTGTCACACATGTAGAGGTCAGCTGCATGTTTGCCCTCCCTGAGCAGTGCTGAATCCACCACCTTTGATGGCCACATAGTCCTGCAGTACAGAATTGTTACTTGGGAAGAGAGGCAGAAATCCTCTGTACAACCAGTAACGTGCTGCTGACAAAGCCTGGCCTGCATCCCAGATGTCTGCAGCACTCCCAGGGCCCCTTTCCACATGCACTCGTTTCCTTCTTAGTGGACTTAAGCTCAGCCTGAGTTTAGACTGTCCACAAACACCATCTGCCCATGCATCCTGTCTGGGGTTCCAGCAGCCCACCCTGGGACCTAGAAACAAGCAGGTTGCTGCACAAGCCAACAGATGGCTGTCTTGCATTTCTTTCCATTAAGAATCACATTTGTTACAGAGAAACAACTGTTACCGTTCTCTGGAATCTATTTCCCATCAGGATTCTACATGATTTTGCAAAAAGAAGGAATAAGACATTCTCTAAACTGTTCCACCCTGTATATGGAGAGAATTTTAACTATGACATGAGTGCTGCACTGTTGAAATATGCAACTGCGGTTTTAAACATTCTTTTTTTTCTCATTAGGCTTCATCAATTTGTATACCAGATTTTTTCTGCTTTTATTAAAACCTATGTGCACTCAGCAAGTGGATATAATCATCATCCAGTATAAGTAGGCAAGAGTACCTGCCCTACACTGCCTAGGAAACCAGAAAAATGCCCCAGTAGTTCTACCTGGCTGTCAGAATCTCTAAGTCAGTAGTTATTTACAGAGCCTAAGCAGACTTGGATGAATATCACAAAAAAATAGTGAATAATTTTGTCATAAGCACAGTCAGCTCATTCAGTTGTTATTTGTGGCTTATTATTAACAACCGCATATGCGTATCTGCATGACAAATGTTTTTAGCCCTGAAGATGTTTGTGAATCTTAAACACTTCACAAACAGTCAGGGAATAATTATCCATGCTGGAAAGTATTATTGCAAATCATTATGGGTTAGATCTTTTCAGTGATTTTCTCATTTTAACAGACTAAATTATCTACCCATAGTGTAGAAACAGACTCGTCTAAGCAGACAAATCAAATGTCTGAAAAGAAATAACAGATTCTTGAAGAACTAATAGCAGGGGATAGTTCATAAAGAAGCCCTTTTTAATAATTGCCTTTTTTTTTTTTTCTCAAGTGACAAGAGTTAGAAGAATTTTTGAGCAATTAACACATTCCTAGAAATGTTCCTGATCAGTTCAGGAACAGGAGAAAAGAAAAAAAAGATTAATCAATTCAGTAGCTCATCAAGAATAATTTTGAATACCTCGACTTAAAGATTTACAATGAATCACCATTGTCAGAGTGAAATCCCCTCTATTCTTTAGGATTTAAAATAAATTAGACTTAATTTTGGACATATCCATTGTTCAAAAGACATAATAAACACAACTTGAGAGAGTATAGTTCAGATTAGTGGGCAGAAGAGCTAAAGCTACAGATGTTTGCATAGATACCGATTTTAACTCAATTTTGCCTCTATTCAGTTACGTGGTTGGCATTCCACAGAAAACATGCATGTCAGACATACACCAGCAAATATTCCTTTAGGGGTCACTTGAAAACAAGCAATTTCTTCTTTACCATCCTCTGTCTTCAGAAAACTTCGTGGAAGAAGCCCCCCTCCTAAATGCTTTAGCCAAAAGCAATAATATTTTGGATTTGAGGTGCATTCTTGAAGCTTCATGGAATTTGCACTCACTTATATGTGGAGGTCAAAAAAAAAGGCTGCTTTCTCCTCTTAGGAAATTCAGGAAATGCAATATGAAATATAAACTTTAGGAAAACAACCCAGGAAAAGAAATAAGGACAGAGGATAATATGATAGCATTTTGTCATTAAAACACTTACAGTTTTGTCCAGATTATTTGACCAAAACTGAAACCCAGTTGGGGGTTGTAATTTCATTTATACTTTTTTTTTTTTTTTTTCAGAAAGCAGACTGCCTAGATTTAAATTCTTTTTTAAATAAACATTTCTGGTGGAAAAGAGCACAAACAACCCACATAGAAAAGCAGTTTCAAATTCACTATTCTAGGATAAAACCTAGAATTCTGATAAAAAAGGTTTATGGCTCAGCCATTAAGAGAACAGAAATGCTATCATGTGACTAACATGCCAAATAAAATATTACCTCCTCTGAACAGATGTCAAAAGGAATTTACAGCTCCAAGTTACTCAGGTAATCATTCTAAACAAATATTGCTTGGAAAACACCACTGTTAATTTCAAAAGGGAAAGGAAAAATGAAACTTATCAAATGCAATTTCTGCTGTTACTTACTTACCTTAACACATCTTGCCTTTTCCCTCTGTCTTGGTAAAGCGTTCTTTCTTGACATGGTAGAGCTCAAACATGCACATGAGACCAGAATTTGAGAGGAACAGACAGCTAAAGATTTTGCAGAATATGTTTGCATGGAATCTTTCACCAGAGCTCAACTTCCACGAGTTGCCAAAGATTATGAGGATGATGACAATCAGTGCATTCACATGCTGGTGAACAAGAACAGGCAGAAGACCCGGGATGTGGCACTGACTACAGGCATGATATTCCTGAGGGTCCTTTTTGTTCCATCCACCCTGACACTTCAACCTGCAACAACATTTGGAAACAGAAGAATGAATAAAGAACTCTCATCTGCAAATAAAGACAATCTTGCCTTTACTGTGATGCCTGGGTTTATTTTTGAAAGCATACACTGCACAGCTCTTTTGATCTGCAACAATTAATAGGCAAAAATTTTAGTGTAGTACTAGAAAAAGAACAATGGCCAGATTTTTACTGGAAAAATATGTAGCCCACGTTTATATGGCAGCAGAGTATATCAAAAGGCAGGACATTGGTGAAGTGAAACGACCACAGGTAAATTGTTCCTGCTCCAACAGTGGACAAAGTTCACAGTCTAAGGGAAAGTTTTATGGTTTACGTAAGTCCTTGCATGGTGGGGCCTCACCAAACAAATACCAACACGGTCTCTGCTGAGAACCAATCTCTTTTCAGACTCTCAGCAGCAATTAAAATCCACGGTCTCATTATCTTGCATGCCTCTTTCTTGTAGGACTTTATTTCTTTGAACAGATGACTGTATTCCATTGCCAGGATGCTGGGAGTTGTCCAGATTGCTGGGTTCTGCTGAAGCTGCGTGATCTCTTCTCAGACACTCATCCCCATGTGTGGCTGATGCAGCGATGGACAGTCTTTCCTCAGAGCCAGGCTGTCACCCGCAGAGAAGCGATCATAGCCAGGGCTCCTTAACATATGCCAAGGTTACCTTGGCATCTACAGGAAACTTAAAATCCCCAGCAGCCAAAATAACTTGCGGCATTGGCTGTGGGCAAGAGTGACATTCTGCAAGTCTTCCCTGGGAGTGCATTGGAGAGGGGCACTGTGGAATGTTGCCAGGACCCCTATCAATACAAGTACTTGCTCATTCCAGTGTTGATGGACATTATCAACAGCTCCTTATAAGCAGCCTGCACTTCATATTTACAGCTAATTCATTCATAATGGAGCTATCAAACTTTTTCTTTTTACTTAATTTGCTTTCAGATTTAACTAAAATTTGGGATTCTTCCCTGCAGTCTCCATCCCTTCTTTTACTAAATTCCCTGCTTCTTCAGAATATCTAACTTTTTATGAATAGAAGCTTGTGAGATCTGCTGATCTGGCAAATGAACAGACCAGCACTGTATTTCTAGATACGGACAGGACATCTCATGCTATGGCAAAGTCTTTAAGACAGTGCTCCTCACACCCCTAGTGTCAAACTCTTGAGTTTCTGCAGTTGCTCACAGTCCTGCCCAAGAATTAGAAAAGTTCCTATCAGAAAATTTTTCAGTTATTTGCCTTTTTTTTCTTTCTTGTTTTTTTTTGTTTGTTTGTTTGTTGGTTTTTGGTTTTTTACTATAATGCACATGTCTTTTAAAAATATTATTAATATCTTTCTCCATCCAGCCACCTACTGGAGAATTTATGAATGAACATCCCGGTTTTCTGACTGAGACAGGTCCTTTAATTTGAGAGGTATTGGTTCATTTTCATCCTAAGAACAGTAAGAGTCAAAATTATCCCCACAGAAGCACTGCTCATATTAAATGAACTTGCTGAAGCAAAGTAAAAAATGTTTACAAAGGTAGAAATGCCACATTCCTCATCAAAACTGGCACCCTTTAATCCCTTTTGGAAGAGACCTGATTACAATTAAATCTAGAGACATCCCCAGCTAGAAGCTGAGACACACTGCTGGAGAAGCTCACTGGCTAAATCAATATAAAATCAGCAGCTTCTTGTCTTGTAACGGCTGACTGTGTACTCTACTTATCCTGAAGTCAGTGATAAAGTACATATTGACTACAACAGAGCAGAACGGACTGCACTGTGGCACTGTGGCATGGCCCTTCAGGAAATACCACTCATAGGTAATAAAGCAGCAAGGAGCCAGGATAAAGAAGATCTGGATTCATCTCATAGTTTTTCCTTAAAGTTCCCTCTGAGTGAAAAAAACCCCGTCAGGCCATTCCTCTGTATCAGAGTTGCCAGATCCTAATGAGAGCAAAGAAACTTTCTATTCCTTCACTTCTTGTTGTAGTCTAAAAGGAAGAAAGATGAGTTATCCCTGTCTCTCACCTTCCTGAACACCATACTTAGAATGGTTTGTGTTGGTTGGGACTTTAAAGATGATCCAGTTCCAACTCCCCTGCCATGGGAACAGGGGGAACACCTTCTGCTAGACCAGGTCGCTCAGAGCACCACTGAGCCTGGCCTTGAACACTACCAGGCATGGGACATCCACAACTTTTCTGGGCGACCTGTTCCAGTGCCTCACAACCCTCACAGTAAAGAATGTCTCCCGTATATCTAACCTAAATTTCTCCTCTTTCAGTTTAAAGCCATTACTTCTTGTCCTATCACTACAATTCCTGGTGGAATCCCTCTCGAGCTTCCTTGCAGACCCCCTTCAGATACTGGAAGGCCGCTCTGAGGCCTCCATACAACCTTCTCTTCTCCAGGCTGAACAGCCCCAACTTTCTCAGCCTGTCAACAGCATCATCCTGAAGTGCTCTTGTATGTACTGAACCCTGTGGGCACAAACCTAAAACTGCTGAGACTGATACCAAGTAAAGGGCTGTCTGAGCTCGTGCTCAGCTCTCGGACACATTGCTCTGGGAGCCACTTCGTCCCGTAGAGCTGCACAGAAACACCTAATTTAGACACCCACGAAGCAGAAGCAGCTGAGGTCAAACTTTGAACACACTAATGTAGTTTTCCAAGAAACCAACTCCGGTATTTCCCCTCTGTGCTGCAGCACTGACATTTCCTTTTGTTACAGGCAGGACATCATTCATCTCTCTCTCTCTCCCCAAGTACAAATGTCTTACAAGCCAATTCTGTGCTTAATGCAAGCTGACAAAAGGAGGTTTATACACTGTGCAACAATACACACTGCCACTCACTGGAGCAGCAGACACTCCAAGGGCAGCCTGCTCCCATGTGGCACAGCTCCTGCTTCCCGAAGGGAGCAGATGACTTGCAGTGGGAATGCTGTTTGCTGCTCCAAGCCCCCCCCAGCTACTCCCTTAAACCCTCTCTTGTGGCAGATGTGCAGATTCATCAGGATCTCAGCCCTCTGTGGTCCAGCTAATTTAAACACACACACTGTGGAGAGCGGAGAGCCCGAAGGAAGTGGGAGGGGAAAGCTGGTGGGCTTTGAAGGGAGCACAGCCTGATAATTTCTGCCAAAAGTGAGCAAGAGATAGATAAAACTAAATTAGTGATCTATTAAAAATAAATTAATGACATCTGCAAATGAAACGAAATCTAAAATAATCACCCTAATAGCAGTATCTCTGGTGAGCATTAATCCTTAATTTTTTCTTGTATTTGATGAAGGCATCTATTAATTAAAAATATTTATACAAGGTAGAGGCTTGTCAGGAATCCTCTGTGCAGCTGTTCTTAAGGGAACTGCTTCTGTTAATCAGCTATTTCTGAAGAAAATGCCTCTAGTCTATGCAACGAAGGCAAGATTGTACTTCAATAAATCATATTTAAGGCCCGTGCTTTCTAAATATCCTCTGTGGCTAGAATTGGATGAAGTAGGCTGCTTTCTACAGATGATATAATACACTTTCCTTGCCATTGTTTAGGTAGCTTGTACTGAAGTGAAACCTTCATCTTATCCTCCCCCTCTTTTACCTTCCTTTTATTGTTAACCTTTTATTGAATTGTTGAACATCCAAGTACAAAAGCAGATGATCTGATATTTATGAATGTACTGTACAAATGAGGAGGACAAAACCAAACACACATTCAATAACGGGTATGAAAATATTATCAGATATTGAGGCAGGGACAAACCAAGACTGTGTGTCATTAATGAGACTATTCAAAGTAATTTTGATGGAGTTATGATTCTATTGTTATCCAGGACTGAGGAGGAATCACTTACCATTTGAAAAAAGAATTGTTAATCATTATGCAGCTCTCTGGGGCACTGACTCTTTCAGGGTTTTCTTCTTTGTCTCCCATCCCCTCCTTTTATTTGCATTCTTTTTCTCCCCCTCTCATTTTTTCACTGCTATGAAAACAGAGAGGATTAGAAGGTGCCCCTGACACGTTTCATTGTAAGGTGGTTAGTTTTGTCTTTCAGCATTTATTAGTTTGAATTCTGTAGGAGGCACCTGTTGGCTGGTGAGAATAAATCAACAGGAAGGTCATAACTGGTTTTGTATTGTACTTGTGCTTTTTTAAGCCTTTTGGGAACTCACTGCTTTGCTGTACCAGAATAAACGCTGGAAAGAGGGCAAATCATGCTGTTCAACACTGTTTCATTATGTGAATTGTGTAGGTGCCCTGAACAGAAGTTATGATTAAAATCCTGTTGCTAATTGTGTCATAATTAACTCAGGCTAGCAAGGGCAGGAATCTTAGTTCATGACTACAGTCAAATAAGCCACAGTTAAACTGATGTACCACAGCTACTGGGATGCTGCATGGGGAGAAACGAGCCCTGCAAAAGGGCACTTGGAGAAATAAACAGGGAAGGTGATGCATTGACGCAGCTTTCTGAAAGCCTGCCTGCACAGTCCATCACATTTGCTAAGTCAAGGATGGGTGGCATGAAGGCAAGTGATGAATGTGCTAAATTGCTAAAAAGTGGATCGGGGGACAGTCTAGGACTTTGACATAATGATTGCTTTTGGTTACGCTGCTGTTGTGATAAAACACTGTGGCCAGCCATGTGGGAAGAAGAGAGTAACTTCTGCAGGCTCCCTCCCTTTTTCAATCCAAAGAACAGAGCTGAAGTGAGCTCTGGAGTAAGGGCCATTTCTTATAGAGAAAGGGAAAAAAAAAAAAACACATTTTAACACATGACTTGATATACATTATGGCTCATGAGAATATCTAGTTCCCCATGCCCCTTACAAGATCTGTTTCTCAGTGCCCATTTCTTTAACACTGCAGTATATCCGTAAGACCACTGCCTGGGGAATGGAATACAAAATCACTTTGTGGGATAGGGAGGGAAAGGGATACAACCCTCCCAAATTCAAAAGCCTTTTTCACCTGGCAGTCAGCTCCACAGGCACTCACTGCCCCATCCCGAGAAGGTGCATCATTCCCATGAAAGGAGAATTCAGCACTGATGAGGCCAGAAAGAGGGAGCAAGGGTTACTGTGCTCCATTCCCTGTCCTAAGTCATGCTTATGCACTTTGAACATAGCTAAGTATCTAGGAATGCCCTTGAGTTCTCAATTGCCCAGAAAAAAAAATAATTCTTTCTTCCTTTCTTCTGTATGACTCCCAGAATCTTGATTTTTTTTTAATTATATTTTTTCTATTATTGAAGATACATGTTATAGACACATCCACAACATTTTACATCTGTGGCTAATTATATCTCCCTTTTTTTTTTTTCTTAGTAGAAGATATATTTGCATATTTAGCTCTGTATTGTTTTTTAATCAGATTGGGTGTTTGATGAAGTATCGCTTTTTCTCATAGGTTTTATTTCACTGGAACTCCAGCCAATGCCAAAGTCAAAGCACAGCCAGAACATCCTTTCGTGTTCTGAGTGAAAGCATTAAGAGATGGAAGTTAAATTCATTCATGGCAAAGCTCATGGCAAAGCTTCCACTGGCTTCAGTGAATATAAGAGTTTTCCAGGTTATTTCAATATATGAAGAGACAAATGTTATCACGCAATCTACTGTAATTTTGCTTAACTTTAAGGAACATTCAAATGACAGGTAATTATAAACATCAGGGAAAAAATCCTCTGTTTCTAACCCAGAAGAACAGTTTCAAATGTTGGTAAATCAGATTCCTTTCCCCACAAATACAGCGATTTTCCAATTCCAGTTTTACAGGTGCCGTATGTATTGCCATGGTAGAAATATATATTTTGCAGCTTCAGGAGATTATTCCAGTAATAATAAAAAAAGAACTCCCAAACTTTTAGCATTTGCCCATCATTAACATACAGCATAAACTGGCCTATTCCCCAGACACTTCATTCAACAATAAATTCTGATGATACAGACACATTGAGCAGCAAAGCAGAATAGACAATAGGGAAAAAAAAGAATCATCAATTTGTCTCTAAATGTTAGTGAGCTGGCACTATTAATGTTTTTTCAGTTCCATTGATGTGCACCATGCTGCATGAAACATGCAGTGCCAGCTCACCAGCTCACCTAATTTGCCATCTTTCTGACAAAGGGGATGGATCTGTGTAAGTTTTCCCCCCAGGTGAGAACGTGACCCAACATTTAGACGTGACATTGCTTTGATAAGCTTGCAATATAAAGAGGATGGTGGCATGACAGGCAAAAGCCTCGTTGTGTAGGCAGAAATGAAGACAACTGTAGTCTGTCAGCAAAGGTGAAAGAAGAGGGGCTGGAGAACAGAATAATAGTGATAAGTACCAGAATTTTATTTCACTACCCAGAGAAGATCTGAGGCTTTTTGCTGGCCATTTTACAATTCTTTCGCTTGACTTGTTTACTGATGGAAATGTTTGCCAAGGAACTTTGGAAAAATAGTGACATACGAACAATCTGTTGCGGCATATTGTAGTGGTGGTGTTTGTGCTGCTATAGTTACTAAGCTTTTAGCATTTTTGTAATTTGTCTTGAAAAAGCTGGAACTTGGCATGAAGTTTTTGGGTGCCTCTATGTTCAAGTCAGATGGTTTTCATATTTTTTTGTTACATCTCTCTATGTGAAGAAAAGCCTGAAGATACGCTGTGTCAAGGAGAGGAAAAAGTGTGCTCAGATGAAGAAGGAAGCAGAAGGTGGGCAAAGAACCAAATGCATTGCAAGATTAGGAGAAACAGGTGCAAGCTTCTTTTCAAGGTGAGAAGAGTATTTACAGGATACTCACAGGTCTTAAGTAACTGCAATATTAATCAGGTTATGCGAAAAAGGCCTTGGGATTTTTTCCTTTCATTTGGTTTCTGACCTTACACTAACACTGACCTGCAAGATTTCCATCGCACGGTAAGTCTAGATCAGAACCTCATGTTCTGCTCTGCTGTGGTGGGACACAGAGCTACTGACCCAAAATGTGGCAGAACAAGCACAGGAGAATCTGTTAGGAAGAAGTGTAGAGGAATTGAAGAACAGGGAAACAGAGAAAATGGAACACCCCTCCCCCCCCGCCCCCCAAATTGTTAGTGATCAATCAAACAACAAGGAGAATCTAACACCATATAAAAAGTGGTTGTGTGGTCAAAACACAGGTGGGAACCTTTCCCAGCACTTCCCTGGGCTGTGTATATGGGTAGCTCCAATTATTGCTAAATGCATATGAAATATTAATTGTCTGGCAGAAGAATAAAACCATGTCCTTCCCCTCCCTGAACCATAGTCCACACAGAAAATCCTCTGCTTCTGCCAGGAGTCATCCTAAAGACACGGAAAATCTTACCTGACACATGTTAGATTAATAAGGCATTTAGGTGGCGTTACGGAAGTCTTCACTGCTCGAATGTCATGTCTCATCACAATTATGCAACAATTTTCCTGACACTTTGAACTTTCCAGAGGTTTTTCTGAGGGAGAAAGAGCTGAAAGAAGAATATTACATTGCTGTTGATGAACCTCTTAACATCATGCATGTTCTGTACATCATGGGGAAGAAAATATATAGATAATGCTGTTTGCTTTTAGTGTTTTGCCTTTTGTAGTAGTTTATCATTACAGCAGCTTTAAAATTAATCAAAAATAACTGAAAGATTATACAGGGTATGTTTAACCAGCAGAGTTGATTAACTAAGGAAAATGTAGCTAGAGGTTTGGTGCGATTAAGTGGGATTAGACATGCATATGTATCGTGAGACATAACCTATGAACATTTGTATGGAAAGAGTAATGTCCTTTATTATGTTACCTGAAATATATCCATGTCTACATATGAATTATGATGAGATATCAATGCATGTATTAGAAAGAATTACGAACCTAAAAAACAGTGGCTAGCCCAGACCTCACTGAAGGTTATTAGAAAGAAAATTCCCTCTGGGAAGTTTATTCCACAACAGATCTTCTAATTTACTCCTAGCTCACAGCAACCACAGTTGCATACTGGATATGGCCCTCCAGTACTATCTTGCCACACATTCTGATGTTCTCCCCATCAGTCCCTGTCCTGCTGCCTCATACCATGAAACACAAATTACCCATAAAAATGATAATTCTCTTATTAGTTTTAAAGGTCAAATCAAATGATGTGGAAAATATGCAGTGGTGTGACACATAATTTACATAATTGCCACAAAAACACTGCACTGAAGCTGTGTGAAAAAAAAAAATCAAGCTTCACTCTAAGGAAAAACAAATCAGCCAGATTTACAGTGAGAGTAAAGGGGGCTGCACCACCAGCATAGGAACACCAGCAAAGGAACACCAGCACCCCAATCATCCCCACCCCATTCAGGTCCAGATTTGGCTGTTTTTCCCACCCATGCAATGAGAAAGAGAAAATGAGAGAGATTTCCCACCAATCCTGGGTTTTAAACTGATTTGTTTCTAGATGTGGCATGTAATTTCTGAAGTCTGTACAAGCATGCTACCCTCGAGTGAGGGCAGGGACACAAAGATGACATTACTGGTCCTACTCGATGTCCCAGCTGGGGTCAGACCCTGAGCTGATGTGGTGTGAGCAGAGTCAGTGCTGGGGGTCTGCCCATCCCTGCCATCCCCTTTTCCCTTGCCTTGGCGCTCAAGTCAAGCAGGTAAAGGACTTTGGCTTTTGGATGAAGGTGCTGTCAGTACTTCCTTCTCTTCCAGGGCTTGCCACAGTTTGTGGATCCTGATTCTCCTCAGGACATAATTCACATGGGAATAAGGAGAAGTATCAAGTGCATGTGGTGCAACACCCCAGCAGACAATATCCTTGTATAGGGAGGACTGAAACTCAGCTTGTAGCTTAATAGTGACTTCCTAAAAGTAGCTTAATAGTGACTTCCTCACTTACGAAAACAGAGTTTGAATCCATTAAAGAAAAGCCAAACCCCAAACTACCACATATAAAAAAATATCTGAGCTGTTTAAAAGCAAAATGGATTTCTTCAAACGCCCTGATACTGCTTGATTTAGTTAAACTGATTAACATGATGGCTGGGTTTGACTGCTGATTTTTAGAGGCACTTTATACAGGAATTTCACAACTCAAAAAGTTGGTAAAAGCCTGACATTGCCCATTTTTTCTTAAAGTTTAGGGTGCATCCCTCTCCTCTGCCTGCCTGGCACAGCAGTCACTACATCAGGCTTTCTGCTCAGTGCATCTGACAGCTGATACAATAGTGCTATTTCTGAGATCACGACAGCAAGTTGTCCCTATTTGTGTCTGTGAAGTATCAACCCCAACTACACACGTGGTTACTATGACTCAGTTTATTAGTACATATACATTGTGTTCTTACATCTTAATTTATGTGCGCTGTATTAACTTTGAATATGTTTACTCTGCTTCTTTAAAAAAAATTAAATACTACAGTCTGACTCTGCTTTGATTAATTAAGGTTGATCTTACCTTAAAATAATTAAGCTGACAACAGGTGTCTACACATTAGAAAAATGGAGTATGATGTTGAGGAAAATGTGGCTTATTAGATTATGTCTACATTTTGGATTTATGACTCAGTTCATTTAATATCATATATATTTATCATCTGAGTTCTTAATAGAACTTTTTAATCAGCAGAAGCGAGAGAGATCGCTTATTCATTTGACATATTACAAATTAATAAAAATGCAATGAATGAGCAAATTCAAATGCTCTTTCACAGCTGAAACCTTGCTGCTTCTGAAGTGCAAGGCTTGGTTATGGGATAGAAGAGCTGAAATTCTTTTAGCTATCAATGGGCATTCATCTAATTCACTGCATGTATTAAAGGAATCCCCACAAGGTATCTATTCAAGGTCAAGTTATTCTGCGTTTCCATAATATTAAAAAGAGAGAAAAAAAGTAATACAATGACACATTGAAAGAGGGCATCAGGTAATTAGATATGGAACATTTGTGATCTGGGCATTCAGAAAGCTCTAAATTAATTTTAGAAAAGAGCAATACTGCTCACATTTTTTTTTTTTTTTCCAATCAGATTAACAGCGGCCTCAAAATACAACTGAGCTGAATTATAGTGATGTAATTATAAAAGTCAGTTTGCAAATGGCTATCAGAGACACCAAGGGTGGAAAAAATTCAGGCAATACTCATCAATGCTTGGAATATCCTTACAGTCCTCAAATACTACCAGATATTCATACGTATGATAATTGTGTGAATTTCCTTTTTTCCTAAGCCCTCACAACATTACATACGTGTTGATGTGCATTAAAGCCTTTAAAGCTTAGAAAATAAATATATTTTTATAAAAATAAATGAATAAAAAAGCTAAGTACTGCATATTCAAATGCCTAATTTTTACTACGCCATTCCCCCTCAACCCTAGGCTTTTGTTTCCCCTGACTACTTGCTTTACCTTGTCTCTGACAGCAGATTTGAAGGGTGAGAGCTGTCACCCTTGTTAGTACAATGCCCAGCACAACCAGGCCTGCGGATGTTGGAATAATAATAATCACAAATCACAGTCTGCAGGGATGGCCCAAACAAGGGAAACATTCCTTGTCATGGAACAGTTGCATCTCTGGTGGTATCTGGGCAGACTTTCCTGCACTGACCTCAAGCACATAGAGTTTTGGAGGGCCTGTGCTGGGAATGAGGAATTGGCTTTTTCTCCTAGTGTGTGCATTTCCCCACTTTGCTTGGCTGACACCACTCAGGGTGCTTTGTGTTGTGCTGAAACTCTTCTATTAACATGTGAGCTGAGATCCAACTCGGCAAAACAATGGGAAGTGCAGGCAAGAGACTTCCCCATGGCTGATCCTGGGGGACAGAGCTGTATCCAGAAACTGGCAAGACCGACCCTGTCACCTCACAGTCACTCTTGGTGTCACACTATTAAGGAACCGTTTCTGGGTTCCATAACCTGATTTTTCCCACTATCATGGGGGTGACAAAGATCCCCATAAGTCACATTATAAGGCCAAATGCTGGCCTTTGGTTTCTGATGTGATTATAAATGAAGAGACATACATTTTTTATTCCCATTGCCTGTTTTTCTTCTCTGGTATGTGCTGTTTACTATCCTGGACTGTAGGGTTCCAAGGGCAGACATTGTGTGCTGTGCCAAACAACACAGCTCTAATCCTTGCCAGGGATTATTAAATACTACAGCAAAAAAGAAAAATAACATGTACTTCTGGACAACGGAAGAAGAGATTGAAAAGTGTAAGGTCCATCTTTAGATCTGTGAATGCAGCTTGAAGCATCACAGCAGTAACAAATTGCTGAGGGCTCTGTCTGGAGTTCTCATTCACAGTCCTGCACTGCGGGGGACTGTGCAAGCCTAGTCCAAAGCAGTACAAATTTCACGCCTATTGTCACTTTCTTCTTTGTGTTTTTGAGACAAATAATGTGGGAATTTATAAACTGAACAGAGAAGACACATTTAAAACGAGTAAAAGTTGTGGCTTAGGGTGGTTGGAAATAGTTACATTTCTACCAACTCTCAAGATCAGGCAAGATTTATTTTTCATTTGTAGCTTGGTTCAGTATGGGAGCACACGAACACTGTAATCTGGCTGTCATATAATAGCTCCAGACTGGATTTAGATGAGTGAAAGAGACATTTCTGAGAAATATCAGATGAGGAAACAAACTGAAAGGAGACGACGGACCTGTGGTGCAAAATGGGAAGATTACGTACATACCAGCTAATAGAGCATTACTGATTGCAGCCCTCAGATCACAAGAAGATTTTACCTGAAAAGCTAATACTGAGCAAAGAGAAAGAAAAAACATGAAAAAGTTGTAAACTTACTTTGCAACAGTTTTTTCAGAGGCTAAGAATCAGATTTCCACCCTGAAATAATGACCATTGGCTGGTTGGTGTTTTCTCAGTAACAGAAGAAAAGGCAGTAGTGGAATAAGCCTGCTAATTTTGGACTAAATGAAATTATTAAAAGTGTAATGTGGATGCAAAATATGTCTTCTTTTTTTTTTTTTTTTTAAGACAATATTTTAAAGTTGTTTTCCCCATTGCTGCATTTCTGGCTTTACGCAGTACTCCTCTCCATGGCAGAGATAACCTGGTTATTTCCCTCTGAGGCTGATGGGCCAGCGGAACTGCAGTTCTCCTTGCCCCTCTTGAAGTTCAGTTGCCCACATCAAACTAAAGTACTATCTTCTCCCCTTGAAATCCTCTTTCCTGAATGTCTGCAGGCAACCAAGTAGTTTCCAATATGATGAGCTCTTGGGTTCATCTGCCATAATCTGTTAGGTGGGAATGGTCTGCTGTATCTATAGGGTAACTCTTCCCACACTGAGACAGCTGGAGTAAGGAGCCTACACTGGGATTTGAGGTTGTAACAGGTGAGGATTCCCTTTAGCTCTAAATTTCATTTGGATGAGTGAAAAAGATTTTTCTGAGAAATGTCACATGAGAAAACATACGGGAAATGTAGAAGAGAAACCCAGCTGCTGTTATCCAACTACTGAAACATTCCTAAATGAACATTTCAATGTGGACATACTGAATTTAGGTCTGAGGAAGAACCTGGATCTGCATAGCCATGGACTCTCCTGAATGCAAATTCCCTACTCAGCCATCATCACTGCTGACACTCTATCATCAGTTAAATGGAGGCTGTGGGTGTAATACTGGTGTTACTTGAACTGGTTTCAATGGTACAACAGCAGTGATTTGTCTCCCTAAGGCTGGCCTTGACAGTAGCTGCTGAGACACCAGAGTCAGGCCAAGAAAAACATAATTATGGATTATTCTGACAGCCAGTCTGTCAGCAAATTATTGCCTAACCTACAGCTACACATGGCCCATTCCCAGAAAATGAATGACTCAAAACCAATCATAACCAAATGTATTCCAGTGCAAGAAAAGAAGACACCTGATGTAACTTTACTTATGCTAGAACAGACGGACAGCAGGGAGGAGGAGGAACTTCCAATCTGGCATAAACAATAGCTCTTCTCATAGGTTTCAACTCCTTGGCTAGCTGATGTCAAGGTAATGAGTCCTGAAGTGAGCTCTGTGAGATGTTTATCTTCTGAGGGCAATGTCGTACTTAATTTTTTTTGTGACTAAGGGTCTTAGTGGTTTGGAAACATTACATTTTTTTCTTTTTTATTCAAAAGGGAACCAAAGAAAAAGATCCCAGACTAAGCCAATGAATGGAATGGAGCCCTGTGAAGAATATTCACAGCCATATTTCAAGAGCTGTTGTCTAGATTTTTCTAAGAGGTTTGGAAGCGTTTCGCTCAAATGAGCTCTGTGTGAACCAAGGTACAAATGAATAGAGGATGCAGATCAAAGGACACCATGCTGACTTGGTGAGGTTTCATCATGCACTCTCCAGGGTTAACAGGGAAGACTGTTCTGAGCCTTCTGTCACTGTGTTTTATAAACAGGCTGCAGCAGGACTTCTGTCAGCAGAAGTTGAATGTACCAAGTGAGGGCAGTATATCATCTGCACAGGAACTTGCTTAGGAATGAAGTGTGTGTTTGTTCAGTAACATTTTTTCAGCCAACTAACTTTTCTTCCTCGTCAGAATTTCTGTTTCCAGCAGATTTTTCCAGCCTGTTACAGAATGGATGTTTTGACATACAAAAAAAATCCAGTCTGCTCTTGTCTGCACAGAACAGAATATCGTTCCCTGGCTTAGCCTTTCAGTGATCACCAAACAGTAGCAAATTATTGCTGCAGGAGGTCTGAAGCGATTTATGCAATATTTTTCTCATGGAGGCCTACTGGTATTTCTCAGCAGTCACAAAAGAAAAATATATAATGAATACTTTATTACTTTTTAGCATTTATAGATTTTTGTGACAAACATGTCAGGAGTTGCCGAATGCAGCAGCCAGATGGAGGTGAGGCTGCTGCAGCTCCACGTTCCCAGGTTCAGTGAGCAGTGAGTCTAGGCATCTATTTCTAATAGATACTCATAAAAACACAGGTCTATAACAAAAAAATCCAGAGACGTGGCCAGTTACATTGCAGACAACACCACTGAGCACTCACACAAACAGCAAGAGCCTCCTTGTCCTCTTTTGTTGAGGGGGATAAAAGCCTTTTAGTGGAAAATACACATACACACACACACATATATATATATCTACACACACCAAGTAAGAGGTCTCAGGCAGTCTATCCAACAGCTTGCCCTCAATCCTTGCTCTCCTCAGCTGCAGGCACCTCAGGACCAGCAGCCTCACTCCAGCTCCTGGCCCACAAAGCTCTTGCCTGAACACTGGACATCCTTCCAGTAACTGGTCTTAAGCACTTAGCCTGTCCAGTATCTTGCCCTGCATCCTTTCACCTCCACACGTGCAAATGGATCCCACTTAGTCAACACTCCCAGACTTACCCATCTGACAATACAGGACAAACTGTGTGATCAGGAGAGTGATAATGTTTACCCCCGTTCTATCTCTCCATGCTTGTTCCTTCCCAAAGCACATTGATCCCTCTCTTTTTCTTTTCCTCCTCCCCTGAGTCAATAAATCTAAACATCAGATTCAAGGCTACCCAGTGCCCCATTTTTCCTGTAGAATGAGGCATCCCACAGCTCCTCAGAGGCACAGCGAATCAAGAAGTTGTATTGTACTGCAGAAACACTAATACATGTAGTGCTCAGCAATACATTTTTCTATGCAACCAATTTAATCCACAAGTTATTATGAAATGTTTCTGTTCTGCAATCTGATTTTGCTGTTGCATGCTACTGCTTCCTGGCTGTAAGATTTATACAGAACTACAAAGGTATCTGAATTCAGTATATCTCCATGATATTTTTAGAAAAGAAGCAATTATTTTGCCATGCTCTAACTTATGTATAAGGTATAGAACATAGATATTCCTGCATATATGAAAACAAAAGTACACACAAATACAGTTGAAATTCAAAGACCCTTGGATCATTGGAACTGAGTTTATGAGGTGCTAAAGCTGAGATAGTACCAGTATGCCAGTTTTGTGGCTGATTGTACAGAAAAGGTTAATTCCAAACTCAGATCCTGCAGTTTCCATGCAGATCTGTTCCTTTTCAACCACTTTCTGATGATTTTCTGTAAATGAACAACCTGCCATAAAAATGGCTCACTCAAGATGTGAGGCAGCAGCTGAAAAACATCAAAGCATTCACTTGAATAGCCAAAGATCTCAGTATCAACCTGGTCATAAAATCATCAGGGCAGTTTGATAAGGAGCCTCTACCCCCAACTAATAGGAACAGAAACTCCTTGATGATCCCTAATGGGGGTCTTGCTGTTTGCAGCACTGAAGTGAAGGAAATCCTCAACAGAGCAATGCGAAACATGGCCCACCATCAGCTTCTCTTTACCAGAATCAGAAAGAGATGCCAGATGCACATCCTGGTGAAGGTCAGGTGGTGGCCCATGTGAACCCATTCCCTGAAGACACACAGAGGAGAGGACAGAATTTGTGGGAAAGAGCAGCAGCTCCAAAGCAGAGAAGAGCAGCTGCAAGAAGCGGCAAGGAAAGGAAGAGGTAAGAGGTCAGACCTTCTGTGGCGTGTAACAGCGTTGACACGAGATGTAAGTAAAGACTGGAAACCAAAACGTTTTCTTTAAAGGTCTAACCAGGTACTCTTGACATTGAAGTAAATCAGTGGAGATTGACTCTGCTTCAAAGTGCAGACATGGACCCCAAACTTGGCATTAAAAATGTTTTAGCATTGTTCTGATATTTTTGTCTAGCCTATGCCCGAGAGCACAGGTGGGAAGGGGGCAGCATGTACAGTAAATACCAAAGGAGAAACTGGGGAGGTGGTGGAAAGGCAGGGTAGGAAAGGCAATGTGCTGCAGACCAGGCTGCAAACACCTTTTTCCTCCTCACAGGAAAGGAATTTTCTCTGGGTCCAGCTGAGCAGTCAGTTGTTCCCCAAAGTGAGACAAAGATTTATCATCTCACACATACAGAGTAGGCTCAGTATTATTCAGCCAGGCTGAGTTGCAGTTCGGGCTGTAATTTGGGCATCTCTTGAAATGCTCTTTTCCATTATAACATTCAACACAATCGTGGGACTCTGGACACTTGGCATGTCACTCTGTGCTACCAAATGCTCTACCCTTGGACAAACTCTGAGTGTGATGGACTTGGCACTCAGGATGGACACCAAAAGTTATGGATAAGCAGAGAAATAATTGGCCTGATTTTCAGAACTACAGAGCATCCAGTGCTCTAAAAGCTCAGGGGATTAAGTGTTAAAATTTTGGTTCAGCTTGCTGTAAGGAAAACAGATGCAAATTTGAATTCATCTGAACATTTCAGAAGTTTGAGGTGGCTTAGTACGATTATAATTTGCACCCATATCTTCTTTGAAGACAAGAGATGAATCATCTGCAAAATTAGTTGCAGATGGAGGCTCAGGTCTTGGGAGGCTTGGAATATTCCAGGCTGTTTGGAAAGGTTTCAATTTGTATTCACAGCCAGTTCAAAATGAAAGATGAACCAAACCAGCTAACACACATTGCAATAGACTGTGAGGATCGTCTTTGTCTGTTCCCTGGAAGAAACTTGTTGCTTAATAAAAGGCTGCTAAAAAGAAAAATAATATTTCTTCTCATATATTTTACCCACATTGTAAAAATCTCTTTATTGTTTTCCTGTACTGCTGTTGTGTGCCTGCCATAATGGAACAGCCTAATGCAAAAAGAAATATTATACAATCTGAACACAAACATAATGGGTATTGAAAAAAATCCCTGGCAACAGGCAGAAGTTAAACAAACAAACACAAAAATTATCTTTCCAATGCATAGCATTTCTAATAAAGTAGGCAAAGAGATGAAATGCCTTGGTGTTTGAAAGTCAGACATTTACTCAGATACTCAACTCTAACTCATTGTACACTTTTTATTACAAAAAAATATGTGATTCTGGAGCACGAACATCTACCTCTGCTGTGTTCTGGACAGGAACCTTTGCTACTCAAACCTGTCATAAAGGTATGGAGAGGAAGAAACTGAGTGAACCAAACTGGAAGCTGGGGTTTCTGCTGACCAACACAATCCCTCAAACATGATCTTGCAAGGAAGATTTGAAGATTTTGCATATTAATGCTTCAGATCGCACAAGGAAATTAAGCCTATGTGGTACAGAGTTTTGAAGTGAATCTAAGGAGTTTAGGAGATGCAGAGCTATCAAAAGCAAAGAGGCAGTACCACCAGTAATTGTTCTTTTATGTTCTTTTGGTTTAAAATCTGATCACATCAACCAATATTGAGGAAGCTTTATGGCTTTTTGTCTTCCCTTTTACTTACGTAGACAGAACAAGAAATGAACTGGTTTTGACAACACTTCTGAGGACAAGCTGATGAGGAACAAGCTGTAAATCATGCCAGGATTTTTAATTAAAAAAACAGGTGTTGAAAAACAGAGAAGAGATCACCAATTGGAAGTTCCAAACTAATAAGGAACTACAGAGATTAAAAACGTTATTAGCACACAAACCTGTATCTTCTAACAATTTAGACAGGAGTAATAGCATTAAATTTGGAATTTTCCAAGTGCTGCTAAGATATCCACACCCATTATTGTAACTCCAACCTCTGGCAAACAAGTATTAGTATTTTTGCTCTCACCACTTCTGGGTGGCTGTCAGCTTCCTGTTGTTCCTGCTTAATATTTTACATATTTCTTTCATATACATAAAATAATATAGAAATATATACACACATATCTGAAACCTGTGCATTTTTTAATTTCCACCCCCAGGCCATAGCAGACATGTACTTTGCTGGCTTTACAAGCATGACATCCCTCAACATGGACTGGAAATGAAAGAGATTAAATTGTATGTGATTACAGTATCATTTCTAAACATGTCAGGTCTCTAGGCACTTAGCTATATGAATCTTTTGGAATATTCAGATATGCCCTGTTCAAAACATAACAGAGAATAATGCTAATTAAAACCATTTTTCTCTGGGCAGTACAACATGCCCATATTTCTTAATTGGCACATATATTTCTCACAATAATCCACTCACAAGTTTTGTGAGCTGAAGATGTTCTCTTTGCCCTCAGTATTTCTTCTGTTATTTTTGATTATTTTAGCTGATACTATGAAATTTATTTCTGGTAGGTAAGATGGTATGGAAACGAATTAATCAAGCTCCAGAGATGTCTATCAACAAGGTGCACATCTTAATCTATTTCTCTACACAAAAAGGACTTTTTCAACCATGGCTGGGCCACCGTGCCCAACACAAGCCATGTGGAAACAAGTTTCCCTTGCTGGATGAGCTAATGAGAACTGAAAATCCACACTATCAAGGCTTCTGCTAAACTGGGAAGTTCATTAATACCAGTCACATTTGTTTAAATTCCTAAAACATGCAAAAGGCTCTGTAATACTGTCACTACCACAAGAAAGCTGGAAAAGGGTGGGTGCATATCCAAGAGAACTATTCAAGCAAGAGTAGATCAAGCTAATAAACAGCACACACAGGGAGAGTTGTGCTGGAATGCTAATGCCAGTTCAGAGGGAATCACCTTTTTAACACTACCAGCACGAGTATCTGAGTTCATGCATTTTTCATCAGTGGAAAGGGAGTTTGAATAATCCTGAATCTTGCTGTGACACTGCAGGACAGACGTTCTCCTGCCTGTTAGGAAACATCCACAACCACTGAGCGTCCTTCCCCCTTCTGAAAGGCACAGCTCGCATTCACATCAGAAGCACTGTTGATTTTTTCCTGCACTAGGATGTAGAACTATTAACATCCATGACCATTTGATAAAGGTCTGCAACCCGCACCTGAGGACTCTGGTCCTTGCAGAAGTCCTAGAGCAAACATTTTATGGTCCAAGTTAGGAAGAAAATCAAGGAGTGTCCTGAAGTCCTGCTGATGGCTTTTACAAATAAATTGCTCTGGTATGAGATGATTTATTCTGATCAACACTCTGATAAATACAGCTGTCATGAAACCACCTCAGAACAGCCAGTTCCGTAAGTAAAAAGGACCTGAGCCACACTTTTTGCTTAGTCAGACTTCTATTTGGCACTGAATTTCTGTAAGTCTGTGCATTTTTAATACATCAAAATGAAAGTCTTAGCTTTCCTGCCTTATGAAAATCAATATGTAAGTGTATCACACTGTCCATTGGACAATAATGGGTGCTGCCTTCTGGAAGTGCAGTGCTGACTGGTAGGGAAAACAACAGAGTATTGCTCAAGCTTAGCAAGTCACCTATGAAGGGTTTTGCTTAATGATGCTTGATTAGTGTCCAGGAACCTATTACTTAGTTTCTATTCCAAATCCATAGCCAAGCTGATTGCAGAATGAGATCCAAAGACTAGGAATGCAGTCTTTGGAAATGCTGGCCAGGTGACTGGAACAGCAAAGACTTATTAGCTGTAGCCTCCATTCCTTTTGGGTTGTTATGCATGTTTTTCTGCAGGGCTAAGTTAGGATTGTTCCCTTCCTTTCCAACATCCAGGATTGTCAGGGGGGTTATTAGAGCAGAAACCCGCACAGCACGGTACTCAGGGTGAAAAGCAGCACTCAGGACTAACCTAGTGGAACAGCACAAGCAATGTTGTGCCACTACAGCATCCCAGAACGGATGGTGGTGACTGAGTTTGCCTTAGCCCAGGTGAGCTGAAAGTAATACTGTGAGTGAACTGCAACTGATGATGACCACGTGCCAAGTGCATGTTCAAAAGGGGAAGCCGAAAGAGGAAGATATCACTGAATCGGTGATTCTATACAGGCTCTCATAATATATTTGTTATGATAACTGGGGGTTTATCCTACTCTTGCCATTTACACCTCAGTCATGTCACTCAGAAGCTGCTGTTAAGCTCATGCAGAGTCATTTTGGCACAGGACAACAAGGAATGTTTGAAATGTTGGTATAAAGACAAAGGTACAAGCTTTGCTGAGCAAACATCACAACTTCCCTTTAACACAGCAACCTTCAGATGCCTCTGGGGAATATCCAAGTATGTGCCAATATTCAGAACAGGTGGGACCAGGGCTCCTTTAAGACTGCTTCATCCACGTCCAAGTAATCGTGAAGAAACAGCCAAAAGAGTATTCTAGTCAGAAATCTGCTGCTCTCTGTGGCCAGATGTGACATGGTCTTATCACCTCTATTCATAATAGTCAGAACCTGACAAACGGACCCTTGAGGATGGAAGTGGGTCCAGCTGAAGAAAGAATGAAGGTTGATTGATCCATGAAGGATGGATGGGGAGAAGATTGTTCATGAAAACAGTCTATTCAGGAAATTCTACTGGAATTTGTGTCATTGGAGAGTTTAATCCATACTGGTATCTATCTGCCTAGATTTTAATTTTTTGCATACATTATTTGAACTTTCTGAGTGATCCCTGCATACGATAAGAAGAACTAGAATTAAAGCGAAGGAAAGGAATTGCTCCCAGGGCGATAGTGGCTCAATGATTGGGAGTCATTTGTAGTATCGTGGTGTCCTTCTTGCTCAAGCAATGACACACCATAAATCTAATCTATTTAGAGACTCTACAAAGGTATCCTTGTGACAGCTCTGGCCCAAGAACCATACTACAGATCCCAAAGCTGCAGGGGGACTGGACAAAGACAGGACTAAGTGGAGGGCCAAAGTGAATGCGTTTCCCCTCTTCCTGCCCACCCACCCGTGGCTTGCTCACTGCCCTCCACAGAACAAGCTCTTTCCTCTGCAGAAACAGAGGATATGGTGGAGAAAGTATCAGGAATAACAAGAAATTCCGCAGGATAAGTAGGAAACCCCGACAGAATATATAATCCTTCATGAAGAACTCTTTTGGAAATGCTGTAAAAATATCTGTTTATTTATTGAGGGGAAAAGGGGGGGCACAGATCATAAGCTTCCTATCAGTCAGAAACAGTCAGCATGAACAAGCTTTAATTTGCTCTGAGACTTGGAGGAAAAAAAATAAATCCCTTTCTAACTAACACTAACACATCATCTATGTACACAATATGTTTTTGCTTATGAAGTATTTATGTTAATATGATTTCACCCCTGAGTAAATAGGATAGTAGAACCATTGATACACATGTGCTTTTAAGAACCTGTTTGAAGGAGGTAGTTTTAGTACATCTATTGAATATTAAAATAAACCCCAAATGAGGAGGGAAAAAACCACCAAGAGTTTGAATTCAGAGTTAATCCCTTCAGACTCCATAAATCTTCAGTATCTGTCAAGGCATATGCAAGACATACCTGTATCTGAGCAGCAAAGATTAAGGTATAAGATCAATATGTGTAATCAAAATGTGGTTCATTTTTCCCCCTGTTCTCAAATGATAGCTAATAAAACTCAGGAAGAATTGAGAATAGGTCTGCAAAAAAGCAAATAAACTCAAGAGATACAATCTGTTCAAGTAAGAGACTGGTCATATGTGTTACTGTTTGGTAGCATGCACTGGAACACTTCCAGTTCTCTACAACTTGTGGAAAAAATTAGGAATAATTAAGAAGCTGATACCAGTATTATCCATGTACATATGCACAAGGAAAACAATACAGGGACAGAGCCAGAACGCACCGGCGAGACAGAGTTGTAGTGATTTAGGTCCAGAAAATAAAGAGCTTATTTTAGAGTTTTTCTCCTATATTTAACCCCAGTTGTGTCAGAAGCGTCATCTCCTGAGAGAAAAGCATCTAATTTCTCTATCTTTCCATGGATAACTCCATTCAAAGTGGATGGAATGAGAGAGGCACAATGTATCACACAGAAAGTGACAAGTTTGCACATCCAGTGTGCATGAGAGTAACACTGCAGAGCTCCCTGGCTACACTGCCAGCCTTTAGAGTCCAACACACACCTCCAGAGAGCATCACAGCAGTGATGCCAGGCTGCAGCAGCTCCAAATGCTCAACTTGAGAAAAGCTTTCCAAGAGTGCAGTTTGAGGCTTAAACAGGTGCCAAGTTTTTGGGCTCTCATGCACGAAAAAGACCCAGTGTCTGTTAAAGTTCAGACCTTGTCAGAGAGCACCACAAGGAGCTTGATGGAAGCACAGAGTCTGGGCCATGGCAGCAACAAATGGAGATAAAATTATATTATGCCAGAAGGACAAGCATTAGCAGATTAATAGGATATGATAATCTATGTCCCAACATCTGTAAGGTTCCATGACATTTTCATGCAGATAACACCCCAAGAACCGTTATCTAACAACATGGGAAAAGAGTTAATTAAACAATAGCTTGTAAAGGGACAGACTGGCCATGCCACGTCTTTCCAATTTTGTCTTTAGCAAGAAACCCAGGAGAGCTGTAGACTGCAATTAGCTGCTTTCACCACAAGAAGCTCTAGAGCAGCTGCAATCTAACATTAAAAAAAATGCTTTTTGTTTTAAAAATAAGGTTTTCCATGTTTGCAAAGCTATGTTTTGAAGGAAAACCTATTAATTTATCCTTCATCTCGTCTAGCGAAAAATCTGACATGCAGTAACCTGACATGCATGAAGCAGTCTGTACTTTTGTGGGTGGCAAATCTGTTCACTGACAAACTTCTAGAAAACCTGTCACACAGCAGGCTCTGGAAGTCCCAAAAAGCAGCAGGACAATCTGCTACAGACCTGCCTGGGCCTGAGCTCTAGGTGGGTAATGCACAGGACCATATTGTGGGGCGTTGTTCTCTCTTGGCAAGCGGTGGCTAAGAATCTCTGGCAAATGGCAAGAAAGCAGGGAAGAAAATTAGAGGTCACGAGCAGCACCAGCAACATGGACTTACTGGCAAATGCCTGTTGCAAGACAAATAACTATAAAGAGGCAGGAGCTTCAGAAACACCTGCGTTCACCAACTGTCTTGCCAATCATCCCAAACTGTCCATTTCCATGCCCGCAGTTCTGCACTGGAACATGCAAAGCTTATTCTTTTATATATTAAGCATTTGTTGCCCTTGTATTATTACTGATATGAGCTACAAAATATAAACTAAAGCTGTACAATGTAGTATGCAAAAATAGGCTTTTTTTAGTTTGAAAAAAAATATTTGTAATTTAAGCAGGCTTAGTTTTCCTGTCAAAGCTCCCTTTCTTCTGTGGCAGTCAGTTTTGGCTAGAAACTACTTAAAACCTACCTCTGGCTTAGAAGCAGTTGATCAAATCTTTAAAAAACAAGGCTATTTTTGATAAATAGGCATCAGTAAAATTATCAGCTAATCATCAAAACTGTGTTTATGAGTTTACATGAAAGGTAGCAAAGTTCTCGTAATTTAAGGAACAATGAAAAGGTTTCACCACAAGAAAAGAAAGAGAAATACTCTGTATCTTAAGCTGTCTACACAATTTTGATTTAGTACTGAAGATTAATCCATCCTAAACTACTATCAAACAGTAGTGACACCATTTATCATTCTTTTAACTGCAAGTAATGACAAAGATGTCTGGTTCTGTGCAGGAAAACAGGAATTTCTGTGCCTCAAAAGACACAGAGATTTGGAACATGACTTCAGTCCAAACTGGAGAGGAAAATGCACAAATCGGATCAAAAAATAACTAACAGGGACATTTTAAAAGGCTAGTTTAATATTTTAGACATTCAGGTTATTTTGATTTTTCTATCTTTTACTGTGTAAAAAGTCACAGTTGAATTCAATCTAACTGAATCTAAGGCGCTCAAATCCAAAATCAGAGCAAATGGCAACATCAACAATAAAATTATAGGTATTAAACAAACCAGATTATTTCATTTGGAAAAAATACAAATCTGTGATTTTGAAAAATTTGTTTTCAAAAGTGTCTCCTCTTCTTTCTTCCTGAAAAACCCCACCTGTCAGTTTTGAAAAGCATTTTGCTTTAGATAGAATTCTAATGGAATGACTCTCTCAGCACGACCTCAATCAGCTGTATTTCTGAGGACAAACACCAAACTACAGATAAAGTACCCCAGGTTTCACAGGGGACTGAAGCACCTGGAGAGCTTAAGGAACGTGCAATCCCCCTCTGCCTTAAGTCTTATACTAATCACATTTCCTCACCACATCAAGACAGCCAGTCCCTGCCCATTCCCACTCCTACCACTGCCAACCTGCAGCAAAGCCTATGGAGCAGGAGAAAGCAGAGTTAGTGGCAAATTTCCCTTTGATTTGTCCTTTTGAGCCCTGTTATTCATTTACACAGTGGAAGAGTTGCAGCTGCAGCAGCACAGACTTTGCTCCTACCTGCGTGAAGCCCTGCTTGACTTCATTTGCTCTTTCATTATTCCAAGCTTATGCAGGAGAAAGTTTATCTCCTCCCCTCCACTCCCAAGAGGCTTATTTGTTCATCAGGCATTTATTTTAAAACGAAGGAAAGAAAAAGAGCTCTGCTAATTTCCATGCACATTGCGATGAAAAAATAGATGCTTTTTATAGATTTATTTAATTCACAGATGCTATTTTAATTGGTCTCCCCTACAATTGTCTCTCACTGGGAATCTGGATGGCTCTGGGGAATTGGCAGTGACTTTCAGAGCTTTTCCAGGTCAGTGATTCACATGTAACCAGCATCACTGGTGGCTGAGAATTAATGTGGAGAAAACTATTTGACAGCCTGCGTGAAATAAAGTAATGATTTCAGTCCAGTTGCAGTTTGACAGATTACCAGCAAACCCAATCAGTGCTTTTATGGGCCTTTTTGGAAAAGGAGCCAGAAAATTAGCTTCTGCAAATTACCTTGTGCATTAGGGCTGAAGGCAGCCATCAGACTTGCAAGCATGAAGCCTTTATTATCACCACACCTTTTTCACGGTTAATTATGAAGAGATCATGTTTTTTCCAAATTCTGTCACTTCAGTGTTCTGGGGACTGTTTGCCATACTCTGCTTTAGACTAAGAAGGTTTATCTCTTTCAGCTTCATCTATTGACCAGGGGAGGGAAGGAAGAAGAGAAAAGAGAAGGAAGGAGATGCTTGTCCTGCATTATTTTTCACACAACCCAGCTTAATGAATTTAGAGGATCTCTCTGCAGTGACAGAGAGACTGCCTTGGGCATGTGGCCTTTAGAAGGATAAAATTTGCTATTGTAACCTTCTCCCTCATGTCCCTGCAAACACACACAAGCGTTAGGCTAGACTGTCAGAAAATGTGTTAGACCACAGCAAGTAAAGGTTTTATCCCCCATCACATTTTTGATCCAGTAAACTAACTGGATGTTTTGCTTATAATTTCTAGTAAAAATAAGCAGTTATCCACCGCACTCTCCTGTTTGATTAGCACATGCTTCTTTTCTAAACTCTCATTCATCATACTGACAAGACTTCCTCAAGGACTGGCTTTCAAAACAGCAGCATCACTAAAAGACATAGCCTAGGTCTTGCTTCTCTTTTACCCACAGAAAGGAGAAGGTACAAAGCAAACTTGCAACCGTAGTGAAATGCTGTCCTTATAGACCACCAGATGCTGCAGTCTTCAGGGAATGGGTGCATTGATTCAGCTAAAATTAATGTATAGAACAGAGGATGCATATGTTCTTCAACTTACTATGTGACATTTTTTATTATCTCATTAATTTCTATTAAAAAAACAAAACAAAACCAAAAACTAAAAACAATCCCAAACAGAAGCCAAGGAGATTAGTTTCTTCTCAGTTACTTTGTCTGCCTCCCAGTGGTGTACCAACAGAGGGATATTTGGGTTGCCTTCCTTGTGAGGTTTGTAATGAATTGCCGCTGGTAACAAACTAATGAGGTTGTCAGAAGCTACAACAAAACAGTTCTGCAATTTATTGGAGCAGGATAGGGTCTATTCAAAATATATTAAAATGTACACAAAATTCAGCTTTCCTCAGCTTTATACAGAGAAGAAAGGGCACAAACATCTTTGTTTAGTATCAGGTAAGGAAGAGGGCAGAATGTGAAATGAAAAATTTCCCAGGAGAAAGAAGAAAAGATACCGAGAGAAACCTAATGACCATTTTGCCCATGGCCACGGAATTAGGAAGCAATACATTTAGGAATTTAGGAAGCTAAAGCCCAGTTAGCAAGTACTTGCATGATTTTAAGAAAAAAAGTTTTCTCCTCCCTTTTCATAATTTATTCAATTGTGCTTTGTACCAGGAAAGAAAAATATTCTATGCCTAAAAAGATTTCTTCTCTGTCTCGCATATTTTTGAGATCTGGAGTTAAGAAGTTCAAATTCTATTTACAGTTAATGGCACCCATGAGAAGTTTAGAAATTCAGACTCACAAGAAAGAGGGAAAAATCAAACTTCTGTTACTTCACACTTCAAGGGAGGGGATGCTGGGCTACCCTCTGCGCAACAGACACAGCCGATTTTCTACCTTTTCCCCCCCTCCTGCTATTCAATGGTCAATTTGCAGTTAGCTTGATTAACTCCTGAAAATGTCAATGGTTGGGAACAGCTGTTTGAAATCCATGGCAATCCCCAATCCCAGAGAAGAATTTAAATAGGTAAACTGCTGTGCGGCAATCCAGAAATTAGTAGGTGTAATACATCAATTTCTGCTGTAGGTGTCAGTTCTGCAGGGCCTTGGTTTGGTGCCAAAAGGCAGTCAGGCTGCCCAGGAGACTGCACACCACAGAGCCTTCTGACAGCACAACTCCAGAAAGCTGGGAGACAGTCCCCAGGCTTCCAGGATCTGCCTGAGCACAGAAAAAGCAGCAGAGAAGGGCAGTTGCTCTGTCAACAGGTCATTCTAATTACCAAGAATGAAGTAGCATATGTAGATAATTCCCAGTCACAGGAATTGGTGTAATACTGATAACCAGGATGCAATAAGATCATGAGCTGGTGAAAATTATCATGGATCAGGTAACGGTACAGTTATTTAAGCAAACAGAGTGCCCAGAATTCTTTTGTTAACCTAGTGAAAAACATTTATGCCTTGTCACTCTGCCATGGGATCATATGTGATAGCAAGAGTTCTGTGCCAAGGTATACATACACACAGTTCTCAATCCACACTTATCCTGAAGTGTGGAGGAACTTCTGCTCAAATGTGTGTCAGTTCTGGCTTACTGAAGCTGTCTGTTTGCTCCTGGGGAAGACCCAATGTAAGGCATGCAGGTGACAGAGGCGACAGAGTTATCCAGTGTATGTAGGGATCCCTAGGGTAGCTTATGGCAAAATACTCTGAGAGCAGAGGGGTCAGGTCAGTAGAAATAGAGTTCTGAAAGCAGGCGGGAAGCAGCCCAAGGAAGAGAAGGCAGGACTGCAGCAACACTTGACCCAGACACTTCAGCAGCATGGTTTGCAAGTGGAGAAAGCCTATCTTAAGCCTGTGGTACCCATTCCTACCCCACACAAATAAACAACAACGACAAACCCACTAAGTATTTTACAAGCATGATTGACAAGTTTTTTAATTCATACCTATTAGAATCTACACCTCACCTAGTGATTATTTAAAATCCTCTTAATCTGCCGACCCATGGGAAATTTCCCTTAATATGTATTAGGACTGAGATCTTTAGCAGTTGGGACCACCATGATCTGAAGTTATCTCGCCACATCAAGTGATCGTAGCTGTTAATTTTCCAGCAAAGTATGGCCTGTATGAGCAGTATGAAAACATAGCATGGTATTAATTTTGCTTGGTTTTAGCAACCCTGAAGTCAGGAGCTCATTTAAAGTGACTTACACAGAGAGGTAAACGCTCCCAGAGAATGATGCACTCCACCCTATTATAGCATAAAATCTCCTCTGGAGGTGTTCACTTCTTTCCTAATGTTACAAGGGGTCCTTAGAAGTTAAGGTTGTGCTTGACCATGAGTGTAACCAAATACAGTAAAGCTGAATCCATTTTTCCCCTGACACTCATAACAAGCTTTAAAAGTCAAGGGCTAAAACTGAGTTGCTTCACCTTACTGCTGTCTCAGTCATTATAGAAAACAGAGGTTTTGGCCAGGATTTTTTTTATTGCAACTTAAATACACGCTGATTCTCAGCACAGCAGTTACAGCAGCCAGCTAGAGGTTGGTTTTGGCCCCCGTCTCAAAGTCATCTTCTACCCTCTTGCCAAGAAAGAAGTCAAGAGCTTGTCATGCACATAGGCATAAGAATCTCAAAAGCTTACTTATATAGCACTCCTTATTTTTACAATGAATAATTCAATACCTTACAAAATAATACAAGAAACACAGAAAAATATTTCACCAAAATTGCCTCTTGTTAGCTTCAAAGACATGATTAGTAACTGTTTAAAATCAGTGTGTAAGAACTAGCGCTGTTCCTAGAAGTGGCCACTCTTTCAAACTGTGGCTTAAGAAGTCACCGGTGCAGGGACATGACACTGTCAGGCACTGAACTTTCTCAGCTGCCACTTGAAATTTCTTCTGTGAACACAATTCTCTCCTCAGTGAGGGCCAAGAAAGTTCAGCAACAGCCTGTTTCCCAGTTCTTGGAAAGAGCACAGATGTGGTGGTGTAAAGACACAGCACAAACAGGTTCTCTAAAACACAGGTTAAAAAATAAAAATCTAATTACCCGAATAGCTCAATATCCATGAAATTCCTGCTGACTAAATGTGGTCCTCCACTGTTTTGATGCCTCTGCTCAGCAAGAGTATTTTGTTAAGTCCCCAAATCACACATAATAAAGCAGATCTTGTGCAACAGGCAGGTCATGGTGACACACACACTGTGTAACTTTAGTGCTCTGAAAGAGGCACAAGAGCACATCAATGTGAGGCAGACCTGAGTGTTCAAATTTTATATCTGTACATACAGGCCAGTGCACCCCTAAGCAATCAGAATTTGTCCTTGTGCACATGCACACTGTGAAAAGCAACAGCTAAGCACATAACTCCTTTAGCCTCGTGGGCTGATAACTAAACACTTAATTTCTTTTATTATATTGCCATGTTCTCCACTCCCTGTGAAATCTAGCCTAACACCTCTAGCCAGAAAGTGGATCCTTGGCACAGATTGTGGAGAAGCAGTCAGGCAATTGCATAATTATTTAAATTAGTCAAGTACCCCAATTCCTGTCATTACTATGGTCTTTTTCTTTCAGTTTCGAGGGAACTTGAATCTGTTCCTTCCTTGCTAGCTCAGCCTCTCCTTGAGAGCAGAATTCCTTCTCCGGTGTTTATGTTTGGCCACAGCACTTTGAAAACTCACGGAGCTAGAGATAAGTTATCCTTTCCACTACCTACCTCTCTGTCTGCTTAACTCTGGGGCTGCTGGGTTTATGGAAGTGGAAACTAATGGCTCTGAAGACCATTGCTGAGTAAGATGGAGCAACAAGTTCCCTTTGATTATCCTTGTTGCTCTCCATTTAAAGGGAGTATTACTCCAAGTGTGAACATTTTCAGTGCAGCTAAAACAATTTGGGGTAGCAACACTATCCAGCACAGAGTTTACAGTCAATTCTTTGGGAAAATACTCATCTAAGACAACTAAAAACATTGCACATATTCTAGGGACAGATGTTGCCTGTACTACTACAGAGTATCCTGGCAGGCTGTTGTTAGCTAAGGATAACAGGCATCATTTTTACTATTTCAGGAGAAAGCAATGAATGCTTTACATGGAGGGGCTTTGGAAACATGTCTGAGTGACACACAAGAAGACCAACTCAAGTCCCAGCAGACAGGAAAAATTAAACGTGAACAGATGGGCTAATTCAGCATTTTCAAGGAGTGAAATTCAAACGTGAAAGAAACCTAGCCAGCTACAGATGACAAGGCCTGTCTCAGTTCAATCTTCAAGCTATAATAGCAGGCTCTTGATTTTTATTTTTTTTTCCATCAAATTAATCTTCTTCAGGAAACTGGCATTTTGGCGGGTTTGAAGCAGTCAAATAACCTTCCCACTCCTGGGGATTCAGTTTCAAATCAAAATTCAATGTTCCACTCACTAGACTTGTTGCTCTCAGTCTATTCAAGAAAAACCAAGCCCATCTGCACAGTTTGCTATTTATGTGTGCCAACATCATCTGCTTGGGAAAGGTCAGGGGAGAAGAAAAAGTTTGCATAGGTCAGCCTTGAAGTGCCCTTCCAGAGGCACATGTAGATACTGAAACAACTCTTTTCAACATTGCCAGCACAAGCTGATGAACCACTACTTTTCTGAGCACTGCATTTGGATAGACTATTAAAAATGCTGAACTGAAAACAAAGAAAAGGAGGAAGAATATTCACCAAGCTCACTCTCACTTGTCAAAGTCCCCAGCCACACAAACCTCAATTATTTGCAACCTGCCAGTAGCACAGTGGACCACAGAAGGTGGGTCATGGCACTGGACAACAGTAAGAACATGGAAAAAATATGTGATTTCTTTAATTTTTTTTTTTTAAATGGGAATAATGGTTTGGGTTTTCCTAAGGAAAAAAAAAAGCTCTGGGGAATCTGAAACACCTTGCTATTTCCACTTGAGATGAGAAAGAAAGTAAAAAAAGAAAAAAATAATTCATGGAAAAAACCTTTTCAGTGTTATGACTTAAAATATTTTGAAAGTTCTTAGAATTTAAAATCTCAGTAGCTGTTTCTTAGATAACAAATTGGCTTAGTCACCCTGATATTCTCCTATTAAGTTTTCAGTTCTCTTAAAAACACACAGCACTGTGAATTTTGAGACAATTTCTTCTTCCAGCCTTCAGCAGCATGACTAAACTAAAACCTACAGGTATTTCCCCAACAAAATTTGTTTTGGTTTTTTTTTTAATGAAAGTCAAGTGGGCAATACAAGAAAGAAAGAACGTGCAGAGAGGTAGCAACATCTTAAGGTTGTGACAGAACTCATAATTAAACTTAGATTATCTGAATTCCAGAAAGCATCTTGGAGCTTACTGCCTCTCCAGCAGGGTAAATTAATTCTAAATGTCATATCATTGTATTTAATCTGAAGTTGATAACACATTCATATGGGCCCTGTTGCCTTTATGGAGTATTAACACAAGCCTAAAAAGGTGAAGGATCTGTATTTGCTTACCCATAATGTAGTTGTTAATTATTGACATCTCTTTCCAACCATATATTTGGTTCCATACTTCTTCCTTCGATTTGGATTGTTTATGGAACCAGAACAGTTTCCACACAGATTGCTTCCCTCACAACTGCTGGAATGCTGGCTCCCAGCTGCTGGAATAACAGTGGGATTAGCAAAGTATTGGTGGGCAGGCTGAGGGTCAGTCTCTAAAGAGAAAGATTGTTCAAGAACCCTCTTCTATATACTGTGGGCTGCAATGACCAATGTCAAAGGCAAACAGGGATCGTGTTTACTTTCCTCATTCCAACTCTGTGTTTATCTAGCAGCTATTGGAAGAAATTTTTAATTGACCAGAAACAGAAATCTATGATAAATAACTAGTGGGAGACTAGTCTGTGTTTTAGGTTCTGCCATTCAACAACATGTGTATGCAAGTTTATCATATTTAAGAAAAAGAAAGTGAACTGATTTTGAAGCTAAAGAGAAGAGAGAACCCAGCGAGCTGCTCTGCTTAGCTTCTTGTTATCCCACTTGATGTATAAACCAAATAAATTTCACCAAAATGTCATTCTTTCACAGTGATTTTCTATGATATACTAATGAGTGAAGCTGATCTCCGTCCAAGAAAATAAGTATATTGTTATATCAAGGGATAAAAAAATAAATCTGGGAACTGTTGGCAACACTGAAGACATGTAACTAAATTGTTGAGCATAACCTAAATACATGAAATAAAAAAACGTAAGGCAAAACAGGAATAAAATAGAAGATGCTGCTAGGAAGATTTACCTGTGCTAGGAAATGCAAAACATGCAATAATCAGAACTATAGTGTAACAATAACATAATTACCTTTATTGTCAAGTGCATCCCAGTCTAGTAACTGCACAGTAATTCTTGTAAGCAAAATTTAAATTGAATCACAGATGATGAGACATTAGCTAAAGACTAGATAAAGTAGTATAAATGGGGAAAATGCCATAGCAATATCACATAAATTTGGTCAAATTTCTTTGGTCAAAGAGCTCTGTGGGATCACACGGTGGCTCTCCCTGGCTCACGCCCTCCATTTCAGAGTAGAGAATTAGTCCTAGAGAGCTGCCATTTTAACTGCATGAATAAAATCGCAAAACATCACCTCCATGTTTCCAGCACCTCAGAAGGCTGGAAATATAGTAAAAAGCACCAAAAATAAAAAAAAACAACAACAAACCCATTATACATTTAACCATTATTAAGATAATTCACATATAGATTGGTTTTCAGGCAAGGAACGCAAAGGAAATCAAAGCACAAGTATTCACTGTTTAGACAAGCAGTCTTTAAAGTCCTCTCTAGTCTTCCCATTGAAAACTGTCCTGTGTTACTGAAGTAACACTTGTCCAGGGGCAAGCTGCTTCCACAGATGGCCTTTACCATACAGAAGGTTTCTCTAGAGCAGAGAAGGTGGGAATTTTTCTCCAGAGAAGCTTCAAAGTGGCTTCAGTCAGGTTATTACAACTAAGCAATAACACAGACTTTTGGAGTTCCATCTGTGTGTAAGGCAGGGAGGTGACAAACCCTGCAAAAATATTCCCTGGCTTTGCTTCTTTCCCTGCCAAAATCCCATCTCCTCAGCCCTTGATCACTGCACCTCAATTCAATCTTTCTCCCCCACATCTGCCCTTGGCTGTTCTGCTGATCATGGTTTCTTAAAAGGAACATGGTTGAACAGGATAAAAGAAGAGAGGACAATGAACTGACTCCTTTCTAGTACTAAATAATCTCTAAAGAAAGGAGACACCAAGTGAGATGGATTGGCTAAAATAAATTTTGATTTAGCTTTCAAAACCAGGAGCACTTATGCTTTCAGTACCCTTTCAGTTCTATTGAGTCAGGTCGGCTTATCTTAGATCCCCCTCTCACTTCTCACATAAGAAAACTGCTTCTGCTGATGTGAGCTCTCCTTATCTTTAATAAAATATTAGTAAATGGAAAATTAAAAGGTGTAAAATGGCTAACAGCACACCCTTCCTTTGTTGGAGCCCTGCAATAAATGTGTTTGCTCATGTTAATTTGGGTTATGCAGCAACGAGAGGAGCTGAAAGATAAATTTGCTTTGCAAGCAAGGTAGTAAATGCAGCACAGAGGTCTGTAGTAAGGGCAGGGCCACATCTGCCCACAGGTAGTGTGGTCTCAGGTATCCTATTCAGCCTTAGCTTTTACTAAACATCACTACTGCAAATAGGAAACACATCATTTCAGATGGGTTATTGCTTGGTAGATTTATCTGTAAGTGGTGCATTTCTGTTGTGGTGATCTGCACGTTTCTTTAGAAGCAGCAGTATAGGGGAAAAAAGAAACAACACTAAGAAAATGGTGACTACACAGATATTACTCTTCCACAAACTAAAAAGGGAGCAGTTGCCTGTTTTTCTGATACTGTTCATTAGTCTTCTGTCCCATACATTATGAATTAAATACTTCCTGAAGACTAAGGAGACAGAAGATCCAGTCTGTGCACATGCACAGAGATAATTTACACCAGAGAGGTCATTAACTAAGGCTTAGGTCAGGGTTTAGCACAACCGATGGTGTAAATAGAAAGACAATTAGCCTAAACTCAAAGGCCACCTACATTAGTGCAAAAGGTATTTAGGTGAGACAAAGGAGAGCCTGTGACGTGTCATGAAGATGTTTGTCACCTTCATGGTGCAGTGATTACACAATCAATCACAGTTAATTGTTAATCCTGAACAGTTTTGCAGTATTGACCTGAAAAGCTTACCTGACAATATTTGGGGTTTGATGAGCAGGTGGGTAGAGTTTTGTAATGAGGAGTTATTTGATTTGCCCAAAAATACTTTAGCTTACTATGCATGGAAGGGCAGAAGGTATCTAGTTTAACTAATACAAAGGGAAAACCCTTACAGGGATAAGCAAAAAAAATTTGCAAAATTAGATTTAAATAAATATTAGTTCTAAATGGAGCACTTCATTACCATTCTGAACTCCCCACTTCATTAAAGAAAATCTTCAAAAAAGCCAGTTCAGCTAAAATAAACCCAAGCATTATTTTGAAAACAAAAAAAATAAAAGAAACTATTTGGACTATTAACATACTTTTTTCCTTGCTTCTATCTCTAAAACAAAGAAACCAGCAGAATGACAACTATACTTGCCAAAAACACCGCTGCCACCAAATCAGGCACTTTGAGACGTTCTGAACAAAAATGTCCCTGATCATTTATTTGCTTTGTTCTACTCACTGCCACCTTTCACTGGGCTGTACAGAAACTCCTGCTGCCTGGAACATGCCAGCTACATTCACTCAGATATTTATGCTTTCATTAAGAACATATCACTACAGATATATTTTCAACCATACTACTAGCAAAGAAGTTAAGGATAAATCAGTAGAGCTATAAAATCCAAGGGAGTTAAAATTGCTAAGCTCACAAATAGCAGATTACATTCCCTAAAATCACAATCAAACATCTCTGTGCTCCTGATTTCAAACAGTCCTGTTCCAGCTGTGCTCATTACTCACTATTCATCATGGGTTCCTTTTTTTTAAGATTTCAGAGGCTGATATTCTTGCACTAGTATTTATAATAACATTAAGGAATACTAAGGAGAACAGTTCCTTAACCCTGGGTCCTGAGCCTGTTAGGTCAAAATCCATGTAATGAAGCATTTCATCCTCCACACTATTCTGTCAATACATTATTGAAGATAGCAGCACAAAAAAATTTCAAAGCTCCAGAGCTTCTAATCATCAAACACCTGTTTTCAACCCCAAGCTCCCTTTTTCTTTTTGGAAGGAAACACCAACAGCCTTTGCCCTTCTTATGGAATTCAGCACCCTACAATTCCACCATCACCTTACTGGGGCAGAAGGACAACTAAGTTTGTGCCTATCAAACTAGTTTGAATGCAAGATGTGTAACCTGGCCATGCTGCTTGTAGATTTTTACAGGCTTCAAATTCATGTGGAAAATACAGCAGGAAGTTATATTTCTATCATACACTATTACAACCAATGTTTTAAAAAAATCATTTTAATTCTTTAAAACAAACAAACCCAAACCAAACTGCAGACCTTCAAAATCTTATTTCTAACTCTCTGCTGGATTTGAAATTACCTTATAGAAAATTAGACTGATGGATACCAGCCATTAATCCTTCTCAGCACAAAGTACTTTTCTCATATAGTCATAAAAAAATCAACCATATTCTTTGAAACAAGGAAGGACTTGAATAACAATCTGTTGTCAATCAGTCATGGGCAGTAAGGAACTGCAGCTGCTCCACCCAGCACTTGAACCCTGTCCATTGGACACTGTTCCCCACTATGGGCATTGATAGATCTTCACTGGGTAATTTATTATTGGAAACTAATGGCTATATAGCAGCTACTTCTATTTTTGGATTATCTGATCCAGGGCAGTGTATTATGACAAAATTACCAGCTGCATAAAAAAAACCCCTCATGACAAAAAGAAGTGGACATGACAAGAATGTGCTCTTTCAGCATTTTCCTGTGCTGTCATAACATGTGGAAAAGAGCAGAGGGACTAACCTAATGGCAAACAAGAGCTCTCTCCTCAATGTTTCATCTTGTTCTGAAGATGCTGAGTTTGAGGACATGATGAAGTTTGCTGGTGCTTTCAGATGGCTGTTACAACAGTCACAGTCTAGATATGAAAGGCTATGTGACAGTAGAATATTGAGGAAAAAAAAATAGGGACTGCAATCTAATTAGGACCATCCAGTTGCAGTTCAGATTTCTGTGCAAGAACTTCAGAAAGAATCCAGCAATCCCTCATTCACCAGGACTCCTGTGAACCTGGGTATTGCTTATATATCATGCATTATGAGTGAAGGATCTATGATTCATCACAAAACAGGCCTGAAAGCAATCTTTGCTCTTTGAGCAATTAAAAAAGTAACAGGGTAACAGGATGACCAACCTTCTGCCAGGAATAAGACTTGTTTAATTCAGTCTCTGGGCAGAGGATGAATCAAACGACCTTCTGAGGTCCTTATGATCATATTTCCTATGGCAAAAGTGACCATTTTCTGACCTGGCTGGTAGACAAAGGAAATTCATGCTTTCCCTTCTTCATTCTCTTTCATGCAGAGCAGGCTGCTGCTTAGATAAATCTCCTTGGAGAAGCTGACCCTGTACACACAGTTTGCGATACAGAGAGACCTGAGGTTACGAAGAGGGAAGTATTGCCTTCCCCATTTTGTAGACTCCCTGGTGGATGGAAAGAACAGAAGCCTTAGGGAGGAAAAAATTTAATCTCTTATTTACAGCTGAAGCCTTGATACCCTCTTGACCCTACCTGCCTGAAGGCAGGCTCTGGCTCAAATGCATTCTTGACTCATGAGCTGACAGAACAAATGACTCATTTAACTCAAGGGAATCTGTGGTACAGCCAGAATTGGAAACTACGTACACAAGTTGTTGGACTGTGAATCAGTGACAAATTTATCCTTTGCATCTCTGTAGTTCTGCAACAGGGAAACACTTGATGTTTATCTGATTTAACACAAGCCACGCTAAATACTGTACCTAGAATGGAACATTTAAACGGTGGATGGGGAAGAGGAGGCAGAGAAAAAGGCTGGGAGGGAGAAGAATTAAGGATGACATTTTATGTCTTTTAAAAGTCTGACCTTTTGGAAATATCACTGTGTACATTTTAAATATTAATAAAGGCAGTAGCTGTTAGGAGGCACAGGGCTGTTGTTGGAGGGTGACCTTTCATTGAAGGAAAAGAAAATTGACAGTTTTATTAGCCACAGAATACTGCAAACAGAAGCTGCAGGAAAAAAAGCAAGCACAAAAGCTGTCATTTTAATTAGCTACATTCTGTAAATTAATCTGAGGATGGAGCTATGTCTAAACATTGCTGGAAGTCCTTCTGTATCTTAGCCCAGACTTACCAAACAGCTTCAGAGGGAAACAGAACAGCATTTCCCATTTCAGTTCTTTAAAGAGATGTTGTTCCCAGAGAAAATAACTGACACTGGGATCCTCATGACTCTATGATCACTTCTGTATGCCACTACATGGACCCCTCTTAGCAGCTCTGATAAGGCTGGGCAAGAACCCTTTTTCAAGCATCACCAACAGACAGACTAGAACAAGGATCATACATCTACTACCTCAGACCTATTTTTGCTTCTCAGAACTAATTAATCAAAATATCCTGCTTCAAATTACCTAGAATTAAACTAGAACTTTGATGCTCTATGACTAGGAAAGAAGCAATTGCTCTGCTGCTTCATCCCAAACCACTTGGTTTTTTATTAGAAATAAGCTGAATTAACTTCTGTCTTCATTTTGCTGGTAGTAATCTCAAGGGTTCAGCTGTCTGTGATCCAAGGCCAGCTGATACAGCATAGCTGTGTAACCTCCTGTAAACTTCTGAGAAAATTGCCAAGTTGTGAGAATGAGCTGTGAAAAACAAATAGAGTAGACCCATCCAAGATAAGAAAAGTAAAATTGTAGGCAAAGGTAAGATTATTCAGAGAGCAGAGTTAGAAGCTCAAGGACTTGAGAGAAAAAAACCCCCACTGCCATGAAAATGTACAAAGCTCAGCACAGAAAAAAACCTCCACACCAAAAAGAGACTTGGAAGTTAATGGCACATCATCAAGAAACTCTGTTCCAAATGGGAACAGAGGTCATTCCTTCCCCACCTGACTTGTGACTGCTTCGCCCCTTTCTTTTATCCAGGCAAGGGTAAAAAGTTTGTGAAGAGTTGATTCAGTCTGTTCAAGTCCTAGTGGGAATGAGGAGTCAGAGAAAAGAAAGAAAGAATAGCCCTTGCTTGTCCTTCGGATATCCTTTACTGACAAACAAGGTGCTACACAACATTTTTGCGCTTCACTACCATTTACTTAATGTGATAAGATAAGGTCTTTCATAGTTTCTGCTCCATTCAGTGGGGTTTTTTTTGGTTATATCTGTTATAGTTCACATCACAAAAATCCGGGTTTATATGCTGTGTCTAGTATAGCCACAGAGGGCAAAACCTGCCCTCCTTTATGTCTCACGCTGCATAAGGCATTTCAGTGCATAGGGCTTAGAGCTGATGTGCATCCACCCTATAAAGCCGAACCTGTTCTTGAGCACAGTCTCACCATTAAGGCTAGGGCAAATGAGCAAGAAAGAAATGGTGAGCAGCATGGAATGCACTCTACAGAGAAATAAGTCAGTCTTCACTCAGGTGAAACCCCACCTGCAGTGCTGCATCCAGCTCTGGGTTTCCCAGCACAGAAAGGCAAAGAATCTGCTGGAGCAAGTCCAGAGGAGGCCACTGAGATGAGTAGATGTATGGAGCACCTCTCCTATGAAGAAAGGCTGAGAGAATTGCGATTGTTCAGCCTGAAAAAGAAGGCTTTGTGGTGACCTAATTGTGACCACCAGTACCTGAAGGGAGCCAACAAGAAACATAGGAAGACTGTTTACATGGGACTGTAGTGACAGGACAAGGGGAATGGCTTCAAACTGAAAGAGAGTAGGTTTAGATTAGATATTAGGAAGAAATTCCTTACTGTGAGGGCACTGAGGCCCTGGCACAGGTTGCCCACAGAAGTTGTGGATGCCCCATCTCTGGAAGTGTTCAAGGCCAGGTTGGATGGAACTCTGACCAACCTGGTCATGGCAGGGGAGTTAAAACTAGATGACCATTAAGGTCCCTTCCAATTCAGACCATCCTGTGATTCTCTAGTGATTCATCCCTTTTTCATTCCCAGGACAGCTAAGGACCAGCACTCTCACCACAGAGTAGCTTTGCTGGTGTAACCAGTGGGTGCTGCTTAATTTGTAGATCCCGGGTTTTCCTATTGCTCACACACACTGCATAGATGCACAGAAAAGGACAACTAGAACTTCTGAAAATCCCTTTTTTTTTTTTTTAATAGAGGTATAATTACTTTCCCATTCTCACTGTCCTTTTCTTTTGGAATTATGCTCTTTAGCTGGTAAAACACAGGCTACTTTGTTTGTAAAAGCAGGCCAAATGGGAAAAGGGAAGCCTAAAATAAATATTTATTCTGAATGCCAGAATTTAATCAGTTAATTCGCATATAGACATCAATGTGAGCTCAAGAGCAAGCTAAAATACGGTCAGGAACTCATGGGTAAATCAAATAGGAGAGAAAAGACAGTGAAGTAATTGTAAGGAGATTTACAAGTCTATTGCCTGGAAAATATTCCAGGTAAGCTACTGCTTTTTATTTTGAAGTATAGCAAGGTACTTTAGACATGGAGAATGTTAACAGTAACATAGAAACACTGTGAGAGCGTGCACCTATCCTCTTACTGCTTAGACCTATTTAGAGGGGCCCAATTTCTCCTTCTTTGCTCTTTGTATTGACAAAGTTTAGGAGGCCTTGAGGGCATTGTTGTATTACAATGTTATGGAACACCCAGGAAAGAGAGACAAGTCACTCCATTGGAACTGAGGGCACAACTAGTCCATTCCAAGTAAAGCAGACCTGGCTCATACCACTGAAACGCAGCTCTTTAACAGCACACGGAAGGTCACACACCCCTCTGGGACAAAAGCTTCAACTGAAAGCAGAATTAATGACTGTGATGCCTTCTGACGTCAGTGCAAACCATTCCCTTTAACTTCAGACTATAGACATATTACCCTTCTCTCCTCACAGCACACACACCTGAATTATCCAGAATCTGAAGGTTATCACAGCTTTGACATATCTAAAAGTAAGGAGGAAAAAAAAAAAAGTGATTTAAAACAGACTAATTGCCAGGTAAAAGTCAATATGTGATTTTGTGGTGGTATCACTAAACTTCTGCTGAATAAAATCTTTGTCCTTTCTCAAGGCAGAATAGTAAATACTCAAGAAGTTACCGAGTTTGCAAAGCTCCAGTGTGAATGACAGAGTTATTTAGGGATGCAAGGGAAACACAGACTAAAGAGGAAACTGCTACACTAGATTTTGTGAAAACAGGAACGAAAACCTTCGCAAAAACAAACTGCTAGAAAAAGTTTCCTTGACTAACTTATGGGCCTTCAACAAGAAAGATGCCTCATCCTCAGAGTCTTGAAGACACTCAGGCTGGGGAAACATCCTTTTGCAGAAGGGATTAAACTTCTTTGAAATGATTGTGCTTTTCTGAATCAACAAAATTCACACAGTTTGTCAGTAACTAAGACTCATCACTCAACTACGGACAGGGAAGCGCCTCTTCCAAGCACCTCCCATCCCAGTTTGTATATTTATACTAAAGTAACAATAGCAAAATACAAAATAATGCTCTTTGATACTGCATTTTCCCTCAGTAACAGGAAAATGGTTCAATTTTGTGATTTCCTGTCAGAGAGATGCAGGGAATGACCAGAGGACAGAACCATAATGGGTAAATCAATTTTTCTCCTTTGCTTTCAAGAAACATTATGCTTCTCCCCAATCCCTGGCATTTGTAGCTGTCTTGAAGTTGAGAAACAGGTTTCTGCTGAACCACAGCCTCAGGAAACTCCTTGGTGTACATGAAAAGTGAGTTACTCTCCAGGGAAATGGCTAAGAGATTTCAGCTTTTTGCCCAGAGATCTGAAGAGCTGAAACATTCAGATACAGCAAAGAGTAAGAAAGCCTTATACTCTGTATTATCTCCTTAATGCACTCTTGTCTACAAAATCACTTCCTCTTACTCTATTTGTGGCTGTGCAGAGGTCCTGCACCACTCCTATACAACACTGAACCTTCCAAATTACTTAGATGACCCAAACTCAGAAAATTTTACTGCTGGGATGCTCAGCAGCTGGCACACATCAGAATTAGAATTTCAATCAAAGGGAAAGTCTGGACCAAAACACGTCACTCATCAAAACTACACCCAGGATACCTAAGGAGTGTGACAGGATCATGTGTACATGCCTAATGACACAACAGAAGACCAAAATTATCTGCTAAAAAAAAAAAATGTTCTTTTGCAAAAAGTAATAACTGGGACATATTCACACATCTAGTTATGTTTGCAGCTCAGCACACCAAAAGGCAAAGTAGGGCAAGGATCTGGGAGGTGTTTTTTTTTTTCTCCTCTGGTTCTGAGGTATTCCTCACAGTACAAAAAGAAAGCTTATTTTCTTTAAAAACTAGTATTAAAATAGATTTGCAACATAAAGATTATTTCTCCATGTTGCTGTTTCAGCTAAAATATTATCTGGTCTCAACAGAAGTCTTAATATTTGAGTTACCCATCTTTTTCCTTTTGAACTGCAAGGAAGTTACACGATACCAAACAACTGTCACAGGGGACAGAAGAAAGCAATCCAGATAAACAGGAAAAGAGTAGAAAGCCTGGAGATGAGAGAAAAGGAAGGATAAGTCTTTTTTATTAGTTTTAAAGAAATCACACATTTAATATTTACAGAGTATGTTACATCTGGCAGGATGTGCAGGTGTTTTTGGCAGAGCCTGGAGATACCAGAAATATCCAGGCCAACATTTTGAAGTCAACATTGGTGTTTTAATAAACAATCTGTTCTGTCTTTGCACATACATTTCCTGAGGGTGTTTCCTACCTCTACCAGAACACGGCGCAAGCAGCTTGTGCTTGCACCAGAGAGATGAGTGGGAAAAGGCATTTTAAGCATATGGCAGGATGGGTTGGCTCCACGACAAATAAACTGTATGTTATCAGCTAAAGGCAAGGATGAAGAGGAAACAGAGAGAAGATGCTCAGGTCTGCTGGCTCAGAAAGTTATGGCCAGCTGTTACCAGTCAAAGTTTATTTATTTATTTAATGTGAAATTTTCTGCAATTCTGTGTGCAGTGAAAAAATGAGCCTTAAATCCCCAGTGCTTTCTGTAGAGTGCCTTTCCCTATAATGAAAATTCCCAGACCTGGCCAGAGAGCATGTGAACAGTTTCTTCTCTCCTAAAACATAAGTCTCCACTGAGGTTAAGAGGCTCTGAAATACTCAGCAGAACCACCACACAACTCATTTTGCTGTCTTTCAGCATTAAACTAAACTTTCATTTTCTAAAGTAATTTTATGGAGTACCACCATGTACAAAGATTATTGCTTAAATCACAGCTCGCTCTGGTTGAGTAGAAGAAAGATAGTTCAGTGACTTGGGCTACAGGTTTTCTGTATGATTGAGGTATTGAGCATCTGGAACTCTCATTTATCTTCATTTTCCTTTAAGATAACAGCAGGCACACCTCACCTAGGTCTCTAATTCTTTGAGGCTCTTGCATGAAACAGAGAGAAGGCTGAACTGACTTAAAGTAGTGGTCTCCTCCCCAACAAGTCTGAAAACTGACCTTGGTATATTTAAAGTTAAAACAAGCAGCTGAAGCTGGGGGTATAATAGTACTTTCCCAACTTTGAGGCTATTACTTTAGAGATCACAATGTGTTCAGACACCATGGGAATGTTGATGGTGTTGAAACAGACCTTATAAACACCACTGAGCATCATCTAGACCTATACAAAACTTTGTGCTTAATTGCTGGTGTACTACTTCAGAAAACCTTTGAGAAGGACCACCCTGGAACAATGTAGCTCCTTTTGACTGAGAGCTGTTAGACAAATGCAACCTGTTTTACCCATGCACTGATTTAAATATCTTCATAGATTAAAGATCTTTTACAACCAGTCACTTACGGCATCTTGGCAGCTTCAATTTCAAATATCCCAGTTGTGGGTTGGTTTATGTGTAGATGTGTGTGGCTCAGCTGGAGAGAGTGCAGAGGAGAGTCAGGAAAACATTCAGAGACCTAGAAGACATAAGCTACAAAACTGGATTTGATGGCCCTCAATAGAAAAAACGGTAGGACTTTTCAAGCATTCAAAGGACAGGACCTCACACTGGTGGATCAGAGAAGAAGGAAGAGACTAGAATTGTAACAGAGAAGATTCCTTTCCAAAGTCCAAGATTCACATTTTTCCTATCAACTCATTCAGAAACACATTCTTCTTCCTCATTCTTCCACTATGAAGCTACATAAATCCTTCATTATGTTAGTTTTTGTATTTTACTAAAAGTATTTTTATTGTGTCCCAGATGTAATTGCAGGGATAGTTACAAACTCAAGCCTTCATGCCCAGTGAATATACTGAGTAATCAAATTTTCATAGTGAGAAAGAAGCAATTTCAAGCCAGGTTTCAACAAGGAGTGTGCTATAATAGGAAGCCTTTTCAAAGGTAGTTTGGGGGTTCTCATCATTTTCCTTAATTTAAGAAAAGATTAAACAAGACAAAATATAAAATCACCTCTCTCCAGTCTATTTTAAGTGGTTGAAGGATAGTTATCAGTATTTCCTGCATGTACATTTCTCTTTGGGAGCCTAAGATGTTGTTTGCAGTTCAGAATTTTTCCTATACATTCTAGACATCTGCACCACATTCAACATGTGTTTACACAGAGCAATACATGCATAAAACATGTATATTTTTGTAACCACTTGCAGTCAATCCCCGACTGCCAGCTGCACATTGATGCAGAAGCAGCTGCCTGAGACTTTTTCATTCCATCCACCTCCAAAAGGAAGAAGAGATGTCACAAGTGCTTACATTACAAGTCTGAACCACTGGCAAACAGCTGGTCTTCACGGAAGAAGCCAGTCCCAAGCCATTGCTTAATAGGGTATATCCAGACTTTGCTCAAAGCTACAAATTCCAGCAGCCATTCAAACCTAAAATTAATCTGCTTGCTGAAAAGTCACAGAAATGGGGAGTAGGAAAAAGCAGACACCAATAAGGCTTTTTATTTTCTCTCCTGAGCTACTTGATGATGTTTTCAAAACAATATTGCCAGGAACTGATTAAAAACAAGCTGCAAGTTTACAGAGAGTCATTTGTATAAAGATGTAACAGGGGGAAAATCAGAACTGAGCAAGTTTCCCTGCTAGATAAGGAGCCTGGAGGGCAACACTGCAATCCTCTGCAATCCCAAAGGCACAAAACTTCAAACCAGCTAGCTCCTGTGTATGATGGTTACCTAGTGAATTAAGAACTGTCTAGAGGCTTCATGTATAAATCTGAAATCAGCTGTTATAAGGAACAGCATTTCATTTCAGTACATCTGGATTTCTGCTGAACTCTTTGTTCAGACTCCTACGCTATGATTGTTCCTGAGGAGTTTTCTCTTTCCCCAGGAGGTGTAAGAAAGTAGCTTAGCTAAGCCAAACAACACAGGTTTTTTTAGAAAAGGACTGGCTGACTGACTCTCTGCCCAAATATGTTATTCTTTGGTCTGCTAGAGCAGAGGGAGTAGGACACACTTGTGAGAAGTCCTAGGGACAGGACTGCATCCATGGAGAACTGATATACTGACAAAGCCCAGGCTTTGGGAATGGATGTTTCGATCCCAGTTCAATAATAGAGCTGTCAGTTTGTTAATACACGGCCAGATGGTGTATTCCAGACAGCTGCAAATGAGCGGGTGTGGAACAGACTGAAACCTCTGCTAGTGCAGAGCTTCTCTCCTGGAAGCAACACCTACTGAAGGTATGGGAACACACATTTGGATTTGGCTTTATGGCCAATGGGGGCCATTAGACAAAACATGCTTCTCCCACTATGTGATATATGGGTATTTTTCCTCCCCTCCCAGAGCCCTGTGTCACCCTTTACAGAACAATGAAAATACCTTCACAAACTTTTTGGCCTCTTTGGGCAGTAAACATTATAAATATGCTCTGCAATTAGTCATAATCTAATTGCCCCTCTCCGTTTGGTTCCAGTTTTAGTCGCCACCACAATTAGCGTTATAATAATTATTAACGCTTCTACCAAACCAGATTTCTGAACCCTATATTTACATGAGTACTGTAGTTCCCAAAATTCTCTATTCCTGCTTTCTGACAGAGTGCTGCATTTGGAAATCGTGAGTGGGAGTTTAAAATAGGTTCAGCATACAGCTCGCACTGTTCCCATCCCTGTGCTTTGGACAATCTGGAGCTGTCTTTGAAACGCCTCGCTCTGTCTATTTTGCAAAATAAAGTTCTACATTTGCTGCTATTGGGCTCTGCAAGTTGCAGCACTTCAAGATGAACGTGATAAACAATGATGTTTATAAAACACTCTGACAGCTAAATAGGCACATACAGCATCAAATATTTGCCACACAAGCAATCAAACAAATTGATAAACACGAACAAAGCGATTATAGAACTATAACTGTTCTATTATTAACCAGCAATCTGCATATCTGCCTCCAATTAATTCCTAGAAAGGAGATGAGAGGCAGTTGAAACTTAATAAGTGACATAACACTTTGTTGATTAGAAATGCAGTAACAGTCATTGCTTCTACTCCATTTATACAAGGCCCATAATAATGAGCCAAAGGATGTCAGTCAGTCACTGCTTTCCTGCCAGGGGTTTCTGCTGCAGCAACAGCTCCTGGTGTAAATGCACTCCTCCACCCCTGTCACTCAGCTCCATAATTGCCTTGCCACTCACATAAAGAAAACAATTTCCGGCTTTGATGGGATTTCGTCGGGTGATGTGAAACTGCTCCTGCAATCTCAGCAGGTAGGTATTAGGTGGGTTACTTTGGTGGATCATAACACAAAACTAATCTTTAAGGAAGCAGGTGGAAAGTGAGAGAAATTTGTAGGCTGGTAGGTGCTAGGAAAATGTTGGAGTGATTAACAAAAGGGAGGTGTTAGATGAGGTGGAACTGAGACAAGAAGAAAGCAGAAGCAAAGGAAGAAAGCTGCACTGCCATTTTCAACATCTCTCAGTTCAGCACATCATTCAGAAGCTCTTCTAAAACCATATACCCTTATTTCATATAGCATAGGTAGCTGATCAGCAATCTAATTTCAGCTTGCTTCGTGTTTGGGCCTCCCCTTGAGCTGCACACTCATGACTATCGTTTCATCATTCCCAGCATGAGGCTGCAGATGCAAAGAGTTTTCCTTTCAGCATTTTTCTCTCTTCACAACCTCATTCCCAGGATGAGTTCACCCAGTGTTAGATGTTTCATTCTGCTTCTCACCCGAGTGAGACCAGAGTCCAGCTTCAGGTTTCCCTGGGATAGCTGAGGTTCCCTCCCAAGCTCCCCATGCACTCGCATGATCCTAGCCTTGACTTAGTAAAAGTACATATGCGAGGAAAAGGCTCTAGGATGATAAGCAACAACTAAGCTTGTCTGCTGCCCGTCACAGCCAGCACCTGCAGAGTTTCTTCCCCCCCCATCCCCTTACCCACCATGAGGGTTTATACCAAGGTTTTTATGGACAAGTATAAGAAATATGTAATTTCTCTCTATGTCTCTCTACGATGATTCAAAATTTAATCAGAAATACAGTCTGTGGGTAGTAAATTGAGGACAGAGCAAACAAAGATTTACAGAGAAGTGCATATAGAACATGCACTCATTTCAAGACTCCTTTTGGATGGAAAGCCATAACAAGAAGAGGCTTAAAATCAAAGGAAAAACATAACCATCCCAAAATATTAGAGAACACCTCTGGTGTTATAACTCAAATCTTCCCTTGAAGGCTTAAGGGACAGAATAAAACGGCCAAGCTGTCCACAAATGGACACAACAGCTTTGCTTTTACATTTGCAAAGGGGCCAGACCCAAGCATTATGTACAATTCATTAAAATGATTATAATTCACACATTTCTGCACCAAAAAAATAAAGCTCCAACTTATTGGAGGCCTAGAACCTGAGGATACCAGAAATACCAAGGATCTCTGTCAGAGTTACTTGAGGGTCTGACCTACACACAGATACATTCCAACAACGTCTTATAACATCTGCTAGAAAAAACCCATCTATTTCAGTGGCTCACAATGAAGCTTTGGGTTTATTTCATATCTACTGCTTTAATGTTCAATATTGCTATCCCAAGACTCTCTGACAGGACTGAAATTAACTGTCTTCAGTACACTTTCTATTTCTGAGTGCACACCTGAGAGAGATGAATCATGAAGGTCTTAAATGCACCAGGCTCCTCATCTCCTCACAGCACGGTCTATATCCTAACCACATAGCTTTAGCAAATAAAAGTATATTAAGTTAATGGATAAAAGTGTTTTCATTCTTAGCCCAAATGGTTCTACTTCAATTGCAATATATTTCATCACAGCAATATTAAGACACTTTCAAAACTGCTCTTGCAGTTCAAAGAGGTAAAAAGGCCTATTTGTTTCAGGGTGACACCAAATCTGATCTTTTGAGTGATCACAGCACTTTTTCATACAGGAAAACTTGGTTGCACACAAACCATGGACTTAGGGAAACTAAAGCTCACTGGTTCTTGCATGTAACTATTCTTACCTTCAGAAAAGGCGTAGCCGCTCCTGGTGTATGTCTTCAGAAGTATGCAAAACCCCCAGAGCTGTCAGGATTTATACCCTAGAGAATTATAAAATAGCAAAAAGAAGTAACATCTAAGGATTTTTTTTTCAAAAAACACAGAATAAAGTTCCTAATAATTTTATGGTTTTAATAGTTGGAAAAAAAACCAAACCAAAACCAACCAAAACTAAACCCCAAACAAACCAAACTAATCAAACAACAACAAAACCTCCTTGGCCAGTAGCCTGGCTTTGTATGGATCAATTTCTGTTCTTCACATATAGTCAAATGCTATTTTTAATGCTGACTACACACTAAATAAACAGGGAGATAAACATTGTGTTATTTTGGCTGCAACCTGTGTGTGGCTTTAGTGTAAACAAGATCAACAGCAGTAACCCAGAGTGGATTTGTGCCCTATTTTCAGTAGTTCATATTTCTTTAGTCTGGCATTTCTGAAAACTAAAAAATAAGCATAAAATATCTAAGCCTAAAATACAATCTAGGCAAAACCATTTCACAAACTACAGGGAACTGTTAGAGCAGAGTTTAAAGCATAACCACAAATTTAGGACAGTTTCCCACTCATACTCCATTTTTCAGAATGTTCAATAACTCTTACATACTATTCCCATTCTCTCCAGGTTCTCTCAGCTGTCTATTATTTCCCTCATATTTATTTTTGCTTCCGATCAAAAGCCACTTTCCTGTCTTCTTACTTGAAAATCGAAACAGAAATGAATTTTGTAGAATCACTATGCAGATAGATAAGAAACCACTACACATTTTAAAGAGAAAGTTTCATACTCGGTACATTGAAAAACAGAATGAAATGTACCCATCACTTCCAGAAAAAGCAGAAGACACTTCCAAGCATATTTTTCAAGCTGTAGGGACTTGTCCAGTACCTATTTGCTCTGAATGAGCATGTGAAGCACCCACAAAACAACCACCACCATAGCTGATAAGTGACATCAGCATGATGTTCTGCAAGACCTACCTTGTACCACTTTTGAATTCACTCCCCATATTCTTTATTGTGCTTGCGCCTTTCAAGGGTACAAAACAGGGCAAGCTCTACTCGAGAGAATAATACATTTGGAAAGAAATTACAAAATCCACATCCAAACCCTACACACTTCTACCAGAAAAAGCAAACCACAGGGTCAGCCCAAAACGAAAACAAGGGCATTTAAAAAAACAGAAAGGAAAGAAACTCATCAGCATAAAAAGGCAGGAACAAATAAAAACGATTACCTCGGGGACTTCAGCCTGCACTTCACCAACTGTTTAACCTTTGCTTCCCCTACCGAACTCTGTTAATGTCCCCTTCAAGCTTTTCCCTGTTCCTGAGGGCCCTATTTGCGAATCACCTGTGTCATCAGAGCCGGTTGGCTAATTTGGCTCTGGCAGTAATTAGTCACCAGGCAACACCCGGCAGCAGCTTTTCCACAGGTGTTTGTATTTACTCATTTTCCTTTTCCCTCCTTTGGGGGGAAGATCAGAAAGTCAGCGTGATGCAGATGTGAGCCAAAGGAAGGACCTCAGATAAGATACACATGAAAGCTGTCACAGCTGTGACTCATTGCAAGAAATGCAGTTTCATGAGTTGCAAAAACAATTCTGGAAGCAACCTAAGACAAATCCTGGGATACCTCTGTTTGGCAGAGCAAACCCTAAAATGACCAGTGTGTAGCAACATGGCTTGCGTGGTCACTGCATGAGCGCCACAAAGCCAAAAGACATAAATGTTGTACAAGTAGACTTAGGGCATCAACAAAACATTGTATCAGCACTTCTACATGCAATTCAGCTCACCTTCTAAGGGGAACAGGAAAAGCTCAGCCCTCCAGAGACTCTTCACAAAGCAGAGCTGTCATGCTTCATGTTAAAATACCCCACTAACACTTATATGAATACAAAACCTCCATGCCAAGGCTGCAGGGGAGCAGGAGACCCTAAGTGAGCAAAGAAACAGAGGTCCTTGAACCTTTGTTTGCATTCAACAGCAACAAGAAAACCCTTGAGTATTAAAGTTAATGAAAACGCCTACTGACAACCTACTCAGAAAGCCAGCCCCATGGGAGGGGAATTTGGCTGAATTGGGGCCTTGACTTTGATAGCTGAGAAGAAAACCCCTAAGTGACAGCTAGAACAAGAGTCACTATACATTTCTGAAATGTTTGGGGGCTTCTTCTGCTGTGCCTGTAAGTGCTTCCGAGGTGGTAATCAAGAGCTCAATTCTTTGTTGCTATACAATCAATTTGCTTTCTTGAGTTTACAGTCTTATTTGAACTTGCCTGACTTTGTGTAACCCAGTGGTGGCTCTAAGGCGAGTAGTTTCTCCAGAAGACAACGATATCCAGCAAAAGAAGATCCCACAAAGAATCTGCAGAATGTCCCATCACGAAGGCTGAGTGCTCTGAAGACTGGTCCTATCAAGATACAGGACACAGAAAAAAAGAAGTATATTCTGACAGATACTGTTCAATGACCTGCAAGTAGCAAATGAGATAGAAGAGCTGGGTTATGACATGAGGGAATCCCACAGTGTCACAACTCGATGTAAGCAGAACCCAGGACCAGCAATCTGTAAGGTTATAAGAAAACATGACTTTCATCCAGTAACCTGAGTTTAAAAGGATATTTGTGTTTTCTCTAATCTCTAGGTCTTCAGGCTGTATTGGCAGTACTGTGTGTGTTGGTTTAAAGAGCTGCCTGATTATTAGCAGCTGTACCTGATTAGGTGCCAATTAATATAAGGGCTCCCACAGAGTTAATATGAAGGTTTTCCTTTCCTCTGCTGTTCATTTTTATCTATGACTTAGAGAAAAATCTATTAATCACCCCATGCATGTTCTCCCTGTGCTAATACAGTCACTTATTATGGTTATTAGGCTGTTATATATACCATGGAAATTTGACAGATCTTAATATTTTAGATAGGGGATTTATAAGGAACATTTGGCAAATCCTTTTGTAGGAACAAAAGGATCCTGTCTCTAAACCACCAACCCCACAAAGTATCAGCTTGGTCTCATTCTCCAGTGTGCTATCCAAGTGAGACTCAGTCTCTTTGGTTTTCTACCTGTCCCTCCTGGTGGACACTAATAACCACAGAGGTACAGAACTGTGCTGCCAGGGAACCAAACCCAGAGACAGGTGGATCAGCTGCAGGGACGAAAGGCCTGGGGCTGTCTTCAGGTCACACAAGGCAACCAAAATCTGCAACCCTTGGCAGGGAAGGACACCCTGGCACCAGAACTGGGCAGCCACCATTGCCACCTCCAGTAACATTTTAGGAGACACTTCCTGCACACCCAGCAGGTCCCTGCTCTTGCCTGCACTTGGAGCAAAACAAACCCAAACCCTTGGGCTGTGATTTTTCAAAAGCTCCCCAAAAGGCTTGTAATCATGAGCTGTCTCAGCCTAGGTCAGTCTGCTGCTTTTGAAAATTCTTCCTCTTTGCTGTAGTGTACTTTGTGTAGAACATTAATGTATCAATATTCTGGGAACTGGGGTGCTCTGTCTCATGGTGACTGCATAATACAAAGAGAAATATGACCTATAAATAACCAATGATTTACAGTTGTAAACTATTTGTTCTCAGCCATCTGGATTGTGATAAGAGCTGCTCTGTATTTGAAAGCATTTATCTGTGGCTTGTCTCAGTTTGGGTGACTTTTATAGTGTCTCTTGCAAAGCTCTTTTACCAGGGCAGTGATTTGCAGTTCACATAAGCCACTATGCTCCTGCAACATGACCTTAAGCTATAGATCATACAATTCAAGATGCTGATTACAGCATGATTCTGTGGAAATAGGATGGAAAGTTCCACTAGCCTATGAGGCTGATTTGCTTCTCTTGAAGTGTAAATGAGTTTATTTTGTTGCCTCCTTAAGACCAGCCATATCCTCTGAAGCACACACACAACATGTTTACTACTAATCCCGTGGTTATTAATCTGTTTTGTGGTAGCAGCCATGGCTTAGAACCCAAGTGGAGAAAAGTGAGGATTGAGCTTAATACAGTCGTGCAAGATGTTTGTTTTTACAGGTGACACACCCATGGCTGGCAGTTTCCAAATGTGGCATTAGTCAATGAAGAATGAAATACAGCCAGGCTACACAAATCAGAAATAATAACCTTTTTGCAAGATGCACTGTCCCTACAAGTGAATATATTAGTGTTATAAATAAAATCTCATATTAATGCAAAGCTGTCCTGTCACCTGCCACAGAACAACCCTGTGTATGACTCCATTAGTTATTACATTACAAGGACGCCTGGAGCTTTATGCTGACATTAAGTGAAGCAAGCACAGGATTAAATGCATTTAACTAAGTGAAAAAAAAATTTAAAAATCATACCTTTAATTTAATATATGCATGTTCTTCACTGTGGCAATTACCCACAAGTCCACAAAGAACAGGCTGGGCTTTGGGCTATCAGACAGTTTATTCAGGATTATTCTTACGGATGATAGCACTTCATGGTTTCCCAAACAAGCTTGTTCATTACATTGCTTTCTGCTAACTGGATTTCTGCAAGACGCCCCTTTCAAGCATTTCTAGGGAAGTCTTTGAACCATGAAAAACACCAGAAAACTGACACAAGAGTGATTTCAGCTTCATAGATAAAGCAAATATGCAAAAAGTGCATTTTCTTCTGACACTGTATGCAGTCCTTTCATCAAGGAAAACATTTGCTCAGCCAGGAATGAATGAAAGGGAGCTGAAGGGGAAAAAAAGACCTGTTCAGAATTATTAACCTGATTTTTCCACCTTAATTTTTAACATAAAGTAAAAGTAAACAACCCTCACCATGTGTAAATCTGTGGACTCAGTTATTCGCACTTAAGAAGGGTTACAGAAGTTTACACTACTGGAAAGTCGTGCCTGTTGGGTTCATCTGAATGGGTAGCCTTCCAGAGATCTGTTCCAGGTTTCTGAACAGGCTGTGCACCCTGGTGTGCTGAGAGCATCCAAATGCTCCATTTGGATCATCCTCAGCCATTACTCAGTTACAAGCCACCGTGCTGCTAACACAGGAGATGTCTGAAATGTTGAGCTGAAGTACAAAGTTAAAAATTTAAGACTACAACTGCCCTTTTTCTTAAAATTGGTTTGGTTTTATGTCTCAAAACCTTAAGCAGTAAGGAATTCGGCCCTTTACTCTGTCATTCTCATATAAGTTCTGTGTTTCTTCAGGTAGCTGGTCAGGATGGGTGGTTTCCAGGGACTCTGCCAGAAGTTTATCTTTCTTTATTGTTCAGTATGCTGAGAAGGGAATGGGTCACAACAGCAGCAGAAACATCACATTTGTTAAGCATATTTGCCACCACAATCTCATTGCCATTGGCTTTTCCTGTGCAGTTGTGTAGAACTCATAGAACTGTTCTTAAATATTGACTGTTCTATTTGCCTAGTTATCTTCTTGGCTCCTTTTATTCTAAAATAATCAAGAATGTATTTACATTGGCAAAACATTCCTGCAAACATTTTCTAACTGGCCAGCTAAAGATCAATGTTGAAAAGTTTGTTTTCTTAATTACAATTCTAATGGTTTGTTTATTCAGACAAAAAAAAACACACAGAAAGGTTTGGTCCTATCTAGCAAGTGAGGTCATAAAAGTTTGTGCTTTTTGAAACAGTGTCTGGAAGTTCTAATGGCTCCAGAGTGTTCCACTGAAATTCACTGATGCTGGAAAAGAGATGCTTGGAATTAAAAGCTTCGCTCTTTCAAAAACATGTGGATCTCATTTGGGAAGTGAGATCAAAATATTTTGCCTCAGGTTAAGTAAACTGGTACTGCGATATTTGGTTTGTGAGACAGAGTCAAAATATTAGCATCATTACAGTGATAACATGCAACACTCTGGCAAAACACCTCAGCCTGCAGAGGAACTACACTTCCCACAGGTCACTGCGGGGATTTGGGGATGGAAGCCAGGATGAAATATTTCAGTGTGGCTCTGCAAACAGAAATTAATTTTCATGGGGAAAACGTTAAATCACTTCAGGTTAAAGTCCTGAAAGGTTGTATTTGGACGTTCCTCTCTGAAGGGGTTTTTTTAAATTTTGGTTCCAGATTTAGGTTTAACTTTCGCTGTTTTAATGGGGATTTACTTTCAAATGCTATAATCTTCCACAGGAACATAAATTCTATTTTTTTTAGGATTTCTAGTATCTGAATATGTTTATCATAATCCAGCAAACTAAACTAGCTTAAACGTAAGGTAAACTGGTTTGTCAGTCCCTAATACATATTCAAAAGGCTTTAACAAACCTGAAGGAATTAAGCACAATGTTTTGTTGTTGGAGACAAAAAAAAATAAAAATCTACCCATTGTTTTACCTGGTAAGAGTCTTGCAGCTGCTAAATAACATTGTATTCTGCAAAAGCTTCATAGCCAAGTATTTATTTACATTTCATGGAGTATATATGACCAGAGAGGCGAACGTGTTGCTCTGGCTTCAGTATCCTCACTGAGGTGAGAGGGTTTGTTCTGTCAGTGCTTTGAGCTTCCTTTTCAGCAGATAAAGGACCTTGCTAATAAAAATAACATATTGAAAGGCCTGTGCTTAGGCTGTGCAAGGAGTTTTTGCTGAACTTTGATAACATTAATGAATAGAGCAGGGGCAGATACATTCCACAGATTTCTTCTATAACTTTTGAGGTTTCCTCCCCCCTCGGTCCCTCCAAATTTTATTTTAAATACCATTTGAGCATTTCAATTCCATCCTTCTCACTCCATCTTTCCTTGTCACTCAGCAATGAGCTTTGCCGCTCTGGTTTTCACCCTTCCCACTCCAGCACACTCACTGCTCCAAAAGGATTTCTACGTGTTTCCCACTGTAGTATCGCTGGTCCCAGCAACAGCCTTGCCGTTTACCCTGCACTGAAGGATGGGAAAAGTTCATCTCCTGGGTAAGCTTTCTGGCTCCTCACTGTAATAACTAGTGCCACCAACACAATAAAATTTTATATCATTTTTATTGGATCCCTCCTAAAGAATTATAGGCAGAGTGCTGGCTTGTGGAGCAGATGTGTGAAGCTGCAGACAGGACTGCATCTGTTTCCTTTTGCCACAAATTGTTTTGTATAGAACCCTGTTGACTAGGAAATTTAACATAGTGTTGCTCTACATCACATTTGTAATAAAATCATTGCCAAATAAACACATTATCCCTTCTACTCTCCTCCCCTTTTCTTTTTCTATTAACAAACTGACTTTATTTACTCTCCGTCTCCTTTCTTCTCATTCCCCAAAATAGATTTTTCTTCTAGGCCCAGTTTTTCCTGGAGCTGGGCCAGCTCCAGAAGTTTGATGCTGGTTCTTATGTAAGTCCTGACTGCTCAGGGAAGGTGCGGAAATGTCAGTAAGAATCTGCTGCTTCCCACTAAATAAAAGAATATTTGTCACTGTATTTCTTTTATTTCTTGATGGGGCTTTTTGTTTTTATGTTATTTTTTAAAAAAACCCCAAACCTGTTGCCTACAAGCAGAAGAGAAATAACTCACCATCCAGATCCAGATCAGGAATTGAAAAGAAAAGTTGCAGAAAGCTGGCAGCAGTGTTCAATATCCAGGCTGAGGTGATGCCCTGCTTTTGCTACAGCTGCAAGTGCTTTGCAACCTCGGTCCTTCCCTGGTTGCTGGTTAACATAGAAAACAAACACAGCTGAGTGTGCAATGCCATTCACAAGAAAAACCAACCTTATTTTGCTCACATTCCTAGCAGAGGGAAAATGAGATGTTAACATAACACAAACCCTCCAAGGTAACATATATATCTTTGTGAAACACATGTTTTGTGAGAGATGGGGCCACGCAAGCTGAAGCTCCTCTGCTTCGTGGGGTATGGCTACATCAGAGGGTCAGTGTCTTGGGAAGCAGGAAAGCCAGACCCTGCTTGCACCACCTCACACAGACACTATGCAAAACCCTACAGGGCTGCACATCATTCCCAGAACCAGCATCACGTCCTGCCACCCTCGCACAGAAGCACTGCCACAGCAAATATTTGGGTATGGTGCCAAGTTGGGAATGCAGCTGACAATGACAGGAAGCTGGTGGGATTATGACTGAAAAATCACATCAGTAATAAAAACTAAGGGAGGAGTCACAAGCCCTTTAAGGGGCTCTGCCTTATTTGCATTCTCTTATGTTGCGTGGAAAACTTAATGAAGTTTATCTTCTGTCATTAAGATAAACTAGCTCCGTGGCAGTGCTGTCAGAGCTTCACTAATTAAAAGTCAGCCTCCATGTGCTTAAAGCTTGTCTACAATTGAAAATTAATTCAGTTTGAGGTAGCATATAAATTTAAATTGCAGAAGCTATATTCCACCTAAATTAAGATATCTATTTTGTAAGAAGAGCTCCTTTGAACTTGGCTCAAATTGAAATTGTTAGCGCAGGTGCTTCTTTGCCCTGTCCTGAAATAAGACTTGGACATAAGGAGGGATCTGGGAATACCTCTTGCTAAGTCTCTCCCTGCACAGAAAAGACTTGGGACAGCTTTCTGAGGGCTTCTCCCTGCCTTGTGCCTCACCAGCTGAGCTAACACTGCAAGCAACAGATGATATATGGCTGCAAAATATGTGCTAAGCTAAATTGACATATAGTTATCAAAATCTGCTAATCAAAATCATCTACTTGCTACAAACCTGCAGCCCAATGTCCTACTTGGCCACCATCTGTTTTTGGTGGGAGTCCTCCAGCAGCGTTTTTCAGATGTCTGCAGTGGATTTCCCCCGAGCAATTTGCTGATGGCTCCAACAATGCCACCTTCCTGCGACACAAATGAGAACCTCTGTGCTAGAGAGGACACTGGTAAAACAAGAGCTGCCCTCCACTTGATTATTCATTTCTCCCAAATAATATGCAGTAGGACAAGAGGAAATAGTCTCAAGACATGCCAGGTGGAGTTTAGACTGCATGTTAGGAAACTGTTGACCGAAGGACGCAAAATGGCTGACGCACACTCTACACTGTGAGGGAGCAAAATGGCCGATGCACCGTGAGGGAGCACACGGGCTTATATAGGGGTCTGAGGGAAGGTTCTGGAACTGCGCGGTGATTGGACAGAAACAGGCAGAGTATGCTAATCTGGGGTCCAGAGAGCCAGTCGGGGAACAGCAGTCAAAGGCAGGAACTGAGGGCCAACAGAAAACCAGGGTTAGGGCTGGAGGCGGGAAAACACTGAGGGGAAGAAGACAATATGGTGGACAACCAGGGATAATTATGAGGGAAAAACACAGGGCAACATCAACCCTTGAAACCAAAAACCGTACAATGAGCTGCAATAACCCACAAACAAATTCAACTACAAATGTCTCTAATTGGGTTAGTTTGTCCTGTCAGATCTGCTCAGTGTTGCCATCAACTTCATAAAGCCACTTCTTACAATGTTGCTTCCAGTTGTCATAAATTGACCATTCTCCCACAGACATAGAGCAACATAACACGCACAATTTGACCCTTGTCATCTAATCTGGATGATGCACACAAGGTAGAAAGATGCTGTTTGAAAGGAAAGGCTGTCCACCCTCAAAGGAATATAAGTAGAGGAAAATAAACATTATTTCAGGCTCCCTTCTCCAGGTTGCTTTGTAGAGCTCACAGAACATAGCTCCAAGTTGGTCCTTCGGCTTTTGGCATCTCCAGACAGGAAAGCCAGTGAAACTGGGAGTTCTATTCAGGATCTTAAATGAAGAATCATTCAACACCTTTTGTGAGGGAAAAGATCATAGTGCTTCCCTCATCCATTTTAAGCAGAGATTTCAAATAATGTTGAAGGAAAATGGTAGATAGCGACCCATGTCTAGCAAAATGTGTTCTTCATGTGAAAAGAAATGTTTTGGTGATCCTTGGAAGGGTGTCTGATCATTCTGGTTCATCTATCTGACCAGATGAGAATAGCATTTTTCCCTTTCTACATGGAATGGAAAATTATGTGCACAGTGTGAATGGAAAAGGACTTCTATAATTATGGTGCAATATTCCCAAAGAGAGATATTGAATGCTAATGAACAAAAACCTAGAAATACCACCATAATACAACCGTTATATATCCCATTATCTTATTTTGTTCTGTCCCTCCCTTCATTTTATTATGTTTTTCTCAAATTAAGATGTTTATTACCCTGGGTGGTTTCGAATGGACAGTGCCTGGACTCTGGCACTGCAGAACTGCTGGGCCTCCAGCAAGTTGCTGGACCTCCAGGAAAGGATATAATCCCTCCAAGAAGGTAAGAAATGGCAGGTTGTGGTTGTCCTTACTCAAAACACAGCCACCAAAGTTTCTCATGTCATGAAATTAATTAGTGGGTAGAGGAAAACATTCAGGAAGACTCCCGCATATTCCAGTACATTTGTGTGTACACAGATGTGCAAAACAAATGGAATAGGACCATGCAGTTGCTTTCCAACATTACCTGAAGGACAATATGGGATGCAATTGGCAGTGGTCATCCAGCTGGGGTGAGGTGTTCCTCCTGCTGGTATCCAACCGCTGGCTTGAAAATGAAATGCTTGGCAGCAGAAACGCTCCACAGCTGGAAACCACGAGCAAGTCAAAGCAAATAAACAATCAAAAATTAGGTTTAAAGCCGACAATAAAAATCAAACATCATTTGAAAGCATGCTAAAATTGGCTGGTGTCTAAGAGAGCATTTAGTGGCTCAGCACTTCTCTGCTGCACTTCAGAAATTAAGGCAAAAAACAGAAACAGTCTCAGATGTAGCAATAAATAATGGACACTTTCAACACATAATTTGCATTTGAATTAACTAGGCTGGCTAAATTAATTCATTCATTATGAAAGGAGAATTTTACTGTCTATATTTTTAGGCTCGCCGCGGTGCTAAGTTAAATGGGCACTGAGGCAGGGACTACTGGCTTCACAAAAACCACTACTAAATTGGTTTCCTCCCAATTATTATCTAGTTCACACAGTTTGGAAGACTGATGCTGCTAAAAACAATTGCCCCAGGGCCTTGCCTTTTCTTCACTGTTTGTATGGGTGAGGGTGAACAGATATGGCACCTTACTCAGAAGTTTTTGTCTGAAACATTTTCCTAGGCCTTCCTCCCCAGAAGGGTTAAATCACATAACCAACATTTGCATTCAATATCAATTTTAAAGCTTGGGAGGCTGAGCAGTGATTTCTTTGCAACATTATTTGAATTCCTCCCTTAAGAAAATGTCAGATAACCTTAAAATAGATGATGCAATATATGACAATACGTTATTAATTATATAGCTTATAGCATCAAGAACCAACTGGAGGAAGACATAAGCTTGAAGACTTATGGAGTAGTCAATATATTACATCGTTTTTAATAAAGCATTAACATTGTATTTGCAATTACACAAAAATTATACTGTCAGGAGCTGCACCATCAGGATTTTCAAAACCATGCTCAAAAATGACAAAAGCATTTGAAGAAAAGGAAAAGAGAGCTATTGTCCTCTCCCCTTTGCAAAAAGGAGTGGCAGAGAAGGAAACTGTTCATAATTCAAACCATATTCAGGGTAAGGTCACATCCCTCTGTCCACACCACGTCAGGAAACAAAGTCCAGCCCAGGCTTCCCAAGGGATATGCTATAGGCTAAGGGAGACTATCTGAGCAGCAAGGCTTTGACGGGAACACAGTTCACTAGCAAAACCTATTTAAATTACTGACACTTTTCCCAGTGTCTGGAGAAAACTTGTTCTGCTTGGAGAATGGGAACAAGCAAGTGATGAATGGGCACCTGGCAGCACTGCCCTTTGCTAGCAAAGCTTTTAACAACACCTCTGGAGTCAAAGAGGAGGCAGAAGCTGTACCAGGTAGCTCAATTCACACAGCCAGGTCAGGACAGGATGGATTTTGGCACAATAGTCACACTCATCCAGAACAAATACATTGCAAAGCAGAAGGTGTGCCTGTAGCTCACACTTTCCAAGCTCTGTGCCCCACACCCTGGTCTACCTCCTTCCTTTCCCCAGGGAAACATAATGCATTCCAGCATCAAATTTTTTTCCCCTAATTTTCTCAGAATAGAAAGAAAAGACAGCAGTCCTTGCCATTCCACAGTATTCCTCCATCAGCCCATAGAGTTTCCTCACTCCACATGGACTATAACACCAATGTGAGAAGAAAAAGGAAGGAAACAGGAAGGCAATAAATCAATGCTACAATCCTTGCATTGGGACTACAACCCACCATCTGGAGAGCTCTGGCACCAAGAGCAAAAAGTTACAAGCATTTCTTTGGATTGCCATGATGAAATGAGCTGCATGAATCAATGCCTATTAAAGGCACCCAAATATTTTCCACTATCCTTCCTCTATCGATTTCTTCCGTGCAGAAAGCAAACCATATTGCAGCAGAAAACCGCATTGTTACAGACAGTCCAAAGGGACTGTCTCCTTCCCTATCTGCTTACAACACTGAGAAGATGGAACCAGGCTTTGTGACAGTCTGTCCTTGCTGTTTGTGTCACTTCAATACCAAAGAGGATATTGAGCATCCAATTTTTCAGTGTTAAACACAAGAAACAAGATGTGTTGTCCTCAAAGTCCCATCCTTCAAGATCTAAATCAATTTACAGAATTGCTAGAGTTTCTTCCCTTGCTTTTAGTTCCAGAGAAGATTAAAAAATTTACATCTAAACAGAGTGAATTTGAAGACCGTAACAGGATGGGACTTTAAATATTGATTTCCTTGTTAGTGAAATGTTACAGCACAAAGCATTCACTGCTTGCAGAGCAAGGACAGACTGACATTCTCTAGAGCAACCAAGGCCCTGGAACCTTACAGAGAACGTTAAGAAGCATCCACTAAATGAGGAGCATAGAAATTACCTGGGTGAATACAGTTAAGCTACCAGAAATGATGGAGTCTTGCAAGGGCCATCTTTAAACCTAGAGCAAACTCTGATTGCACTTGGGTGGAAAATCAATGGAGAGCTTGCCACTAAAAGGGACTGTTGCCTTCCCAGCCAGAGGCTGATGGTGGTAAAAAGGATGTTTAGACACATCGTGGGTACAAGTCTGTGTTTTTAAATTTTTGTGAGCTGATACAAGTCACAGAGCCTTTAGGGAAGTGTTAAAGTACTGGGCAATTCAATATCAAAGCTAAGAATGAATAAAAGTATCTCACAAATCGCAATTATGAGGACAGGATTTCTCCAAGATTCATTCTAATTTTCAATGGTTCAATATATAGTATATATTAAATATTATTTATGCATTCCTTGAACCTTCTGATCAAGGGAAGAAATCCTGCATTGCCTAAGCTAATGTGAATAATGTAGTTTCCTTCCATATCAGAAGCATTTCAAAAAATTAAATTTTGGACCTCTGAAAAGGTCATTTATTCAAGGATGAGTGACAGGTGCCATAAACTTACTTGTACGTCAGTTCAGCTCAACTGAACACAAAGAAAATCAATTCATCATGGTCAAGTATAATTACCTACCTGAGCAGGATATATTGCTTTGCATTTATTATTAACAATGCTACAGAAACACTAAAATTCAACAGCAATTTTAATTAGTGCAAGGTCATATACACTGCTCTTCCTTCCCAAGTGCTTACTTTTCCTTGAGTTTACCACATTATTATTACAGTATAATAATTTTATTAGTATTTATACTGTGACAGCAATTAAATTCCAGTTATGAATGAACAAAGTATGAGGTCCAGCACTAGATTATCAGGATTAAATTTTAGTTGGAGGGAAAAAAGGCTGTGTATTTCTAGGGGGTGCTTATGTTTCTAGGAGCTAGAAGCCTGTCTGTGCTCACAGGACTAGAATTTGGGGCTTATCTCCTCCCTCTTTCCTTGAAATGTTTTTGTGGTATAAATAGAATACACACATTGTGGGTGAATTGTTTCACCAGCTCCAATCACCTGAGGGTATCAAAATCCTCAGCATACACTGTTATTCTCTAAGTGTCATTTTAAGAACGTAAAAGTTGCACTGCAGCAATTTATGGATGAATAAATTGATGGATGAATAAATCTGTGCTTTTAAAATAACTTTTTGTCATTCTTTTATTAAACAAATAGATGGAAAATTACAAACACTTCCCAATGAACTGTGTGCTCTGCTGGGAACTCATTGATGTTATCCTAGATTTAGGTTTTCTCACCACTTTCTGCCATGACAGTGTGTGGGAAATACTCAATGTTTTAACCCAGATGTTTTTTTCATCTCTTAGATAAAATCAGAACAATGAATGCTTGTAAATGGGATGTGCATTCAATCTAAAAGTCAATTCAATAAATATTTATGGATTTATATGATGTTTATAAAACTCTGAGACAAAAGAGAAAGGTTTTAGATTATGAAGTGGTTGATGGCAACCAGCCAAAAACTTCAGCCAAATTAGGCTAATATTGTCAACACACACACACAATAGTCAATCACAAAGTTAGGAAGGAATTGATCTTTGCAGGAGAATTCAGAACATCCCTAGTACAGGCAAAGTGCCTTGTAGCCTGCAGCACAACTGTGGGCTTACACAGTGATGCTTATGTCAGGTTTATTTTCCTATGTGATAGCAAAAGTGCTCTGCTATAATAAAATGAAAATTAAAATATTATTTAATAAGAATAAAAAATATTAGAAACAAAGATAAGTCACAAACCCAGAAACATTACACCACACAGTTAAATTAAGAAGGCAAACCTTGTTGGACTCATTGCTAAACCACCCAGCAGGCAAATTTGACAGCATGCATCAGACTGCCATTTCCCTGAAGCACTTCCAGAGCATCAGAAACTACCAGAATTCCCAAGGAGTTCTCTAATCATGTAACTTGCCTGGATGCTATTCAGCATAAGATGCAGTTAAAGAACAAAGAATATAATTCCATACAATGCAGAACATCATTTGTCTTATTTTGCAAGGTTCCTGCTGAAGTCCTGGCTCTCGAGGTAGTGCAGTCAGAATCAATTCACACCTTCATTCATCGTGCCTCGGGGATGAATGGATGCAGCCTGTGTGTCACATCCGTAAGAGCCACTTCCATTATTCTCCAATCCCCCCCCAAAACAAGTATCATTCAATTGATTTTCTCTGTGCTTCTGAGAAGGTTACAAGGGACAAAGCTGGGCAAAATGCAAGAGCAGCACCCTCCTGGTAGGAGTGGGGAGAAGTTCGAGTTAACAGAGGATGCTCATACACAGGGATCCCCAGAGCCTGAGGGCTGCAAAGATCTGTCTTCCTAAAACTCCGGCAACTGCAATGCCAAAGGAATGTGCTTCTAGTTTTGCAGTCTCTGTCCAGTTACCACAATGCCGATCTCCTGTACTGTATTTTTACAATTTGACACAATGCATAGTGGACTTCAAGAACCACTTTCTTATTTTACTCACCATTAGATGCTCCCAAATTACCAAGACCTCTTGCACGACCCCAGGATCCTCCTATTTTTGCCATCTTACTGTAAACAATGAGTGTTTTCTTTAAAATAATTCTACCATCAGAACTAATGGATTCACCAGGAGATTAAAAAAAACCCACCACCCAAAAAGCTATGGGGAAAGCAAGAATTTAGATACTCTTGATAGAAAAATAATCAAAATAAAATACTTCATTTCAAAGCCTGGACTTAATGGTTTTGGTGGGGTTTTTAGGGGGTGTTTTTTTTCTTTTATTTAATACTACTGCTCTTTGGGGTATACACACCCAAACCAAACACAATTTGCTCTTTGAATCATGTTGTTTCACTGTTTAGATCTCAGCACTTACTGCATATGTGACAAAACACCATTATTCTTCTGATTTACATGACAGCCTGTCATCAGATTATGAATATATCCCCATCGACCCAAGAGCCTGTATGTAAAAGTTCCCAAATATTCTGCTTATTCAGTCACAATATAAAAATAGAAAAGAGTTATTGCCTGCCTTTCACAGAATCTTATGTAAACAGTTATAAAATGTCTACATTTCTTTTTAAATAAATAAAGCATTTCATACATACAGTGAGGAACAGGAAGAAGAAATATCATTAAACTGGGACTGCACATACTGAAAAATTTCATCTGAACAACAGCATGGTCATCATGAACTATTTCTGTGGCAGATCCTTTTAGCTGTTCAGTGCCAGGATCTACAAGGTTTAAGGGATTTCACCACCTAGAAGTAGATTGACTCTCATATACCTTGAACTCGGTTAAAAAAGGCTCAAAAATTTAGATCACATCATTTCAGGTCTTATCACACCAGCTGAAGACAACAGAGGCTTCCAGTTTAGCTTCTTCCTTTAAAAGCAGCTTTATGCTGTGGCCAAGGCCTTGATCAGGTAAGTATCTATGGATTTAGTCTTTTCAAGCTTTGTGACCAAAGCTAGAAACCATTATATTCCTCAGGATACCCTGCTGGGTTTCCTTCTGCCCTTCTGAAAATGTAATTTATGCAGGAACAAAATGCCTTAGAATTGCTAAGGAAAAAAACCCACCAATAGCTCATCAGGCACACAGGCTGGTACCCCTCTGACATTTAATTCCCACCTCCCTGTTCTCCCTTTGCGAAATCAGCACCTTCACATTCTCAAATTAAATTAGACCTGATAATCTCCCAGTCTGACACTGAAAAGAGCACAAATGCTCCATGCTCAGGGTGGCCCTCTCCTGCTGAGGAAAAGACCCAGAGAGGCATATGGAGGGTGCACTGGTGTTGTAAGCCAAAACAGCCTCCTCATTTTCCATATTTGTTTCCAAGCTTTTCCTAATCTATATTTCTGCAAATAGGGGGTTTTTTCCCCCCAACAGAAACTCCAGCTCGGGGGATGTGTAAAGAGATGATATAACGTTTCACAGGTGTTAGCAAAATAATTTTACAGATGACATTGGTAAAAACCCCAAATGTTTCTTTGATGTTTTGATGAGTTCCTATCTCTGTATTTTTCCAGCAGCAGTAGGGCTCTCATTAATTCTATACCACCCATCTGGATTTTAAAAAGATCGAGTTAAACATTGTAATCTTTTAAAGGAAAAAAAAAAAAAAAAGAAATTGACAGCCTGAGCTCTGCTATGAAACAGCTCCAGTAACAAGTCAGGCACTGTCATCCAAACCACGGAGAGGGGAGGAGAGAGGTGTTACCACAGGAACACTACACACAGATCCCCTGAAACAACTTGCACTCCTCACACAAACACCATGGATGAGACAAGGCTGAAGTTCACGATTACTTACATATTTCACATTGAGTCATAATTAGCTGCAATATATATACACTTCACTTTAAACCAGCTATGAATAGATGAGTAAGTGCCAGGGACTGCCATCTGCTCCCTAAGCCATAATTAACTGCCTGATTACGAAATACATATATATTTATCTAATTAGTTTTAATAGCCCTTTAGCTGGCACTACTCCAAAAATAAGGTGAAGAAGGGTGTCCTACTGCTTGATAGAGAGAGGCTGAAGATGTGAACAGTTGTGACAGGGACCCGCCCCAGAGGCCAGCGTGACTTCAGTAGGGGGTCAAGAAGGAGCACCCAAAACAGGGAGATGTTGCCTGCTGCAAAGTTTTACAGGACAGCACCCAGGGCATTGCTAAGCCAGCCCCTCTCTGCCTGTGCCAGCGTAGAGAACAATGCAAAGCTCGTTTTGGGTCTCAGACAAAACCCATGTTGATAATCCAGTGGTGACAAACCAGGACAATGGGCATGACCATCCCTGAGGGGACACAAATACTGGTTGGAGCAATTATTATACTGGTTATTTGAGCCCATATAATTGTTGTGGCAACATTGTCCAGAAAGAATTTCTATGGAGATTGGGATACTTCCCTAATTTATTCAGGATTAAAAAAATCTCTCTAATAAATGTGGGGTTTTTTGTTGTTGTTGGTTTGTTGTTCTTTTTTTTTTTTTTGCCAGTTCTCTTTACAATGTTGCATCTGCTACTAATTTCTGGGTGAGCAGCATTAAGGCTTTGCCACAGGACATATTCGGTCATAAATTCTATGTTTTGATTATGGATTCCAATGTTTCCTGCAGCATAAATACACTTAGGGCCAGATTTTAAAAGTGTTTCAGATGCCACAGGGTAGATTTGACATCAATTTCCAGGGAAGCTGGAAATCCAAAGGCATCAGAATCCAGCTCCATTGAACCACTCGCTGGGCTGCAGACTACATGGGTTTGATTTCAGATTAGCAAGTCCTGTACTTATGGTAAGCATAGGACTTCTCATAACAATCTACCCATGGAAAGTCTCCACAGAAGGACCAGAAAAGATGGCCTGCACCCATCTTGACACACTTTGTGATTTTGCAGGACCTATTTGCCAGGTTCTCTCCTGCACACCAACAGCTCACATTATTTACACCTCCAGATGTTTGGTCTCTCCCCATTTTAAAGCCTGGAAGCAGTCAGGTTCATCCATGAAATAGGAACTAATGCGAAGCACCCACAAGGTGCACTACTAGGGCTCAGGCTTTCTCTGTGCATATATTATAAACTGGAGTTTATTCCCACAGGGGAATACCCATACATTGGACCAAGCTGTTGCAGCAGCTTGCAGACTTCCCACAGCCTTCCCTGACCACAGCTGGTATTCCTGCTCTGCTTATTCCCTCGAGATTACAGCTGCTTTTGCACCGCCACCCTGATGCCACCAGGACCCATCTGCTGCTCTGCTCCCGTGTCATTTATATGAGAGAGAAGTCCATCATCCCAGGCAATGATTTTACCAAATCCATCATCAAAGCCTGGTAAATGAAGTGTGACAGACTCATTCTCACTTAATGCCCATGGTGGTGCCAGGTGACAGCAGTGACGCTGATGTGACTGTCCCACAGCAGAGCAGGTACATTAATTTAGTGACGCATCCGCCTGTCTCAGTTCTTTCAGCTTTCTCCCTCCCCACCACCCTCAAGGGATAACTAGCTGTGGATGCCATTTCTTCCAGCCTGCAGGGTTAAAAAAACACCCCACTATCCTCAGAAGTATCTTTATTTCAGCAGATGGGCTGAGATCCCTGAGCCCCAGAGAGCTGTGTCTTTGTATGTTGGTGAAGGCAGTAAAGCTCTGACTGCAGCTTCCTTGTGTTTCGGGGGAGCTGAAGGCCCTTTGCAGGTCTGGATGAAGTATTATTGCTCCAGCACTGTGATTACATGCTGCACAAAGCTGCTATATTGCAAATGATGAGTGGGAGGAGGAGAAGGAGATCACAGCTCTTTTTTGGAAGAAATGAAGGAATGTAATTTTTCAAATGGAACCAATAAAATGAGACATCTCCCCTTAGAGCCTGTTTCTTGAACACTGCTCGCAGCCTCTTCTCAGCATCATAACAAGACAACAGCTTAAATAACAGAATACAGACTTCTGTTGTTCCAGTAAATAACCTGGAACAAACTTAATTCTCACCTCTCCTACAGAATCCGCCAGCAGTCAGCTATGCAAGATGGTTTTATCCCACAAGATTAAGACATTTTGCAAACTAAAAAAGAATTAGTTACAGAAAATCCACTCCATCACCCTGGGCCTGCATCTCTGCTGAGACACACACAGAAATCCTTTCCTTTGGCTGCCAACACCCTGTTCCCCATTCCTATCATTATCCCTAAAATTAGGATTGCATTCTATATGACTATTAGCTAAAGCAACTTTACTACCCTATTAGAGCTTTGCTTCTGCCAGTGCCTACACCTGACTCCTGATGGCCTCTTTCCAGATAAGCACTTATGTAAGTCTCTCTGCAGCCAAGGGAACATTCTCTTTGTGGCTTCCTGAGAATGTCTCACACACTGGGACTCACAAGTGCACTGTCAAATCAGGGCCCACCACTTATCCATTCAATTAACAGCATTGGGCTCCTTAATTATAAGCAAACCCAGGCAGATATTGTATGCCACTCATTGGAGCAATTTTGCATGTTCTGTGACATCAATTATAATTGCCTTAAAAATAGATATACATACACACAAATTATGAAAACCACTTTCTTTTTTCAGAAACATTTCTCTGACCCCATGACATCAGAGGTTACGGTTTATTGGGATCAAGGATATTGGGGTCTCACCCTGCACTTGGTGTTAGCGATGTCAAAGTGACAGAACCACTCTTCACAATCATCCTGAATAAAATGGAATCAAACACCTCAGATGGAAGAGGAAGGACAACTTTCCCCTCTTAATTTACTTTTTATCATAGATTTCAATTATGCTGTCCACCCAAGCATGCGGGATTCACATGTTTGTTGCTGCTGCCTCTATAAACAAGCAGAACCAGAGCTGTGTGTTCCCATGATCCCAGCAGCTGAATTTTTGTGGCTGTGCAAAATGCTCAGGCTCCCTATGCATGCCCTGGCATTGAGTTGTTTTCCTTTCTCTGCCAGAGTAGATGGAGTCCTCTCCTCTCCCTCATTTTGCCACAGGAATGTGAACAACCATCTGCTTTATGAAGCCAGGTTACCTTTAGAAAGGCCAGAATTTCCTTCGAGTGCTGACCAAAGTTAAGCATTTCTATTTGCCTCTTTCAAGACAGATCTGAGCACACATTTGCTTAGGGAGAAAACCCAGCCCTCCATCTCTAAAGACACCTCAAACACCCAAATAAATGCCTTCCTCCCTGATGAGGTTTTTTTACTGCAAACCATCTCCAAGTTTTATTTTCACATTCTCCAGGCTTCTCTAAATGGAAAAGACTAGTGAGGGAAGAATCAGCAACATTTAGATGACCAGAGTAACACCAAGCTAACAACACACTAATTACAGTAAACTATGAGCTTTGCCATGCTTGGAAAGACCCTCTGTGAGGGCAAGAGCAAACACTATTTCCCCCCTTGCTTGCTGAAGACACAGAGCTGCTGCACAAGCAAACTCCATCCAACACCCCTGCCCTGCAGTGATTTTCAATTGGCTTTTTGTCACCTCCTTAATCCAGAAGCTGCCTTCTTGACAGTGGGCAATGAGAGTCTAAGTGCTCTCAGAGAGCTCTCCTAGCAAGGGTCTTTCCTTAGTCAAAAACGTGATGACAGCATGATGCCTTTACCTGTTGACATCCCTGACACCAACCACTTTTCTCATTGATGGAGCACTTCTCCAGCAAGACTTAACCAGCGGCTAAGCAGCTCTGATCCATGTACAGTGGGCACGGCAATAAGGCTTAGTAAAAAGCAGGAGATGCTGAAGTTGAGTGCAGTATTATAGCCCCTAAATCTATTAATGAGCCACATTTAAAGCTGAGACATTCTCTGAAGTAAAACAGACAAACCAAGGAGGGTTCACTCACCTGAAGATGTGTGGTCATGAGGGCATCACATAACACGCTATAGACAGAAAACTCTTGCTGGAAAGCTGTGGTTATTCCTAAAAATCTGGGAATAAAAGCTAAAACTGGGAATGAGAGATGAAAATTAATTGCCCTCCCCTCACAGTCACAAAGAGCTCTCGCTTAAGGACAGGAAAGACCATGAGTACAGCAGCTCTGGTGCTACCCAAGCTCAGCACCACACGGATTTCTTTTAGACCCTTTTAAAGGGGCTCAAGGCTCCATGGGAGAAAAGGGAAAGTGTATTTGATGGCTGGGGCAGAGAGGCTGGTGGGAAGACACGCGCCCTACTGCTGAGCAATTCCATCAGTGCTGCCACAGCAATAAAATTGGTAGCACAGCAGCAAGAATTAGCTGAGATTTGTGTCTGCAGCAAGGGAAAATCTTCGCCTGAAGAGCAAGATTGAGCCCAATATATAGGAGACCCCATTTTGTAGAATTGCAGCTCTGAGCTTTTCTTCCCTCTTCAATTGGCCTCCCTCTGTGCTGCTCTGAGCGTATGCTCCCATGCTTGGCTATTATTAATCCTGCAAAGCTGTTAGGAACCCGTTCACATGTGAAATGGTGAAAGCATATCATCATCATCATCTAAATTTAGGGACTTGAGGCAAAATCAAAGCAAAACCCAAATAAGAGTGTTAGAAAGAAATCCAGCCAAATTTACAGGGCAAAGCACTCACTATAGCCAGCTCCACACACATCAAATTAACAGCTATTTTACTGAAAAGTTTGGATTTTGTCTTTTCACTGTCCCATAAAAGAAAAGGAAAATGAAAACCAGTATGGAGCCTCAACACAGCCTGGGAGAAGTCACCTTCATTCTCAAGGCCAGTTACCTTCTTCCTCCAAAGGGAGGGGAAGTTGTGACAGCTTTTGAGAAACAGAACATGCTGCAGGTATGACCTTCAGAGTAGAATGAAGGACAAGGATGACACATACCTTTAATCCCCTGAGCTTGCCCTGCATAACAATGGTAATGAAGGATTTTTACTCAAACAGGCTTCTTTTAAGTTTCATCTGCAGTCAAGGGACTTCACTAATTCTGTCAAAAAGCACCATTCACTCAGGCTAGTTTGTGCATTGAGTTTCTACCCGATTGCACACACTCAGAAATGAAGTTATTGCAGCGACCCACTCAAAAAATATGATATGAGCTCTCAACAACCTCTGTTTGATATTTATGCTTGAACCATTGCAACTTGCTTATCCTAAATTCTGGTTTAGTGAAAACTGCGAATAACTCCCCAGATAAGCAGACAAAGTGATGAGCAAAACCTCCCTCCACAACAGCAACAAAGAATTTTGCTAAGCTGGGAACATTGAGGGAGGGTGTTTAATACAAGTATTTGAACAGTATTAAAGGCCAAGGTCTTTCTCAAATACCTTCACCAAGTCAGGAGGAACAGGATTCATTCCCTTCCTGCTCAAAGAGGGTGTCTGTGTGTCATGTGGGCAGATTGTATATTTTAAAAGTCATGGTGCCTTTTGTTCTTAGATAATAAAATTTGTTTCTTTAGACTAGTTATTATTAAAGCAAGTTCTCCATAGAACTTGAACAGGGCTAGAGACAATTTGAGGAAAAGCATAGCATTCATGCTGGATGTAGAAAGGGCACAGGGTGTAAAGCAGCCTTCTGCTCTATGTTATCTCCTCATCAGATCTATAAACCAAGGGACTGCATTTTAGAAAAGAATTGTTTGAGAAAGGGTCACACCTCAGGAAACTCAACTGTTACTCAGAGTTCTAGGGGTTTTTTTCCAGAGTGGATTTGGTGCACAAATCCTGCTGTTTTGCACAAGAAAGAGGTCACATTAGTAAAAACAGACAAAAGTCTCTTAACAATATTAAGGATTTAGTTTTTGAAATAGTAAAAGGGGAAGGATTACCTGTTCCTGTTGATTAGTTGTCCTTCCTATCCCAAAACTCGGCTGACCCCAGCTCAAGGCTATGCAGGAATGCTGTGTAGAATTGCCGTAGGGGCAGCCACGGGGTTTGACACACTGAGACAGTGCTGGGGCCTCATTGCTCTTCCCAGCAGGGAGAACCTGGTCTCTAGATCTAGTGGGAATTCTCCCAGTCACATGGATTTCTCCTCTGAAAAACTGCACTCTGGCATTAACCTCTGGGAAATAATTGTGGGATTTATTCTACTGGAGTCACTTTAATCTTAACATCAAAACAACCTGATAGAGTAAAAAAGGCCACAATAAATTGAAAACACAGTGAGTTTTGCCTTTGCAAAACTGCCTCATTTTCATCTTTCCTTGCCTTCCTTCAGGGCAAAAGAGAAGGTCAACATCTATGAATTCAAGGAGAGAAACTCTTTTCTCAGCCCTCGCTTAATGCCATCACACTGCAAAAGCTACAGGTTAAATGAGTTTCGTGACCTGTCTAATCACAAGGTGTAACTTACAGAGGACACAACTGCTCCACACTGGATCCATAAAGGATTCCTCTCTGCCACCAACACAAGCAGCATTTCATGTCTCTTCTTGCCCATGAAATAACTACAGTCTGTGAACCCCACAGCAGGTGGCAGCCAGCCTTTCTTCCAAACCTTGTGCAAAGGTGGAGACACCATCCCTTTGGGTTTGGAGAGGTACAGCCCCAAAATGCCTCTCCACAAATCTGCACCAGCTCTGCTACCATAGCCCAGGTTTCCTGGCTTGGCCCCAATAAAACTTGTCCAAGGTGCCCACACAAGCCACCTTTCTCAGAGTACAAAAACGCTTCCCCTGATAGATGTAGAAAATTGCAGGGTCAAAAGCACAGAACAGGCAAGACTTAAACACGACACAGCCTTCAGTGCAGAAAGCCCTGGCTCTCCAGAAGCATGGAGGGCTGACACAGTGTCAGGTGTGGAAGAAAGGAAGCAAAAACTGAAAAAATGGGGGCAAAAACCTGAAAAAATGGGGGCAAAAACCTGAAAAAATGGGGGCAAAAACCTGAAAAAATGGGGGCAAAAAGCAACTATTTTGGGAAGCATAGCTTACATTTTGCCTAGGGTCATCCAGCAGCACGTGCTGTTCACTGGGAACAGCTTTGCCAGGAGGCAGCTGAGCCAGCTCCTAAACACTGCTTTTTATTCCTAAAGTGGTCCTCATGAGCCAGGACAGCTGTACAGTTAATTTTCCTACATAAACCATTCCCACAAACATGCATATGGTGCTGCCCTGCAGTTGGAGGCAAGTAGCTGTACATGATTTACTCCCATCCCTCAGAGGGCACAGGCTGGCACAGGCAAAGAGAGCGACCAGCACGTCCCATAGGCAAGGGACACCGAGCCCAGCCTGTAAGCCGCCCCCAAATACCCTACAGCTGGACTGCCTGAAACCTCAATTGCAGAGGATGGTATCTTAAACGCCTTCCAAAAGACCCTGCTCAGCACTGAAATCTGATGGCTGTTGACCAAAGGACACAAAATGGCCGTCGCACCGTGAGGGAGCACACGGGCTTATATAGGGGTCTGAGGGAAGGTTCTGGAACTGGGTGGTGATTGGGTGGAGACGGGCAGAGTATGCTAATCAGGGGTCCGGAGAGCCAATCGGGGAACAGCGGTCAACTGAGGGCCGGTAGGAAACCAGGGTTAGGGGGAGAGGGGGGAAAACACCATGAGGGGAAGAAGACAACATGGAGGACAACTGGGGGGGAGAACTGTAAGGGAACAGTCTGTGAGGGGAAAAACGTGGGGGAGGCAACAGCAAATAAGAACTGTACAATAAAACACAATGAGCCTAGACTAAACTTCTACGGTAAAAGTCTCTAACCTCATCAGGGCTCGGGGCACTGGTTGTTCCATCTCGCCGTCATCTTCACAGATCCATTTTGGTAGTGTTGCTTCCAGTCATCATATGATGTGCATTATCCCACAGAAATCCAGCACACAGCAATGTCTGGCCTTCATCCAGTCATGATAGGAATCCAACCAGGATGTATTTCTACCCAGGCGCTCACAGCTGGGATCAAATCCTTATCTGAGAAAGGTGTTTTTGGTCCTTTCCGGCCTTTCAGAAAGCACCATCTCACAGTGCCTCTGTGGTTGGACAGTGCTGGCAGAGGCAGGCACATCTTTCTGCTCTCCTCTGGCTTGCAGCGAGGCACATCAAGGGACTCACAACCTCAGGCAGAGGTTTTATAGTCTGGGGCTGGCAGAACTGGAATCAAAAGCAGCCTTTCACTTGTGAAATTAGATCTGCCTGTGATGTTATCAAATATCAAGGCTCCTGAAGAAAGATGGAAGTGTGGTCACATACCTCTTCTACACATGCACACTGTATTTATTTTCACATAGAAATGGCAAAGGCACAAGAGATTTGTTAATTCCCGTCCTTTAAAACCACTCAGAAGACCAGAATGAAGCCCTACCATTCTTTTAAAGGACAAACACACCACCTCCACAAGCACTTGCCTCAAGATTCCCTTGCCTGGGAATCGCCCCAGTGGGGCGGGTGCCTTGTTGTAGTTTCTGTTAACAGCACATGAACACCATCCACAAACAATCCCCCTTCAAACAGCCCTAAGGTTATTAAAGCAACATCTACAAAAGAAATGCAATACCAGAAGGATGACTTGCCCAGATGGGTTTAACCTACTCTAAAACAATAGTAATTTTGTCACTTCTTGGTGATTACATCCCAGCAAGGACATGCCACCACCTCCATTCTCTGCCTCAGCCTTCCCTCTGCAATGCCACAGAGGCACTGCTGCTCCCCATGTCCAGATGCCGTGGTGCTGTCCCTCTGGGCAGCCCCATGTATCCACCTCCTGTGTTTGCCCTCAGCCCACTTCCCCTCCTCACCAGGGCCAGAGGAAAATAAATGCATCTTACAAACAGTTTACTAAATAGACAGAAGGTTCTCTCTCATCCTTATCTCGATCTTTCATTTGTCTGCCATCTCCAAAGAGCTCAGCCTGAGGCAGACTCCGGGCATAGAAAATGCCAGGTCAGACATGGAGAGGATAAAAGAGCAGCAAAGACAGGTAACTCCCACATTAAGTCAGGCAATATCAAGTTTAGCTACTTCTTACATGAAATAGTAAATATTGTAAGGAAATGCACTTATTTGACCAAATGTTGTCATTTTGCAGTTGGTTTAAGAGCACAAAATTGAATTTGAAAATGCTATTATGAGAAAAGTTTAAATAAAAAAAAAAAGAGAAGTTGTATAGCTATAGCCTTAGGGGCTATTTTAATTTTCCCTGGGCCAGCTTGCTCACTCCTCAAAGTCAATGTAGATCAAAAGAATAATTTATAAGCTTTAATGAGAATATTGATTTGTAAGGTTCCTTCTACTCATGCAAGCGGCAAGGGGAGCAACAGGGGAAGAGGCCCTGTGGGCTGTGGCCAGAGCGTTGTCGGAGGCTACAAACCTTCTCAGGGCACAGAGAGCCTGTGCTGGGATGGAGAAGGTACACAATGCAGGAGTCTCGCCTCTTGCAGCCCCTGCACCCAGCAAGGATTGACACCAGTGTTTCCAAACAACTCACCGTCTAATTTGTACTTATGCAAAAGAGACACCCCATAACACAAATCATCGAGCAATTAACATGCAACACTTCAGCACGACTCTCCTTCGCTTGTTGTTGAACTACCTTCAATGCCATTAATGAGAGCTAATTAAATCAATCAAGCCACCACCGTACTCAAACACGACTGTAGCTACTGAACCAGTATCAGATCGGGAGCATTTTCTCAGGCACTGTAAATATCAAGCTGCACATTTATCATGCTGTCCTTCCAGCATACATCTGTTCTCACTGCTGCGCCTTCCATTCATCATATGTTGTCACCGTCCCTACCCCCAACACATCTAGTGTCAATTAATTCTTCTCCGTGCGGCTCAAGTGCATCGTACTGAATAATCTCTATCCTAATCTCCATCCTCAAGCTGTCCTTAGCAGGGAGCAGCAATGCTCAGCCACATCTCCCAAATTACTGGGACCGTAACCTCTCTGTTCCTATCCTGAAAGTTGTTAAAACCTCAAACCACCTCCGTGCACTTGGATATTTTTCAGGGGAAGCAGTGCAAGTTTGGACTTCTTTCTTCTTCACCTCCCCCAGGCTTGCCAGGATATTTGCAATGTAATTCCCCAAAATAAACTTTTCTGAGAAGGGTTTCTGGGAAAACCCTTTGAGTGGGTAACTGCCGTGGACCTTCAAAATGCTTGTTATAATTGACGAACATCCAAATAACAAATTTATCTCCACATTTGCAGTATTAGGCAATGGCATTTATGCTATACCAGCAGCCCATGTGCCTTCCCACCATTACCATGAGCTTGCAGGAGCATCGTCTCTCATTATATTACAACATTTGGTCTCTATTTATGTTTCTGCTCTGTCTGGCTAACTCGCCTTTTTATTTACAAATCAGCTATATTAATGTGCTTTAATTTCAATGCGGGTTGTTTATTTTAGAGATGAATCAGTTGGCAAAGGGAAAAAAACCCCACTCTAAGAGGAAGCAGCACCAGCTCTGACACCATACATACATTTATCTTTACTCAATAATAGACTTAAAATTAGTGAATTTTTCCCTTCACAAACATACCTGGGAAATTTTTCATGTTTTAATTATAAAAATGCTGCCTCATAGTTTAGAAAAGGAACAAGTAACTAATGCATTAATTGCCTGTGCAGCCCTTGTCCACCACGGAGAAGAAAGATGGGCAAAGTCTCTGTGTATGTCCCAGAGAGAGAAGGACATGGAGGAAACGCACAGGAGTTCACACAAAAGCAGGGTCCCTGGGAAGAGCTACACTGAGAATCTGGGTGGAACCACACTGAAAACAGCAAACAAAAGCAACTAAAAGAATACCTCATTAGAGGTAGTGGCAGCAAGTCACAACCCAGACATTTCAGCCATGTGTGTCATTGCCCAGATGAATTTACAGGTGGCTTTACCTGTAAATACCTTTACTGCAGCCACATGAGGAGTAACTGGTACATGAAAAACCCTTGTGCCCTGATTTTTCCAAACTCGGCGCCGTGGTGAAAAAGCAGAGTAATGCTTCAAATAAAATGCCTTAAACAGGCATGAGACAGGCTGAGGCTGAACAGGGAACCACTTATCCTTCTGTCCAAAAGGCTTTCAGAGCCTCATCTGAGCACAGCCAGAGACACAACAGGAATAATAATTTGGATCGTTATTATTAATTATTATAGCTGCGTGTAAGCTCCCAGCAGAGATGAATGCCTGGGGATCCCTTTTCACCCATCATCCAGCTGCAGAAAGACCCAAGAGATGAAATCAAGGCTTTCTATGACAGCACATCATTAGGCATAGCCATACACGAAAGCAAGCAGCGCTTTCAGTCTCTGTGACCTTTCTGGGTACAAAAGAGTAAGATTTTCTTTTTCTTTCCTTTCCCCAAACCCTATTTCTTCTACCACCAAGCACAGAAAGCTAAAGGAGCTGCAGACAAGTAGAGCACATCCCTGCTTTAGCACTGCTACACACAGAGCAACAACTAAGCGTGCCCCAGGAAAAACACTCAGGAGACCTGATCATGAAATAGAACAGTCTCACAGAAAATGTGAAAACCCCAATATATTTGCAATATTTGATTATTCTGGTTTTTGCATGATGTTGACACTTCTCCCAGTGTCTGGAAAAATAAGTATTTCTTTTGCCAAAGCCATGTCTGCCGTGAAAGTCCTGTGGGGAACAAAATCTCACCCCTTGTGGTGATGATCACAGAGACATGACGTGGGAAAAACAAGACCCACATAGTGCTACATCTCAGAGAGAAACTTCAGTCCTGACCCCACCACGGCAATTTGCTTGTCAAGCCCCGTCCCGAGTCTTTGTATCCTGCAGCAGCAATTTTAAGGCCATGGCAGGCTTGTTCATCAAATAAATACATTTGACTGCACAAGTCACTCTAACTTCAGAGAGGATCAATGAAATTTTTTCCTCAGAGGAAGGAGACTGATGAAATTGTTGGTTTAATCCCCCCTAATATCATTTAGTTGAGTAAATTCATGTGACTAAAAGCATTCTGTCACTTGAAGGCATTTCATCAGGTACATACACATAATTCGGGTGACAAAGTGATTTTTGTCAACAAAATAGTGCCTGGCACACGTACAGAAGTTTGTTTAGCAGTCAGTGAGTATACAGCAAAGGCAGGAATCAGATCCTGAAGATGATGTCATTATAAAGAAACAAGAAGCAGAGAGAAATTATCTGTTTGGTGTCAGATGGTGGGAAGTAGTTTACATGAAAGGAGAAGGAGCTTACAAGGCAGCATCAGTTTCCTGTGGGCCTTTACCATCAGCATGAATCAAATCACCAACACAAAGCCATGGTCACATCACACGGGTATTGCGCTTCCTACTCTGCTTTTGATCCTACAGTCAGTAGATCTGTTTAACGTGTTAATTGCAAACTCCTCTGGTCTTTACCCAGCATTTCTTCTGTTTATTGGTTTGTCTGGCATCAGAAACGTGAATAAGGTGATGAAATTCTTTTCCCTTTTGCATAGCGACACACCTTCATCTTGTCTGCTTTGAAAAAACACCAGAGGTTAAACCGCAGCCCCAAGTCTGAAAACATGCAGATGTTGCAAGTAGAATCCCACTCATTCCAGCCTATGGGGCCCAGCAGTCACAGAATGGTTTGGATTTGAAGGGACCTTTAGAAGCCACCTAATCCAACCTCCTTTCAATAAGCAGGGACACCTTCCACTCCACCAGATTGCTCAGAGCTCTGCCCAGCCAGACCTTGAGTGTTCCCAGGGATGGGGCATCTAACAGAAAATAAGCCGTCCCTGTGGCCAGGGGCAGGTCAGAGACAGTGGGGAGCTGGGTGTTGTATTAACTAATTCAGGAGTACAGGAAAAAAGACAAAGCAGAGAGGGAGCTCCTAAGGAAGCAAAGCTACAAGAGGCAACACAGTCAGGAGCAAGGAAAGGAGTTTCCTACAGCAAAAATGGAGCACACACCGATACAGACACAGAAAAAGGAGTGAAGTTAACAGCAGAGAACAGAACTGTTAAACATCATCTGTCCTTGGAGATGCTGGCAGGCAAAGAGGAAATCTCAGAGCAGTTTTATTTATTTGGTGGAAGTGCTTTTGATTTCCCAGCTGTGCAAGGGCAGCAGCAGAAAACCCCAGCCAGGGAGAGGCCATGCAGTGCATGTCTGTCTTTGCACACCCATGTGAAGGTGAAGCAGCTCGTCCTGAGCCTTAGGGTGATACGGAAACACTTTTTTCCTGTTCCCAGAGGTCAACAAGACACCTAGGGAAAGTCTTCCAAAGTGCTGAGCAGCAAGAAAACATCCTTTAGTAGATCTTAAAACCTTATTTGTGACATGAAAGAGCACTGAGGTTTCCACAGGAATTAGGAACCGAGTTTTTCCTCCTCCTGTTGAGGCTTGCCATTTCCTCTTATGCCTTGCAGTGCCACACAGCAGTTGTAGAGTCACTGACCCATCTTTTCAGTTACCATGGGAGGCTCTTCACTGCTACAGTATTTTGAAGCCTTTGAGCTGTGCTTAGGAGTTCACAAGGGGAGATGAACTCTTCCACTAGGAGAAGCTTAACCAAAAAGCCCTGGTTTTTACATCTGGCAGAAGGGTTTACATACCAGGGTAATTATCATCTAGGAGAGAAATTGGATTAGTTTCAGCCTTCTCCCTCTGTGGTAACACTTCAGCTGAAGCCAAAATAAAGAAAATTCTCACAAACTACCCACTGGCAACCAGAATTAGTTGGTTATTGATCTGCAGTGTGATGTAATAGGGTGAAAAAGCAGGTACAGGTCCCTCTCTAGGTTAGGGAAGTCCTTGCTGAAGTGTCACCTCATCCTTATGAGCTCTGCTGGCCCTGTCTTGTTTCCATGCCACTCTCGTGGGTCCCCAGCTTGGGCCTTGCACAAGCATTTCACCTCTGGGTGCCCCAGAAGGGTGGCTATGCCCTAAGAGTCAGTGCTGCTCATGAGAGAGGAATATCCCTGAGATTTGTAAGAAAACTGTTCAGTTCTGTGCTCAGCTGCTGAACCCAAGAGCCTGTAGGTTTAATCTCAGTCTGTCACAAACCAGGAAGAGATTTAACATCCGTCAGGCAATTTTTGCAGACTCTCACACCCAAACATTTGCCTCAGAAAAAGGTTTGCTATCACTCAGCTTGCTGACATTTGCATCTCTACACCAATAATTGAAAGCTGCAGCCCCACCACAAAATACCTTGAAATTTATGGCTGTTGTCATCAACAGGAACTGTGAAAGCAAAACCCAAGACCCTCCCTCCCTTCAGTTTTTCCATCCACAAGCCCAGCTCTACCTAAATCATGCAAAAGCCATATAAAGGAGCCGCACACACCAACCCATAAATTCCAGCTGTCCTGTCTCCCCAGCTTAATGTCAAGTGATAAAGAAGCCCCAGACTTTATATGGCTGCCAGTGTCTCCCCTCCCCTCATTGATTGTATACATAAATAAAACCACAATGATCTCATTTGAGTCCCTTAACCAGCAAAACCACTGGCTGGGAGCCCCAGCCAGTGTAGCTGGAGCAACTCACAATGATTTTTGATTGAAGCTGACTATTAGTGGTTACAATTAAGATGCTGTTTCAGTTTAAAGATGAATTGGCCATACAGTGACAAATTGTGAATGCTTATTGCAGCCATGCTGAGTCAGGTAACCAGCGAATGAAGTTGTAATTGTGGCACCTCTTGTTTTGCTCCTGCTGGAGCGTGGAACCTGAGATTCAATTTAACAAACAATTTGCCACACAGCTCATCCCTGCTGGGTGGGAAAGCAAGGCTTGCTGGCAAGGCTTCCTTGGAGTTCTGCTCCTTTTTAAACCTGTTATAATCAAAATTGGCACCTGCTTTAACCTCTGCACCAAAGCAGAAAAGAAGGGGAGAAGCCCAGTGGCATTGCTGATGGTGTATTGCAGAGCGTATCTTGGGCACAGCCCCTCACCTGAGCCAACACCATTTGGACCAGCCTCCTACAGCAGAGCTCCAGATCCATGCTCAACGTGAACATCACCACCACAGTGTGCTTAGTTATACAAAGCCCTGGCAGAGATGAGTCTTTCTAGTTTCAACACATACAAGGTTACACTCACATTTCCTAGCTTAGCACTCCTGCTATCCCAAGCCCCAGCCATAGCAGTTAACGTTCTCCCATCCAACAAACCATCAACTTGACCACCACAAAAGCAAAATTCTGAAAAAAACCACCCCCAAAAACAAACCTCAAAACAACCCAAGACAATACAAAGCACAAAAAAACCCTTACTGCTTCAGGCTTGCTCCCCACAATGTAGGTCCATCACTCCTCCCTCAGAGGGGAAAAAGCCCCCACAGATGACCCAGCCCACCACCTGAAGCCATTTAGGTCTCCTAACAAGGTAGATTGAGTTCATCCCTGTGTCCAGCTCCCCCCAGCCCTGGCCAGCTGCTGGGTGATTTGGGAGCCCCTCCTACCCATCTGTGAGCAGGAGCAGATTTGTGTGGTCTCGAGAGAAACCACCCCCAACCAGCCATTGCTTCTGAAAACATCAGGTACTTCTCAAAGGAGGGACCCACCTGGGCTGCCCTTTCAAGACACAATGGGACCCCCAGGCTGAGCCTCCAAAAGGCTGTTGAGAATCACTAAAAATGGAATTTGTGCCCTGGTTGGAGCTGTGCAAAAGCACTTCCCAAGTCAAGCTGCACTAGTTCCTCGTGTCATGGAAACACAAGCCCTGCAGAATCATAATCCATTGGTTTTATCTTTTTGGGGCAGGGGACAAAGTTATATGGAAAACACTGTCTACAGATGTCTCTATTTGGAAACAAAGGCATGTGTTACTGCACTGAATTGACTCAGCCAAAGGAGATGGAAATTAGATCATTTAAAAGCAGAGAGCTCTCACATATTGTTTCAGCAGAATCATCTCTTTTACATAGCCAGACAAGGGGCTCATTTTGGGGGAAAACAAACACATCTTTTACGATTATGGCCATTCAAAGCTGTTTCTTGCATTCTAAATTGTCGCACATGAAGGATCAATGGCGTCCTCAGATGACGATTTAATTAAAAACCCCTCCTTTGTTCAAGTCAGGATCTGCAAAACCTCTCTGAATGGCTGATGGATGATTTGCCATTACCTTGCCTGCTTTCTTTTTAATAATTTTTTCCCCAGAATTTTAATTGCTGCCATTTGAGGATTATTGATTACCTGTAATTGCTGCTTTTCTCAGAGATCTCCCTAGTTATCTCCAGCTAAGTGATCTCTGCCAAAGACAAAAGCAGAGTGCTTCAGAACTGTAATGGTTTTCCTTGGCTCTTAATGAAAATACAGACATCTTGATATCTTGTGTGTTCCACTCCTGTGCCTGGACCCTGCATGGGGCTGGACTTTGAAAATGAATCAGCCCGAAAAACCATTTTCCTTAAGAAAAGACACTAAAAGCACCAAAAAAACCTTTTTATACTCCAGTCACATTAGACAGAAACTACACCAATGAACTCTTTACAGCACAGGATACTCCTGAGCGCAAAGAGAAATTTCCCTCTGCCTTCCAGAGCAGGCAAAGGGAGGAAAGTTATTCCTCCTCCTGTTTCTTGGCATTTCAGGTACCTTTGAGTTCCCATGTTTCAAAATGCACTGTTACAGTGGGAGGATCAACTGCAACAAGCACGAAGCTGCTCTTTGCTGCAGGTTTAAGGTAATTTTTTCATTTTAGTCTGAGGATTATGATCTCACACTACAGTAAAACATCCTGTTAGAGCTGATCTGATAATTCTGGTGTACCTTAGTATAGACTGATTAAAAAAAAACCACAACCCACCCCGCATCATTAATTCCAGAGCAATTATATTTGGAAACTGATCATCAGCTAAGTGGGAGTTCATTACCAGATTTTGTCTAGAAATAAGTTTTAACTAGTGAGTGGCTGCCCACAAGACTTAACACAAAATATGAAACATGGTATTAGAAATCTGAGAATTAATTTCCTTTAATATTTTTCCCCAGGATGTCTGTGCCCTGACACTGACCTGCTGGAGCATTGTGCCATGGGAAAACCCTCTCATCCACAGACTGCATGAGCATCCCTTGGCTCTAGAAAAACTGGAGACAAGGGGATTGAAGAAGTTTCGGCCCCTGCAACCCACAAATGGCTCCCTGATCTAGCACACCTTTCCAGGTGGCAAACCACTTGTAAAGGATACTGCTGGAAATGTAAATGAAAGTGTAGCAGGGAGATGTGAAGGGTATCTTGGATATCTGATCTAGCTGGAAAAGACAGCTAATTGGGAGCCTGGGGAAACAGCTCCCCTGGCTACATGCAGCAAGCAGCTCAGGGAGAAAGGAGCTACAGGTTTCTGCATGAAGAAGCTGACTGTTAAATCGAGTGTAATCCTGGTGGTAAATGCGTTTCATCACCAAATTATATCTCTATAAAAAAATACAGCAGAGGAAAAGAATGTGTCAAGCTCTCTGGGCCTTTTTTCACTTTTCTAGGGAAAATTTTCTTCCAGTACATTGGCAAAGAGAACACAGGTGAGAATGTTTTCACTTAAATAAATGTCAGTAGCCTGAAGCAATTAATTTTCTTCTGTTTTGTTCAATGAAAAAGAAATTAAATACTGAGACTTATTTAGTAAAATTGATGGTCAGGACAATGGTTTTGCTTTCTAACCGTGATTTTTTTTTTAGATACACGTGAAAACAATTCTTGTAGTTCTACATTTTGAAGAAGATTCATTTATTCTGTAGAAAAAGATTAATCATTAATTTTCCGGGGTGACCTTCATTATTAAATCTGTACTTTCCAGTGAGCAGGGGACACTCTTCAGGCACATGCTGGGAACTTCAGCTGCCTTTACTCTGGAGTTCTTCTTCTTTCCCACAAAGCAAGACTGACATCAAAACAATGGAAAGCAGATCATGAAAGGAATCAAGAGATTCTTCTGGGAAGTTAAGCCAATCTAAAGAGCTGGACCATCCAGTCAATGTGAGTCATGCATTTAAGGACTGCAGGGACTTAAAGAATTAAGCAGGGACAGATCTCACTTCTTTTGATAATAAAACAACTTTTGGCAAGTTGCAACAGGGCAAAATATGGCATAGACACAGAAGGGCAAAGAACAAGGCTGGAAGGAAGCAACAGAGGATTTCACAGTGAACTCTGTCTTGAAGACTTACCATAAATGTTATCCCTGTCCAATTGTAGGAAGTTTTTTTGCAGTGTTTTGGAAAAGTCTCTTTTTTTGTGTCATCAAAATATGTTTAAATGGATTTTTTTTCCATGTGATTCCAGCTCAAAATTTTGGCCTGAACCCTGTTCCTTTGGAAGGCAATGACATTTTTACTTCTGGCTTCAGTCAGGCCAGTGTTGGGTTGATGGTGAAGTGGATGGACAGTGTACGGGTGTATTGTGGACACCTGTGTATCAACAGCAGAGAAGATAAAAGTCACTCCTGTCACTGCCCTTAGGGACTTAGGGGAATTTGAGCCGGTCCCACAAGCAGGGGCAGAGAAGGGCTTATTCACATTACCTCATGTGCCCAAATTGAGAGGCAGATACAAACTGGGTGGTTTCCTGTGTCTTCTCCCAAGCAACAAGAAATAAGACAAGAGGAAATGGCTTCGAGTTGCACCAGGGGAGGTTTAGATTGGATATTAGGAAAAATTTCTTCACTGAAATATTTGTCAGGTATTGGAACAGGCTGTCCAGGGAAAGGGTGGATTTCCCATCCCTGGAGGTGTTTAAGAGCCCTGCAGATGTGGCACTTGAGGACATGGTTTAGTGGTGGGCTGGACAGTGCTAGGTCAATGGTTGGACTCGACGATCTTAAAGGTCTTTTCCAACCTAAATGATTCAGTGACTATATAAGTAAGAAGAGTGGTGCAGAGTACTCCCACTGCAAGGCTGGCTGCATTAGACAGGCATCTATATTTGATGTATAAATTTAGGTGATGTGAATACCCACCTGAGCGTGAAACCCATCCCTGGTGTAACGCACTTACAGCAAGGGCACGAGTTTGACCATCTGACTAAGCAAGGTGAAAGCACGTTCACTGCTGAGGGAGGCAATACCTCAAACCTTGACTTGTTTCACTGATATAATGGGAAAAAAATCATCCTGTGGGAAGGGAGAGCAGCCACTAGGTGGGACAACAGCCTAGCAGGCAACGTGCCTGGGAGATGCCTGCACCCAGCCTGGGGCCAGCATCGCTCACAAGGGTCCTGAGAGCAAAGCCCTGCAGCTACATGTCAAACCTGCCTTGATCGGGGAGCAGGTTGAGGAGACCACAACACCTCTTGAAATATTCATAAGCCTTCTCTGTAATTGCTCTGTTCACATTTAGGTGTTTTTATAGCTCGACTCTTTCATAGTTCCATGACTGAACTTGACACATTTGTGAACAGCTTAACAGGGCTGTTTCAGAGCTCTTGCAGTAACTGTAATACTGTAGTAAAGGAGATGGGCAACACTGGAAATTCAAAGGGTCTGGTTTAATTTGCATCAGAAAGAATCTGACCTGGAGATTTTTGTACTATGTTTTATGGAGTAAGAAAAAAAAAAGGCAATAATTCCATTCTAATATTTACAACACATCTTTCATGCATCTTTAATGGCATTGTTTATAAAAAATGCATTAACAGTTCTGTTTTGCTTCAGGCAGAGGGGATCCTTTACAGGATAGACAGCTTAATTTGGATCTTAACAAGGAAAATGTTCCACCTCTGTTCCATGAATTAATGTATTTGGGAAGCAAACTCTAAAAACAAAGATGTAAGAGTGGGAACTTGACTTTTGCATATGAATATTCTTATGGAGAAAGGAAGAGGGTTTTTCTCCTTAAAGTTCAAAGCAGCTCAGAAAGCTCCCCAAAAGGGCAGGAGGAAAGCCCTGCTAAGTCGGGCATGTAGTGACAGGACAAGGGGGAATGGCTTCAAACTGATAGAGGGCAGTGTTAGATGAGATATTAGGAAGGAATCCTTCTCTGTGAGGGTGGTGAGGCCCTGGCACAGGTTGCCCAGAGAAGCTGTGGCAGCCCCATCACTGGAAGTGCCCACGGCCAGATTGGATGCAGCTTTGAGCAACCTGGTCTAGTGGAAGGTGTCCCTGCTCGTGGCAGAGAGGTTGGAACGGGATGGTCTTTAATGTCCCTTTTAACCCAAACCATTCTATGATATAGATAAAATAGGGCTTAATAAACAGCACCATCTTTCACATACACACAGTTTTTGTATGTGTTGGGCTTTCCCTCTATGTTTTTTTAACATGGAATTGTTACATTCCCCTTATTTCTCTTTGCACAAGTATACTTCTTACGCAGGGTAGGATTGGATTGTCCCAAACCCATTTGCAGACCAAATGATCAATTTCTATCACATCCAGCCTGTCCCAGGAGCCACTATGACACTCCAAACCTTGCTTCCAATGATAGGCTGCTGTAGAAAAAAATCCATAGTGGCAATTAGAGCCCCAATATGAAAAGGCTTTACACAGAGGCTTTCACTTGACTTTGCCAGGTAACAGAAAGTGATTTCTGCACGTTAACACTTACGGATAAGTTGGGTATATATGTATGTAATATATATTTCTGTGTATGTGGTATTTTGAAAACAGTGAAGATGCTCATTTGGCAGGAAGAGGCTGAAAATGCCTCTTACACTATTTAAGTGTCAGGAATCTGTAATCCTAAAGAAAATGTAGGAGTGAAATATTAACGAATCCCAGGCAAATCCCAAACAAGAAGTACAATATCAAGATAGCACATTTCTTCCACTCACAATCCTCTTCGTCGGATTAGTCTGAGGATATAGAGTTGTTCAAGAAGTCAGGCTGATGTGAAGAGAACTAAGCTGAGGATGAAAAATATTTTTGGCCATCATAGCAATGATTTCCCTTCCAAAGAGAGCCTCACCTGCCTCTGAAACAGCAACAGTAAAGATTATGGATCAACATGGAAAGAATATTCTGAGTGATCCAATGTACCTTTCAGTGTGCAGAAGAATGAATTTGATTTCATAGCATTTTCAGAAGGACTTAGAATTACAAAACTAAATCAGAATTGGTTTTATGTGTGAAGCAACAAAGATGAGGAATACCCTACTGATCCTGGATTGCCAATGACCTCGCTAGAAAACAAGCCCATATTAACAATTTTCAAATACACAGCCACAACAAGCTGAAGTGCAACAGGAAGGAATCATCATCACATTTCAGAAACTGCTGCTGGCACTGGCTGCTGTAATTTCTCACTCGTAACAATCAGGCATTATAAGGGAGCTTGTACTTTGGAAAGTACCAGCTCTGTCTCTTACACTGTGACAAGACAGGCTCAGCTAAAAATAACAAGCAGCAAGGAAAAGAAAATAAAGGCACTCCATGGCATCCTTTAAAGAGTCCTTTACCCCCCATAATTTCAGCTGAAAATCCACACAAAGCAGACACCACAAAGGGGCTCCATGTCCACAGACTCACACGGGCTTGGAATTAGAAGAAATGCTGCAGTTGCTGCTGTTTTCTTACGAGATCCATTTGAGGTGCTCGGGCTGAGAGCTCAGGATTCCTTTGGTTTTGGGAGATCTAGCAGCAAAGGGTGGCAGTGAGACCCCTGGACAGGTTGAGAGGTGACTTGTAGGTCTCGCAGGAAGTCAGCCTCTGTCATGAGACCTAAGCCCTGTTTTTTTGGCATCGTGTTTGCACCGTGAGTGCATCTATTATTCTTTCACAGGCCCCAAAAGAGATGTCAGTCACGGGGCTAAAGGACAGAGGGGAGCCATGGGAATGAGAACCCTCTAGAGGGGTACAGTTTCATGCTGTCTCTTTAATTTTTAGTCTGGCAAGTGAAATATATTTCACCAGAAGGTGGGAAAGGACTTGGAACAAAATTGATCTTGGCTGAGCAAACATTTGACAACGTTCTGTGGGAAACAACCATCTGTCTTGGGAGATAGCAACTCCAGGAGATATTGATGGCACTAAAAATATCTGCCTTAGTCCGCAGTCCCACGGCATTCAGTTTTCAAGCATGGAGAGCCCCAATACTTCAGCAGTAAACCTTTTTATTTGTTTTTATTTTTGGAGTGTTGACTTACCAGGTGTGGAGTGAAAGGCTCTGGTTTGTTCAAAATGCAGCCGCACAAGTTTTTGACGCTTGGGCTGAGTGGAAACTACAGAGGAGCTGCAGGGAGATAATTAATATGGATTAAATGGAAAAAGGGCTTTGTGCTCTGCTTCACAAGTACAGACCGTACATAGAGATGGATGTCTCTATCTCAGAAGAGCTTCCTGGAGCAGTTTGGCAGGCTGGTTCCTTCTGAGATACATGAGAGGAGAAAAAAAAAATGTAAGCTGAAAGAAACTTTGAAGATGTACCATGAATTCAAAACAGCTCTTTACTCCTCACTGACTAAGAGGTTGATATATTTATTGAAACTGAGAAACAATCCTCATGCCATTAAACATCAAGATTTAGACTGTCTCACCTTCCATGTGTGGATAAAAATCAAGATAATCCAAAGTTTTACTGGGGAAAAATGAAGGTGGGGCAGTTTAAATTCATGGATATCCTGTACAGAATTTGGCGCATCCACTTTCACACCTGTGATTTTCCAGTCTCCTGCTGCCCAGGCCGGTGCTTTTCCATGGGCCTCTGAAGTAAGAAAGAGTTATTTTTACCACAAATTGGAGCTCTTTCTCCAGGACATACTCCTCTCAGAAAAGGCAGTCTCTTGGCCATCAGGAATCTCTGTGGGATATCCGAGATGAGGATTGCAGGCCAAAGCCTTGACCTGTTGTCCCATGCCTGCTCCACTGTCTCTTGCTCACTCCGTCATTGGTGTAACTCCCCACCAGAGTCACACCAACATCCACATCTTCTCACTAGACCTCCAGCTGCAGGGAGAACAAAATACCCATTCCACAGGAACAACCTGCATTTTGCTCTTTTGACCCTTAGCCCCCATTTCCATTTCCTGGGATATTCATTAGAGTTTTGGTGTTTTTTTCTTATTTTCCAGTGGTTTTCTTGTTTTGTGGAGTTTTTTTTCAGTTGTGTTTGAGATGGGTTTAAGGTTATTGCCCAGGAGAGCCAATAACAAGTGCCACACACTTGTGCCAAGAGCAAGAACAAATGACCCTTCCTGCTGACATCCCCCTGCCACCAGCAAATCCCAGAGCTGGATCTGCTTTCACAGTCTTTAGTCTCTGCCAAAGAGGATTTCTGTGGCCAACATGACAATCCCATGGGAATCTGTGCTGCATGTCTTGCAGAAGAATGACTGTTCAGCGTAACCAAATGATCAAGAGGCAGGGGTATGAAAAAGGGACAGGCTCACCAGAGCATAACATTTTGGCTTGATGAAGGCAGCTAGGATAAGCCAGACCGGCAATCATACTTGAATAATAATTTAAAAAACCCAAATAAATGCATGTTGAAAGCCTATGGCTGAATCTTACCCACAAACTGACTCAGCTGATATAAAAGAGAGCAAGAAATAATACGAAACCAAATCAGATACTGCAGTGATGAAGGTGGAAGATGCAATGACTGCTTCATCCAGATATACTCGGGTGGATAAAGGAAAGGGATGTCCCAGCAGTACAGGGACAGATTTTACAGAAAAGATTTCCCACTTCTGGAATAGTTTAGGAAATAAAAGACCCATAATGATATGCTTTAGAAAACAGTGGCTTCATGGAACAGTGAGTACTAGACACGTGGGGGGAAAGGGCATAAAGGGTTCATTTCCTGGGCAATCGGGGCATCACAGAGATACTGGATCACAGCTAAGAAACAAGTGAAAACATATGAAAGAGAAGGGAAAGCAGGAAAAAGGGTTTCTCCCTGCACACAGAGCAAGAGAAGGAGCTGAGACAGAAGGCTGATAGGATGCACACTTTTTAATGATTTTTTTAAAGTTGGGTTTTTGTTTGCATGACAGGTCTGAAATAGGACAAAGTACAGTGAAGGGCAATGCTGCATAATGTGATCGAGAAAAGGGAACTGTTCAGCTTTTTCATTTAAATGCATGAAAATCTCTGTGAGGCCTGTGCATGTTGAGGGGAGGGTATGAATTAAAAAAAAAAAAAAATTATGCTGAACTAAACAATGACTCCGATGAGAGAACAAACTCAGTGTGAAGGCTCATAAGCACAGCTGAAATTAGGAATTGTGCTAATAGTCCCAGGCTGTGTTTCAGGATGCTGAGTGGGGCACTGACTCAACAAACACATCAGCAAGACAGATTTTAACACCAGAAAACCCTCTGTAGCTTTTTGGAAGTGCACTGCTGTGGCCACAGGGACTTGGCTGCAGCAATGGGGTGGATGCTACTGCTGTGACACAGACCTGCCCATCCACAGGGAGCACCCGAACCACTGAGGTGGGTGTCCATGGGTGGTGACATGCCAAACTGCCTCTCTAGAAGTCACATCCTCCTGATCCTCTCTACCTCCCCCATCCCACTCTTCTTTCCTGGTACCAGCACTTCACTGCAAGGGAAGGATGCAGATGGGCAAATGTACCTTGTGGGGAAAGAGAGGTTTGGAAAACCCAATAGATTCAGGCCTGGATATACCCATGGAGGGGACAGGCACACCAGAGTGAAGGGACCTGGAGGTTTGGTGTTGGGAGGAAGAGTACATGCTTGGCTTCCTGCTTGGTGGTGACACAAAGTTCTCAATCTGTCACACATGGCCAGGGATGGCTCCCACCCACACTCTGGCTGCCTCCCTCCACGCTTCATTGAGTAGGGGCCATCTGTGTGCTCGGGTGACCTTTGAGTGTGATAAAGAGGAAGAAAACACATGAGAGTCACTGGACTGCTGCCCAACACCAGAAGATACTGTTGATGACTTACCAACAGGAGATCTTGCTGGCTTTGTATCATCTTTCCCAGATGTCCCAAGACAAACAGGTTTCCTTTAGGCATCTGAGGGAAGATCATCATCTCTCACAAAGAACGGGTGGGCCTGAAAACAGAAGAAATGAAAATCATAGAATTATAGAATGTCTTGAGTTGGAAGGGACATTAAAGGCTATCTCATTCCAACTCTCCTGCCATGGGCAGGGACAACTTTCACTAGCCCAGGTTGCTCCAAGCCCCATCCATCCTGACCTTGGACACTTCCAGGGATGGAGCAGCCACAGCTTCTCTGGGCAACCTGTGTCAGAGCCTCAGTATCCAGAGACTAAAGAATTTTTTCCTAATATCTAATCCTTAGATTACTCCTTATTCCCAGATCGCCAAAACCCAAATCCAGATGAAACCAATTAATGTCAAGAACTGTGTATGGTCACGAGAATACATTTCAGTTGTCCTGGTCAAACCAAAGCACTTCTGCCAGATCATCAAACACATTATATCTGTGCACTTTTTATTCAGTAAGGATTTGTTTATATACTGCCAGGGTGTACCCTGAAACATGTAACTTACTAATTAACTCAGAGCCACCTGGGACAGTAATTAGCACAACAAAACATGGAGCAAATCCATAAGGCTGATCAAGGCATGTACACGCTTGAATCACAGAAAACGGTGGGTTGTGGTTGTGCAGAGAGGTGCAGGCTCGAGGTCTGGCCTTCAGGTCAGCTCAGTCGGCAGCACAAGGATCTGCCTTTCACTGCCATGGCAAAGAGCTGGAACCACAGCAAGCACTGAAACCCTTTTGTCCCATGGAAGAATGGCTGCCCAGTGTTCTCTCTCCAAGTTATCCTGCCAACAGGTCACCGACTGCATGTTTTGAGATGAAGAATCACAGATCTGCATGGGACCATTGCACAGAAACCAAAGCAAAGATAAGCTACATTTGGGTGAAAGACTTCATGCTCTGTGTGCACAGGCAGAAGGGCTGCTAACCTGATACAAAGCCTTCTGACATTGTACCTGCTGGGTTTGAGGACTTCATGCCTTGCCTCTTCTGCTTCCATGAAGAATTACTACTCATGCAGCTCCACGCTGCACATTTGCTGCTCTTCGGGGAATTTAATCCCGTTGGAAATGCAGACATGGGCCATGAAGGATGAACCATTTCCTATAAGCATTTAAGCTCTTCTTGCCTGCTAAAGGGCTTTGCCTAAAATCAGTGACAATCTGCCCACTTCTACACCTAATTGTCATAAACATATGAAAACAGAACCCAGCATAGTCAGCAATTATCCCTTCATTATGCCAACGTGCTTCTGATAGTATAATCATGATAAGCAGACACATCCTTCTGCTCTCATCATTTTCTCTTTGCAAATTTAGCTCCTTTCTCCATGAATAAGGATTAAAAGAAAAAAAAAAAAAAAAAGAAACAAATAACATTAAACAGTACCTTTTGAAGCCTGAGCCTGTCCATGCAGCAGTCTGTGACAAGAGGTGCCCTCACCTGCAGAATCAGGCTCTGCAGCAGAAAACAGCACCAGAAATAACAGGCACGTGGTTTGAAAGAAAATTTGGTGCCCATCACATGCAGCTCAGAGTTTGCACATCATCAAGGGCCAATTCTTTTTTTAGGATTAGTTAACCAGCAATTTCTTTCCTGACTAGCTTTTAACCATTTACTGTTTGTAGTGCAGCCTAGGAAGCTCTGCAATAGACAGTACAGCAGTTAGGAGAGGCAGCAGGAGTCACTCTGCAGGGGGAAGTCAGAGCTCAGCATGTGCCCTTCAGCTGGAAATCATAAAGCATCCCTGGAAACATTTAGCTGAGCCCTGAGAGAGAAGACAGAAAACAAGAGGGCACTTTTCCTGCTCCTTACAGAGAGGGCTGCCAACAGCCAACCTGCACCTGTTCCTTACAGGCAATCTAAATTCACCTGTTCTTCCTAATCTTAGAGTAACTTGGATCCCAAATTCCACTTGTGCCTGCACAGCCATTATATTCGCTCCTGTCTCTCTTCTTCTTCCTGCTTTTCAGGATTGTATGCCCTTGGGAGTCTCTTCCTCGTTTCACTATCCAAAAATGTTTATGTTCTTCCTCATAACATTATTCTGTCCCATCATCTCCAGCTCGCCAGTCACTGCATGCTTTCTGAGAAATAAATAAAGTTCAAGATGTTAATGAAACTTCTGATCCTGAGAAAATACTTGTTTTGGATATTGCACAGAGAATTTAAGAAGCTGGGATCTCCCAGTTTTAGGAACCAGAGAGCTGTTTGACTGAGTGTGCTGCCTTTTTTTGCAGAACTGCTCTGAAAACACTGGTCTGAACTCTGCACTATTTATTCCTGAGCTAGTGAGTACCGGCAGCTGTGCCCGAGATTTGAAAAGGGCAAAGGATGATTGTAATTTGTGTCCAGATTGTTTAGTGAGGCATTTTAGGATTTAGGAATGAGCCCAGATGAATTTGGGCAATATGCCATTTTACAGGACAGCAAAGCCAGTGGCTGACTGTCACCTTCAGGGCACCGGGCAGTGATTCCTGTGCCAGAGAGCAATGATGCTGCTGGCGGAGGTGAGAGCAGCTCTCTACCCCCTTGCCTGTGGTTGGAGGACTGGCCACCCAAGCAAAGGCAAACACCACAATGGTTTAACATCCACTCTGTTAAAGCTCCTAATTCCCCTGCAAAATCGTGTTATTTTCAGGACAATTAAACTGTTTGTGCCTCCATCCAATCTGTTTGATGCTGTTAAATTCCAACGCAAGATGAGTCTGTTTTGGAATAGCAGCATTGCTAATAGATAGCACAGCCCTCTCATCTCATTTCTGAGTTTACAGTGACCAATCACCACAGTCAGCAATGCAGAGAAAGTCTAACTCCCAATACCTGACCTGGCAGAGCTGCACATCAGAGTTGAAGTTCTGGGCTGCCTCAAAGCTGAAGTCAACCCTTTTCTGTGCTAGGATCAGCAGTACAAAAATAGCATCACATTTGTGGCCAGAAAAATCTCCCCTTGCACAATCACTCTGTGACTGAGTGTGAATCCAAGCCCAAAGCCCTCACACAGCAGTTTCTAGAAGGAACTCTTTTCTCATCCTCTCCCAGAGCAGGGGGTGCTGCTGCAGACCCAGGGACAGTCCCTGACTTGTGGCTTGATTCCAGCCAGCTGCACCTTCACTTGCTATGATGTAGCAACGAGCACAAACCTTCTTGGCTTTCAGGGAACTCCAGCTCTGCTTCTCTCCTACCAAAAAATCTTGGTATGGTCAGTAATTCCTCCAGGTTAGTGTGAGAAAGGTGAAGAACAGCTCTCCTCCAAATACTTCTGCGTGCCACTCCAAGTACTACATGTGTTTCTTCCACCTTTCCTTTTCTCATTTTCTCATTGAAATTCAGGATGCATTTTTCTTAAAAAAAAAAAAAAAAAAAAAAAAAAAAAAAAAATTGAAACCAATCTCATACAGAGAAACCTGACCAAAACTGGCCTTGCCACTGCACATGCATTTTCCCCGGAGGGGAAGATGGAAAACCAAACAAAACATGGCAGATGTTCCTTGTAGTGTTTAATGTGCTTTTGGAAGGGGCTCAGATCCTATTGTGATGAGAGCTCAGAAGTCTACGGTGCAGAAGCCAAACACTTCAAGATGAGCTTTTTGTGTTGTTCTGTTTTGAAATACTTCCAGGTGATGTGTTGCAGAAAAAATTTAGGGAAAACCAGATTTTCCTGAGCAAGATGGAATGATAAAACATTGCATTTTGTGATATAGGCTGAAATTGCACTACCTGAAAAGGCAATACCTCATCTGGAACGCTATCAAAATAATTCTGTTTTTTCATCAAAATGACAAGATGAAGAACATTACAACAAAATCTCTTCAGATGGAGATACAGGCTGTCTTGCATATAAAGATCTTTGGAAATCACAAGTTGTCTTCATCTTTTCCAATAATTTTGAATTAACTGAGTAACCACCTCAGCTTGTTTCATAACTGCAGTGAGAGACATGGTTAAATCCTCAGATGTATTAGAAATACCCTGAGTGAACGAAAGGAAAAAAAAACCCAGCTCACAGTTTGTAAGTGTAGCTTTATATAATCATTTGACTTTAGGATGTTGGAATTTGTTTTATCAGAATTTGACACTATCAGCTTGACTCGAACACACAAAAAATGTAATAAACCCACCAAAAATGTCATGGCTGTGAGCTTCAAAGCAGCACAAAGCCTGAGTATCTTAACACCTTTTTTTACTCTTCAAGGAACTGCTTACCCACTGATTCAGCCTGTTCACCCGGGATCATCCTGGCACTGTTGCTCAGAGCTGTAGTGCATTTCTCTCTGTGCAGATCTGCAGTAGCATTCAGGTTCCTCCTTCATGTTGAATTTACGACTAGAGAGATCCAGGCATAATTCCATTTAAAAAAAAAAAAAGTTAAAAGGAGCAGAGAGAAGCAGTCAAAATTAGCATGCAAAGTGGAAGCTGTATTTTTTTCCTGGGCAAATATTAATTCTGCAGAAAAGAAGCAGAAGTAGTACTCTTAATAAAACAGTTTTTCCTTTTAATCAAAGACTATTAAAACAAAAAGCTCTTTGAAAAAAAATCCTCATTAAATGTATCTGACAAAATATCTGAGTCTTTCTTCTTTCTTTGCTTCACTCTTTTTTTTTTTTTCCCCTCCCCTTTAAGGAAATTCTTTCTTTTTCTATTCTTTTGTTGTCACATCTTGGAGGACATTTGTGTTGTTTCTCTCAATACACTTCAGATAACCTGGCAGCACATGAATTGCAAATCCAAATTACGATCCAGGCAAGCGACATGAAGGGCTAAAAAATGTTACTGCAAACCCGGGAAGATTTGGGAGAGATGCTGGAGTCAGAGCTAGTGTCTAGGGACAGCAATATGAGGGCACAGTGGGGGCTTTGCCCATCCCCTGCTTTACGTGGGGTCAGGTTTGTCACCCCCTGCACCATGAGCAGCTCTGTCCACCCAACCTGTCCCCCAGCAAGGCCTCCAGGCTCTGTTTGGAGGGAAGAGCATCACATGTCCCTGTGCCATTCTGTAGGAACAGCTCCTTAACGTGAGAGTTGTTAAAAGGAGCACTTTTGTGTCTGTTCTCTCCTTTTAACACCAAATACAGTTTAGGAATACACCAGAAAGACGTGTCTGGAGCAAAAAAGCTTTTTTTCCCCTCCTGTCCATGCTGCCTTCCCGAGTACCAGGAGGGGAGGAAACACATCAAAGAGACTGCATTGTACCAAGTGTTATGTGGCATCACTAAATTTCAGATGCGCCAGCAGATAATTCAGATAAAGACCAAGAGGCACAAGGACACACAGGTATTATCAGCCAAGACCCGGAGGATGACAGGCTGTTAGCACCATTCCCTAAGAGGCTGCAGCTGTGAACTCCAAACTCCCTTTTATTTTTCTCCCTCCCACTCAGCAACCTTCAGAAACTGGAGTTTAAGTCTCTTTTAAGTTGATGTGCTACAAAGGAACCAAAAGAAAGCCTCAAGGGGAAGATACTGGCTTGAGCTATTTGATCCAGGTTTTTACATGGCTATTCTATGCCCAATTCTGAGGAAAATAAATCCCTTTATCCTCCGATTCCCAACCTAATCAAAACAAGGCAATTTTATCCAAATAGCCAAGCCATGTTGCTTAACAGCCACATTCACATTTCAGCCCCTGGAGAGTCAGATCTGAGAGATTTTCTTTGGAGGACTAGTCAGAAAGGAGAGTAATTCTGCTGCTGTTAAAAAGCTGTGCTTTAGTCACAAAACGTCACTCTTCCCATCAGGAAAACAAACCGGTACAGCAGCATGAGGAGGGACCATGGGGACAGAGGCACCTTAACCCAGCCTGCTTCCATTGATGGAGGTGCTGCGCTGTGGACAAGCAGAGTTTTCCATGGCTCACATGAAGAGAATCTTAAAAAGGTTTCAGGGTTCTTCCACCTTCACAGGGTAGATATTGAAAAAGGTGGGGAGAAGGGAAGGAGGGTTATCAACAGAAAAAATATCACTAAAGATTGCTCTCTTGAGGAAAACAGGCATTAAAAAATGCTGCAGGAAACTCCAGAACACCTATTGAGTATCTCTGCTTTCCTGGAAATTTGCAGCAGGAGCATGGATAAAAATTCCCTTTAAAATACAACTTTTCAGACAGGCAGGAAAGTCCAAACACTGCGTCTTTTCCAGGGATCACCATTACACCGAGAAAACAATTATTAAATCAATGGACGAATCAAAAGCTACAACTTGTTTTTCTTCTGCAGGTGTCAACCCCGGAGCAGAGTGCAGCTGGGGAAGCTGATTCTGGAATACAGATGAAGAGCACTTTCTGTAGACATCCTACCTAATAAGCCATGGAGAACACAATACCTTTGACTCCCAAAATCATGCAGATGAAACCCAGCCACCATTACCCAGCTGGGTCCCTTGCAGCAGAGAGGAAGAGGAGGGGATTTCAAAATGCTTTCAACTACAAGATGAAGCTGTTCACACAGAAACTGATTTGGAGGATTCGCTGTGCAAATGAAATACTGTGTCTGCCTTTTGTTTCCTTGCCTTCCAACACCTTTTTTTTTTCTAAAAATGTATTTCTAACATTTCCTCACATGCTGCTCTGTCTTACCCTTTACTAAAGGGAAAACACACTGTACAGAAATTCAACCCAACCTTCAACCCAACACAAAGTCCAAAACTATTTTTAACCTCATCCCTGCAAACTCAAATACTCACAACATCAAATGTAGCTTGACCTACCCTACCAGCACGGGCCCTGCTACAGCCAATATACACTTCTAAGAGAAGCTTTAACCCAGACCACTGGTCTCCATGAATTCCAGATTAATGTCCAGGTGAACCTTATCCTGAGCCCTGCCTTCAATCTTACAGCTCCCAAACCCCATGAAATGAAATGTATCGCTGCCAATTCCACACAGAGGGAAGAAGGCTCTGCACTAAGCAGGGCTCATCTTTTTCCTTTCCCTCGATCTCCACTTAAATCTTACCCTGATCTTTGCTTCAATACATCAAGGTTAACTGCAATGTGTTCCCACTGGCAAGCCAACTCCTGCTGAACGCCAGCCTATCTTCATGTGCTGACAACAAATGAAGCAGAAATAATGGAATTTTTTCCTTTTTCCTTTTGCAGCAGAGCATCCCAGAACACCTCGTTTGTGGCCCATGATGATGAAGATGGCCCACGAAGGCCTGGAGATGATGCTGCATTGCCATCCCCTGTTACTCAGGGTTTAGTAAAGGCAGGCAGGACCCTGAGATTTTCTCTAAACAGGGATGCAAAGATGAATTTAGTGCTTCAAAAAACAGAACTGCTGGTACAAAAAGCCACCAATTATTCGGTTGTGATTTGCTGGCCAAACCTTCCACAAAGGCATTGATACTTTTCTCTTTTGTGCTTTTGGGTGCATTTTTTTAGTTGGCTGGGGTTTTATTATTTGTTTGTTTATTAAAAGGCCATACAGTCCTGCCTCTTACCTGAAATTTCCTTTAAAGGAATTATCTCCTTTTTGCACTTAGTTAACCCCAAAGGATTGAGGAGATCCTGATAATACAATGAAACTGTCCAGTCTAAACCCTGACTATTGGTCAAATTTTAAGCAAAAGCAGGCCTGTTTTGACAGTCATTTTTCTAAGCTGGGTTTGCTGATTTTCAGCTGGTTATTCCTACTTCTAGGTCTCTATCCAGAGCTCAGGGCATCATGGTAGTTGTTACCATGAGCTTTAGATATGGCACACTTTGCTCCAAAAGAGTGTTGCAAATCCATGCACACAGCTGCTGGTCTGCCGCAGGTCCTGCAGCTGAACACAGCCTTGGAACAGCTCCAAAGTCTGCCAGGAAAATAGATAAGGACATTTTGGGGTACCTGCATAAATAATGGGGAAACCTCAGCTGATCTCAAAAGAAGAACAATCAGATTTGAGGACGGTTGTGGGAAGTGATACTCAATTTCCTGCTTTCCTGCATCTTCTTTATTTCTATACCAGCCCTCTCTGCTCTATCATTTCCAAGCTGAAATGGCTATTAAACTGAAAGGCTGGAAAGTTATTCAATGTTCTCCACTTCCCTCACTGCACTTCCAGAGAGACACAGGCACAGCTCCCCACTGCTGAGCTTGCACAGACGCTCCAGCCAGAAGAGTCGCACACACCTGAGAGAGGAAGGTCTGTTTTCTCAGGGTGAGGAAATCACTCCAATCCCCGGAGCAGCAGCCAGGCTAACTCCAAGCCAGGACAACGTGCTCGGGATCTGCTGGTTGCTCTCCACCGTGTGCCCTGACACATCACAAAGCAACAACCTGTTGTGACTTTTTGCAACAGCAGCAGCATTTCAGTGAAAGACCAAAAAGAGGTTAGCCAAAAGATGAGGGATTCCTTGCCTTCCTCCAAACACACTCAGCTTGAGAAGGAAACCAAGCCACTGGTTGCAAACTCTGCGGCCAGCCCAGGGAAGCATCCAGCAGCCTTCTGGTCTGGATCACCCCAACCTCAGAGCGACCTCCCCTCAGGGAAACACGGATCCAGTCTCACCTGTGGTTGTTTTTGGCAGTGCTAACAATGTCTTTTCCAGACACTAAGCTGAAAATGTCTTTTGGCATCTGCAACTGTATTCTTTCATTTCTCAATCATTTATTTTTGTGTGCGGAGACAAGAGGAAACAAACCCAACAGAGGAAAAAAAGCATTACTGAAGATGATTACAAAGGATTCTAAGTTAATGAGCTCATAACATACCTTGGTTTCTCTGTTTGGCATCTCATTAATACGTCAGATCGTTTTTGCTTTAAAATGCCAGCGATTTCCTAAGTTCCTGTTATGTACTGGTGTGCATCTACTGGAAGGTGCTTGGTACCCCAGCAGCAGAGTCACCACTGGGGTTGCCATGGTAAACCAGCAGTCCTGTTGGTCAGGAAAAGAAAGTGCTGTATGAATATGAGTAACTAATCCGAGAACAGTGTTAGAGCAAGGTGTAAACCTGAAGTAGCTTTACCCAGAGTCATGCAGCCAAACCTCCTTTCTATAGTTAATGGAGATTAACTTACATTAATATTCAAAGTTATTTTTTTTCTCAGGAGCTACTCTTCTAGGTTAAAACGCAAATTGTACTTTCACTCACATTGGAGAACAGGTCAAGAGAGAGGATTCTGCCAAATAATCTTTTTACCCCACTCCAATAATGCCACTCCAGAATCTTCAAGCCACTCAGCTTTCCAGCCAGCCACTTAGACGAGCTTTCTGAAAAATTTATTCCAGTAGTTGGCTCCTAAGAGCATGGCATAAAATGAGATTATTGAGCAGAATCAGTTTTCTGCCCTGCATTTGGGAGGATTTTCCTTCATTGCACCTGGTCTGAATTGATCTGTATGCCATGCAGCTGCCCTGCCTGTGGGTTCACAGGGAAGAATCAAATCAGTGCACTGCATTTCACAACCAAAATAACCAAATGGTGAGTGGTGAAATCCTCACCCATGAGCATATTTCTGACAGGTCCCTGAGGGCTGTTTATTGGGCCCATGCTGCTCAGTATCACTCTCCCTGATTTAGGGAGAAGAGAAGAAAAGAACAGATGAAAATAACCACTAGTGATTTGTCACAAGTGACATACGACCCACATGCACACAGTGACACAGGAATTAGTAAGACAATAAATATCAACAATGTCCAGTCGAGTCAATCCAGAGAAAAGTTGGTGGAGGCACTTTTTAAGTTGCTGTATTAAAATCATGGTTAAAGGGATTTCCAGGCAGCCAGTTGAGAGGGTCCTGCTTCTCCTGTCTGCTGGTTCTTCTTATCCAAGAGGGGCTCAGCTGTCTACTGCTGTTCCTGACTCCTATCCCATGGTCTGGAGGAACCAAAATCAAGTGAGAACTTCAGAGCACACCCAGCTGGGAGGAAGAGATCAAGTGAGAAGACAGGTGGGTGATCGGTAAAAGACAAGACACCCTGGGAAGGGAGGATAAATGATGCCTCACCTTTTAAAAAAACCAGATGTATTTCTGATACTGTTCCCATAAACTTTAACGATTAAAGTAGAAAATAATTATTAAACCAAAGTTTCACAGCCTTGTTACCGCATTACAGTTGTGCCTCAGCACCATACAGCCACTAAGCTATTTCTCAGCACTACTTAATTTTCAGGTTATTTCTCCCAATTTCATAGATGACAAAACAGAAAGCTGAACAGCTTCCACAGCTGCATAAATCCCTGTACACCTTCGTCCCACAAAAAGTCTCCTGCTGAATGAGAAATCGGATACCATACTTTCTCCCAGTGCCATGTCGGGTGGGGAAACACAGAATCACAGAAGGGACCTCTGGAGATCACCCAGTCCAACTCCCCTGCCAAGGCAGCGTCACCTACAGCAGGTGACACAGGAACACGTCCAGGTGGGTTTGGAATGTCTCCAGAGAGGGAGACTCCATGACCTCCCTGGGCAGCTGTTCCAGTGCTCCACCACCCTCAAAGTAAAGAAATTCTTCCTCATGTTGAGGTGGAACTTCATGTGTTTTAGTTTATGACCACAAACTAATCATAACACGAAGGTTCGTCCATCTGTCTGCTCACAGACATTTATCCTCTTTCCCTTTTCTGAGCACACCAAACAGCTACAAACCAATGGTCCATTTATAACCCATTCCCGGAGTCAGAAATGCAAAGTTCAGGGTTTTGTAATTCAGAGAGAAACCACACACACAAGCAAGCCAATGTGTACACACGTCTGGAGAGAATGTGCAATCATGCAGACTTCCAGAACTGGAGCACGAACGTGACTGCAACCTGCAACCATATTTACTAGACACAGCTTCCAAATGAGTTCATCCTGCTGCTTCTGTTCGTGCTGGCCTAGACGTTTGTTCAGGGAAACTGGGGCTGCTTTATGGAAGAAGGAACACGGCTGTGAATGTCCAGGATGAATGCTCTGTCCACAAGCTGACAAGAGGTGGGTAGAGCACCAAGATGTGGAAACTCTGCCAGTGTGGCTTACAGAGATGTCACTTTTGTGGCACAAGAGAGGGCTGAGCCCCAGCTCCCAAAGGGTCACCTCCTTGCCCCAACTATTATAGAGAGCACCCTGCTCTTGAGTCAGCACAAGGCCCCATCTGGCCTTACCAAAGGCCAATTCCAACAAAATTCAGTTTGGCCAAATTAAGATTTCTTTGTTTTCTCATTCTCCAGGTACAGTTTGAGCTTTCCACCCTGTTTTCCAGGCACTCTCCTCTCCAGCTCTTTAAGCTTTGCAGCTACAAGGACAAAACTTCCAAAACATTTCCCTGCCTGTCTTTCCACTGGTCTTAAATGCTAATGTATTGTATAACCCTGCTGTGTGCCAAGGGCCTCTTTACATTATTTAAAGGCTGTCAGTCAGGTGTGAACCTTTCCATTGATTTACCATTCACTTCTCATCCTCTCCTGGATGCATTAGGCAGCTGCAACCCGCCACTGGTATTGAAGAATAACAATTCCATTTGTTTGAACCTGACCAGAGCCGCTCGCTTTCGCAGCCCATATAATTCTCCTTACCATGCTTTGTGTGACATTAATGACAAAATAAATAATTCAGCATGGTTTTCACCCAAATGTAGCCCTGTCAGAGACTAATATACAATCTTTGCCAGCTTATTTAACAAAACAAGCCACTGAACGGCACTTTTAAAGGTTGAAACTCATTTTAATGGAATTTGGTGGCAAAACTCCCCTGAGATCCAATGGTAACTAACAGGCACAATCTTCCTGCTCCTGTTCCTGCCAACCCACCTTCTCATTTAGCCCTCGCATTTATGCTCTGCACCCAACCCAGCAGGTGGAGAAGAAGGGAAGCTTTCCTACCCTGTACATCTTAGGCTGGCTTTTTATGAAGCTGCACTTCTCTTGAAGGAACCATAAACTGAAGCTGAACAGCACCGGGGATGTCTGCACAGGGTAATCAGGAGAAAAGAGAACACTTACTTCACTAATGAGACCTGGCAGTGAGACTTGAGGAATGAAACCACTCCTGTCTTGCTCTCAGAGTGGTGGGTTTAGTGATGAATTGAGCCAGTCCAACCAAGCATTTGAGGAAGGCTGCTTGGCTACAGAAGCACTTTAACTAGATCACAATTAAAGAAAAAAAAATTAAAAAAAAAAAATAAATAAAAGAAAAGAAAAAAACCCCTTATTTTGACATTCATAACAGGATTTTCAGTAAGTTCAATGAGGCCAGGATATGCCTCTCAATACCCACTCCCCTAGTCCCTCTACAGGATATTTTCCCCTCATTTTTCATACACTTATTTCTACTTGCCCTGTGCTCATTAATGCTGTCCCTGAGCTGCTGTGCTAAAATAGTGTCAATAGCTGGAAAATTTCTGCATCAAGGAACACTCCTACCAAGAAAAGCCTTGCATGTGTCCCTTAAAGCAGTGCTGCTTTCCCTTAGAAGTGCATTGCCTCCAAAATGATCTCAGTGTTGCACTGGGATCAAGACCCTTATTTTCTTGTGACTTTATGTTCACCTCCTGTCCTTTTTTTTTTTTTT